>JAJJMB010011676.1:431173-624227 GCA_023531105.1 Papaver atlanticum | reverse complement strand
AGAAGAAGAAATCACGAGTTGCAGAAACTCGGGTTCTGCTGCTGCAGCTGCTGATCTTCGTTTTGTTCGGTATGACCATAAGCTGTTGTGTAATTGCTCACACCATCGGCCTTTATGTTCATCCAACGTTTTATTCAGGATAAGAGCGATGGTTTTATTCGTGGTTTCGACTTGTCCATTACTCTGAGGGTAGATGGGAGTGGATTTGTTCTTCCTGATCTTGAATGTATCGAAGAGCATGTCGACGTTTTTTCCTTACAGCTGCTTACCATTGTCAGAGACAATTTCTGCAGGAATGCCAAATCTGCAAATGATGTTTTGAAAAATTAAAGGTAATACGTCTACATCTCTGATTCTGGCCAGAGCTTTGGCTTCCACCCATTTGCTGAAGTAGTCTGTGGCTACTATCAAGAATCACCTTTTTCCTATGCCTTCGATCAGTGGTCCAACGATATCAATTCCCCATTTTGTAAATGGCCAAGGGATTCCTACTGAATTTAGCTTTGTCGCTGGGGCATGGATCCTTTTGGCGAACCGCTGACATTCTTCGCATCTTCTAGCCATCCTAGCAGCGTCTTGTATCATTTGTGGCCAATAATACCCCTGCATCTTAGCTTTGTCTGTCAATGACCTCATCCCGCTATGGTTGCCTGCGTACCCATAATGAATGTCCTTCAAGATACGATGGCCCTCCTCCCTGGATAAGCAGCGTAGTAGTGGTCCAAGGAACGATTTCTTATATAAAACTCGGTCACGAAGCTGGTATATTCCTGCCTTTGATTGTACTTTTCTGGCTTGCTTTACATCTGCGGGAAGTGCGCCTTCTTCAAGGAAAAGGTGTACTTAGGTTCTCCAATCTTCTTCGTTGCTAAAATATTTGTCTTTGTTTTCTCTTGACAGGATGTCATCTTCGGCAAAATCTTCGGCTATATCTTCCCCTACATCGTCTTCATGATCTATTGTAATGAAGGCTTGCTAAGGTATGACCGAAGGCTAGTATATTCTCCCAACATTAATGGCCTTGACGTTCTAATCCTTTAATATTGAAGATATGTAGGCTAGAGCATCGGCATGCCTGTTGTATTTCCTACATAAGTGTCGGAACTTGATATTAGGCACTTGGGACGCTAGACTTTTGACTAGGGCCATGTATGCCGAGAGAGTTTCATCATAGGTGTTATACTCCAGTTCTATATGTCGAATGACCAACTGTGAATCGCTTGTTAGGTGTACATCAGTAATTCCCAGTTCTAATATCAAATGAAGAGCGTGCACCATAGCTTCGTATTCCACGATATTGTTGGTATGCCCATCGAATTCCAGTCTCAGTGCGTGCACCATCTTATCACTAGTGGGTGTTGTAATAACGATCCTTACTCCAACACCTTCCTTGTTTCTCGATACGTCAACGAAGACTTCCCATCTTTGTTGGTTAGTGGGTTCAAGCACATCGGTTGGATCTTCTTTATCTTCGTTTTCCCCCGGTAGACCCTTCACTTCTTCGTCGTTATCTAGAGGTAGATCCGCTAGGAAATCCGCCAAGACTTGAGACTTTTGAGCCGTTTGGATCTCATGTATGATGTTGAATTGTTATAACTGCGTGTTCCATTTTTCTATTCTTCCCACTTTTCCTGCGTTCTTGAGAACAGATTCTAGCGGGGCCTTGCTTGGGACACGAACGTAATGTGTCATAAAATAAGTTCTTAGTTTCTGCGTCGCAAAGACTAATGCCAGTATATGTTGCTCGATCTTCGTGTAATTTTTCTCTACTGCATTAAGGGTTTTATTGACGTAATACACCGGTTTTTCCACCTTCGTGTTGGTTCTGACTAGCACAACACTGATTGCATCTTCGGTTGCATCTATGTATAGTGCCAACACCTCATCGGGTTTAGGTTTCTGGAGGATCGGGATCGTTGCCAGGTATTCTTTGATTTTATGGAAAGCTTCTTCACAATTAGGGGTCCATGCAAACTTGTTCTCTTTCTTGAGGATGTTGAAGAAGTGTTTGCATTTGTCCGGTGATCTAGCAATGAATCTTCCAAGGGCTGCTATGGATCCGTTGAGTTTTTGTACTTCTTTCAAAAAAAATAGGGATGGCATGGCCTGGATTTTAGCGGGATCCACTTCGATTCCTCTTTTTGTTACTAAGTATCCAAGGAACTTTCCTGATGTGACACCGAAGGTGCACTTTTCCGGGTTCACTTTCATGTTGTATTTCCTCATTGCATTGAAGATATCTCTCAAGTCTTGAAAGTGATCCTTGCGCAGTTTAATTTTGACGAGCATATCAACATAAACTTCTAGAGTTCTTCCAATCCATGGCTTGAAGATTGCATCAACCATCCTCTGGTATGTTGCCCCTGCATTTCTCAATCCAAAAGGCATACAAGTGTAGCAGTAGAGTCCATGTGGAGTGAAGAATGTTGTATGTTGTTGATCTTCTTCTGCCAGGGAAATCTGGTTGTAACCGGAATACCCATCAATGAATGATAATTCTTCGTAACCTTCTACTGCTTCTACTAATTGATCGATGCTTGGGAGCGGATAGCTACCCTTCAGACATGCTTTGTTGAGATTAGTGAAGTCAATGCATATCCTTACTCCACCGTACTTTTTCGGTACGATGACCATTTTCGAAATCCATGTCGGATACCTGAATTCCTTTATGAATCCTGCTTCCATGAGCTTGTTAAGCTCCTGCTCTACTGCCTGGTGGTACTCTGGTGCTACTTTACGCAGTTTCTGCCTGAACGGGTTAGTGCCTGGTTTAATTCGAAGTTCGTGATGTATAATCTTGGGATCAATCCCCGGCATATCCCCCAGCTTCCATGCAAAGATGTCCTCATACTCTTTGAGTAATTTGATTAATGCCTCCTCTCTTCTCTCATTTAGTAAAGTCCTTATCTTGATCATTTTGGGGTCTTTTTCGGTTCTTATGTTTGCTTCCTTGGTAGGTTCTACTGATGTGAATGTCGGCTTGTGATCCCCTAGGAGAGGAACGGACTTTAATTGCTATTTTGGAATGCTTCGGACTCTTCGGCGCCTTTGGTCCCGGAGGTACTTACTTCGGTAGTCATGACGGTACTGCTCTTTGTTAAGCTCTTTCCTGCAATCTCTTCAAGATATTTTTCGATTGCCTTGTCTTTGGATTCTGCTTTGTTTTTGCCCCTTTGGGCTTTGCGTTGCTCTTCCTGTATAATGTTGAGTTGATTTTGATGAGCCTGGAAATCTCGCGCGGTGACTTGGTCCCCTTTGATTTCCATTTCCCCTTCGGGTGTTGGGAATCTAAGGTATTAGTGATACGTCGCCGCTACCCCTTTGAGTTTGTGCACCCACCGTCACCCGTTGATGGCATTATAGGGAGACGGTTGTTAGAGCATAGCTCGGTTGAACTCACCAAGCGTTGGTATGTCAAGTTTGGTTATCATATTTTAGTGAACAAAAACTCATTTAAAGAGTCGCTTGATTATTTACTAGAGTAAACTTCATATAGGTTAGCTAGAAAGTTACTAGGATATGAGACTTACAAGTATTACGTGAAGACTTGAAGAATGTGAAGAAGCAAAGAACTACAACGACGATATCATCCTTCCACTTGAGGTTACTAATATTTGACTTGAACTGTTTCATTCCTAACGTATCTTTCAAGTCGTGCATATTGAAAACATAACTGCGAAGCTGTGAATGATTATACTCTAGTTAGACATAGTATTAAGGAATTACAATATGAAGTAGAACGTCTATCTTTTGAACTTCGTATATAAGACATAAACATAATCGTATGAATGCTATTGTGATTATGTGTGGGTATGGGTGAAGATTTCGTCATAGGAAACAATGTTTTACATTTGTTTAAAGGAAGTAAATTCATAAACTTGTTTTGTGAATCGAAAGGGAAATCGCTAGGCTTATTAGTATTGTTATTCATTGCAAATCTTTTAAATTACCAATATGTGTGTTTAGTATAACCGTTCATAACTTGCTTATATATCTTGGTAAAACTATTCACAAGGCCTGACTTTTGTATTGGTATGACTTTTATTAGTGAAACCGATCTTAAGTAATCTCCTGAGATGGTAAGATCGATATCTTGAAATTGGTGTGACTAAATACTAGACATTAGGTAACCGATCCAAGTAAGAGGTGTGACAGATCACAAGAGAGAGTATAATCGATCCTTGTAAGAGGTTTAACAAGTTGGTGTAAGTTGGTGTAACCGATCCTATAACTTGGTCAACCGATCACAAGTTTTACCATAAGAAGTGGTAACCGGTCCTAGTACTTAGTTAGCCATTTTATGGTAACTAGTGTAACCGATCCTAGTACCCACTTGGAGGTAGAACCGAAACTTTATGTTGAGGTAGAACCGTGAAACCCATTAATGGTGATTTGATAGGATAATCAATCACATAGTTCTTGGAAGTCAGATGAACCAATTCTAAACTTGTTTGGAAGTGTGGCAAATCGGTTCCTAGATTGTAAATATGAAAAAGGATTTACAAAGTAAAGATGTCGACATACTTTGAACATGTGCAGTAACTCTTATCTTTAATTGTTCAAAGATATTCCTTAATAGCTAAAGGAGAATCCCGGATCGAAATAAATTGAGAATCTTTTAATTAAGGTTTTTAGTTTTATATGCTTTTAATTTCCAGCAATTAAAATGCATATCTTTAGAAAATAAAAATTAATAATGTGTATTTACTAGTTGGAGATTTTCTACTGAGATTTCGGTCAATATTTGGACAGAGCATTTCCAGGAATTATGAAAACCGTTTTTGCCCTTATTGTATATCTTTGAGAATATTCGGTTTTAGAAATTCCTTGGTGTACAAACTTCCTTGTCTATAAATACTGAAGTTTGCATTTCAAGCAAACTAATCCTCAGAGACAGCAAAACTACCTAGTTGTGTTGTTATTGGTGGAGCCGCCTATTCGGAGAGGAAAGTAACCTAATTAGGCGAAATCTCTTATGGCTGCTCGGTTTAAAGACTTCTTTGGGATTGAGAAGCTCTATTAGTACCGTTGGTGGGAAACTAGATAATTGCAGTTTATTATTAGTTTTCGATTGATTTGATTGACTAACGGTTGTTGAACTTTGATTGCACCTAGTTTGTTTATGCTTGAGAATCTTCTCTTTTGATATAAGATTCACCCAAACTAGATCGAAGTTTCGACAGGAGATCTTTAAACTGTTTGTAGCTCTAAAGACGTCTTGTGATAATCCATTTTTAACAGACTCCATTCTGTGTGTGATTGATCACAAGAGATTCAAGTTGTTTGTGTGCAGGTGTTTATTGAAGATCTAAGAAGATTTAAAGACGAAGAAGATTTCTGATTTGGGTTCATAATCTTTGGTGTGCACAAAACTTGTTTCGGCTGGAAAGGGATCCAACTATAATCGGTTTATCTTTGTGATAAATTGGATTGATTAGTTGAGTAGATCGGCATCAATACAATTCTTTGTGATTCAAAGTATTGATTGCAAAATCTAAACAATTACTTTGGTAGTTGTTTATTGGATAGATCTAAGAACCTGACAAAGGAGTTTATTGGGATAAACGGAAGATCCTTTTGTCAAACTCATATCACGTTGTTTGAAAAGAGTTGTTACCGAACAGATTTGTTGTTCCTTTACTGTTTTGATACGAACCAAAGGAATTGTTCCAAGTGCGTGACTTATTTCAAGTTGGAGGCGCCGGGATACTGAGGGAACTAGGTGAACTATAGGTTTAGTTTCTTGGTATCAACTATACGAAGTTGGTTTGATTTTGTATAGCGGCTTAATTCTGAGAGTATTCTATTCTGGACTAGGTCCTGGGGTTTTTATGCATTTGCGGTTTCCTCGTTAACAAAATCTTGCTGTGTCTTTTACTTTTCTATTTCCGCAATTATAATTGTTTTATTATAATTAGAAGTAAAATACACAAACGTTAATTCCTATTTACTTGATAGCAATCCTATAGTGTTTGTTAAGTCCGAACCTATTATCAAGTAAACATACTTCGTTGTTGTACTGTCTCGATCTTGTATCCATAGTCAATCACACAAGTTATCTTGTTGTCGTATTGTCTCAATCTCGTATCCATAGACGATCACACGAAGTGTGAACCGACTAATTGTATTATATCGACTCAGTCCATAGACAATCACTTTCGGATAAAGGACTTATAGGTGGAAAAGTTTTAGATTGAGGTATATTTAGGTACCCTCGTCTTTTCAATTGGTATCAGAGAAGGCAAACACGAAAAGATCTAACAATCTGTGTTTGGTGCTATCCAACCTATAAGACTGGAATCTAGAAATGGTTTTTATAGAACCTGATAATGATTCAGTTAACGTAAAGCAAGACATCAAGAGTTTTGAATTAACACTTGATGATGGCATCTACGATTCAATATCCGAAGACCTTCATGAAAGGGAATCTACTAGACAAGTTCATCTTGTTAATGATGTAGAAACTGGTGATAACTGGGAATCATGCCTAGAAAATCAGTTGGATGAAATATCTGATGATGGTGACTCAGACATTGATCGAGATGTGGATGATGATATCTCAAAATACTCCGAGATACTGAAGCCTTTGGGAAAGAGTAAACTCAAAACTTCTGATGTCATTGATCTCTTAACTCCTCTATGTCGACAGAACAAGAAGTTGAGAAAAGTTTTTCAAGGAAAATATTGTGGTTCTCGCACCACTGAATATCTTCTTAAAGATCATACAAACGATCTAAATTCTAAAAAATTAGAATGTGAAAATCTTCAAAGAGAACTGTTTTTGTCGGAAAAGAAACGTGCTGAATCGGAAGCAATCTTTAATTCTCGACAAATACAGGGTCTTGAAGAAAAAGCCAGTGCTAGTCTCTCTCAAACAAAATTGTTAGAGAAAGAGCATGATGTTGCTCTTGAAAAAATTCACTTGTTGGAAGAGAAACTTGTTGAATCTGATGCAAGGATTAACTCTCAACAAAAGAGTTTTGAAGAGAAATAAGGTGTATATCTCTCACGAGAAAAACACCTTGAGGGTGATCTAGATGGTGCTCTTGATAAAATAAAGATGTTGTAATAAGAAAATTTGTACTTAAAAAAATCCAATGATAGCACAAACAATTTAACCTCAATGTTAGAAGCAAGTAGAAATCGTCGTGATGCACGAGGATTGGTCTATAAGGGAATAAATGCTTCAAATATTAGCAAAGAGGTAAAATTCGTTAAAGCTACAAATTCTTCTAAACCAGAGGCTTCCACCGATGTAAAAGATGCTCGTACTTCTTGTAAAGAATTAAAATCAGTCAAGCCTAAGAATCGTGTTCAACCAGCAGCAATCAAAGAGAGCACTTCTGTTAATGTCAAGAAACCAACAATGTTGAACAAAGATAAGAATAATAAGAAGAAGAAAAATCGTCGAGCTCCAATGCAAGAGGATCCACAAAAAGGTAACATTAAAACTCAGACTTAGTATGTTACTAAGCATTGTTGTTATTGTGGTAATAAAGGGCATGTGGAATGGGGATGCAATATTCGTAAGATAAAAGATACACTTTCTTTCGTATCAAACGAATTGGCTAAGATTGCTCCCCAAAGGAACTCAGATCGATATTGTATAAAGTTTAGGCAAAAGAATTATTACAATGATAGTTCAAATTTTTCCTATCGCTCGACAAGGCCATCTCATAAAAGACCCGAATATAGAAAGAGAGATGACTTTGTAAATGCTAAGACAAGATCTGATGTTCCAAATTGGAGAAAAGTTGTTTCACAAAATATCCAAAAGGACAATGGTTTTAATGGTATGAAGGAGAAAGTTTCTCCTGCGAAAACCTCCTCTAAATGTGTCCCAAAATCCTCCATAGCCAAAAAGGGACCAAAATTTAGTCACAAGAATGACTCTCAGTTGTTAATTATTGGCGACAATAATTACAAGAATTTTCTTGAAAGACTAAAGAAAGACATCATGTTTGAAATCTCTTGTACTAGTGAATGTTGTGATAATGACACTCTTCATCACAAGTCAAAGAAGAAAAACAAGAGATGGAACAAGAGAAAACAAACCAAGCAAGAGGTCAAGAATGATGATTCTGTCGTAGTCACTCGTGACGAACACGACAAGGATCAACTCAACACAACCTAGTTGTGTTGGAATGTGCATGCTCACCTTTGTGCTCAATCCTATGAAGGGTGAGGAAGCACATGAAACTGAGCACATGATCTCTCGGTTATTATATGACTAATTAACATCTTTAGGGAGATTGCTTTTCTTTTATACTTATACCTTATCTATCTATATTTGAGTTTTTTTTTATAGAAACGGTAATTTTGAGTTTATGATGTTGATATCTACTGATCATATATGTGTAGCTCTTGTTTTTACGGTTAAAACGAGCCAAAAATCACTGAATTCGGACATCGTATGCAAAAGTTATGTCAAAAACAGTTTAGTGTTGTGATCCGTCACAAGTAACTCTTGTAACCGATCCTAGTAACCGGTCCTAGTGACTACTAGTGATTTTGTAACCGATCCTAGTGATAGGTCCGTACGAAGGAGTGTAAAACTGTTTTGCCCATAACTTCTTCGTCCGAACTCGGAATGACCTCATTCTTTTTGCGTTGGTTTCTAAATTCAATTCCCTACAAGATAGAGGTAATTGCAATACTTGATTCTCTGTTGAATATTTATGGTGTATTGCATTTGTGTTATGGGATGTTTGATTTCGGTTTTCCTAACCTTAATATTCGATCTCATATTGTATGAACCCTTATGGTTTGTTTGACTTTTTGATTTAGCGGGATTTATCAAAGGATCATGAGGGGTTCTATTTGAAACAATATGTGAAAAAATCACAATATGTTGAATCGTTTTTGGTTTGGCATAAAAGCATATGTGTTTCGGGGTTTCAACTTTTGCATTGCAATAGTTAAAACCGGTTTTCAACCTTTGTCTGGTAAAGGTTGGTCTTTGTTGTTGTTCTTTTGTCTTGCGAGAGGATGATAACATAACAGGGGAGAGATCTATCTTGAACTGGCGCTTAATGATATATCTTAAGGGGAGAAGAGGATGCGGAATTTGAGGTAACGAATTTGTTAGTTAATCGTTTTCATGTTTAAGAAAAGCCTGGTTTGATTGCATATATTTATTGTTTTTTCTTAACTAAATTTCGGTACAATTGATGTTTATTCCATTATTTGTATATGGATGTGTGTGTGATTCAATTGTTTCCGGTTAAGAAAAACTATTGTTATCTTGCTTTATTGTTTGGTATCAATTGTTTAGGCTTACAAATTTCGGTGCAATTGCGGTACTATAATGTCTATGTTTATTTCAATTGCTTCCGGTTGAGGTAAATAATTATGCAAGTTGATTTATTTGGTTTGTATGAATTGTTTATGGCTTAACAAAAAAAAGGCTTTTGGGATGAATTGTTTAGTCCAATTTGATTCCGGATAAGAGAAACTAAGTTAATTCTGATCTTAGTTAGACTTATCAAAGTGGAGGTTTCGGTTATTTAAGTCTAATCGAATGCCTTAACAAGAAATGCTAGTTAACTAACCTAGTATTTGTATTGTTTAAAAGTTAAAGGTCTAAGTTATTGATGAGAATAACTAGAGCCTGATGAGAAAAATAGAGTTAATTCTGATCTTTATTTTGGTCTTATCGAACAAGCGATTGTATTTGTACAATCGGTTTAGCAAAGGAACTAAGGTTCTTAGTCTATTTTTTGGTTTGCTAAACTATTAGGGAAAATTGCTTCGGGCAATTGTTTCCTTGGTAACATATCAAAACAAAATTACTTTGTAGTTTCGGTTTTGATATTGGTTATCAAAAATGGTGTGTGGAACCCTCGTGCTTAAATCTTATAGTTTTTGCAAGTATTTTGAGATTTGTAAGATCCTTTCGGTTCGTCCTTTATATACTCGTACCTTTGTCATTTTGTGACAAAAAGGGGGAGAAATATATGGAGTAAACAAGTGATTTGATATTGATTTGGTATCACTAAGGGAAAGGATAATGGTGTTTAAACGTTATATCTAACGAAAGAGTAAAGCATAGACTAAGGGGGAGTAGCATATCATATTGATACTTGTGGTTATCTTAACTACAAAGGGAATAATAAAGACGTGCGGATTGAAAATCTACCTATCTTACTTTTAGGGGGAGTATTAGCTTTTTTATTATAATGTCAACAACGACATTGTGTGGATTGAATTTATACAGGTTATTGTGTTGTTGAAACTTGGAATCAAGCGTATGTGTAATGAATTCTTGTAATTTGTTTATCCATATGATGTAAGAGTTTTGTCACTAAAATTGACAAAGGGGGAGATTGTTAGAGCATAGTTCGGTTGAACCCACCAAGCGTTGGTATGTCAAGTTTGGTTGTCATATTTTAGTGAACCAAAACTCATTTAAAGAGTCGCTTGATTATTTACTAGAGTCAACTTCGTATATGTTAGCTAGAAAGTTACTAGGATATGAGATTTACAAGTATTACGTAAAGACTTGAAGAATGTGAAGAAGTAAAGAACTATAACGACGACATCATCCTTCCACTTGAGGTTACTAATATTTGACTTGAACTGTTTCATTCCTAACGTATCTTTCAAGTCGTGCATATTGAAAACATGACTGCGAAACTGTGAATTATTATACTCTAGTTAGACATATTATTAAGGAATTACAATACGTAGTAGAACGTGTATCTTTTGAACTTCGTATATAAGACATCGACATAATCGTATGAATGCTATTGTGATTAAGTATGGGTATGGGTGAAGATTTCGTCCTAGGAAACAATGTTTTACATTCGTTTAAAGGAAGTAAATTCATAAACTTGTTTTGTGAATCGAAAGGGAAATCGCTAGGCTTATTGGTATTGTTATTCATTACAAATCTTTTGAATTACCAATATGTGTGTTTAGTATAACCGTTCATAACTTGCTTATGTATCTTGGTAAAACTATTCACGAGGCCTTACTTTTGTATTGGTATGACTTTTATTAGTGAAACCGATCTTAAGTAATCTCTTGAGATGGTAAGATCGATATCTTGAAATTGGTGTGACTAAATACTAGACATTGGGTAACCGATCCTAGTAAGAGGTGTTACCGATCACAAGAGAGAGTGTAATTAATCCTTGTAAGAGGTTTAACAAGTTTTAGTAAGTTGGTGTAACCGATCCTATAACTTGGTCAACCGATCACAAGTTTTACCATAAGAAGTGGTAACCGATCCTAGTACTTAGTTAGCCATTTTATGGTAACTAGTGTAACCGATCCTAGTACCCGCTTGGAGGTAGAACCGAAACTTTATGTTGAGGTAGAACCGTGAAACCCATTAATGGTGATTTGATAGGATAATCAATCACATAGTTCTTGGAAGTCAGATGAACCAATTCTAAACTTGTTTGGAAGTGTGGCAAATCGGTTCCAAGATTGTAAATATGAAAAAGGATTTACAAAGTAAAGATGTCGACATAATTTGAACATGTGAAGTAACTCTTCTCTTTTATTATTCAAAGATATTCCTTAATAGTTAAAGGAGAATCCCAGATTGAAATAAATTGAGAATCCTTTAATTAATGTTTTTAGTTTTATATGCTTTTAATTTCCAGCAATTAGAATGCATATCTTTAGAAAATAAAAATTAATAATGTGCATTTACTAGTTGGAGATTTTCTACTGAGATTTCGGTCAATATTTGGACAAAGCATTTCCAGGAATTATGAAAACCGTTTTTACCCTTATTGCATAACTTTGAGAATATTCGGTTTTGGAAATTCCTTGGTGTCCAAACTTCCTTGTCTATAAATACTGAAGTTTGCATTTCTAGCAAACTAATCCTCAGAGCCAGCAAAACTACCCAGTTGTGTTGTTACTGGTGGAGCCGCCTATTCGAAGAGGAAAATAACCTAATTAGGCGAAAAAGACTTCTTTGGGATTGAGAAGCTCTATTAGTACCATTTGTGGGAAACTAGATAATTGCAGTTTATTATTAGTTTTCGATTGATTTGATTGACTAATAGTTGTTGAACTTTGATTGCACCTAGTTTTTTTATGCTTGAGAATCTTCTCTTCTGATATAAGATTCACTCAAACTAGATCGAAGTTTCGACGGGAGATCTTTAGACTGTTTGTAGATCTAAAAACGTCTTTTGATAATCCATTGTTAACAGACTCCGTTCTGTGTGTGATTGATCACAAGAGATTCAAGTTGTTTGTGTGCAGGTGTTTATTGAAGATCTAAGAAGATTTAAAGACGAAGAAGATTTCTGATTTGGGTTCATAATCTTTGGTGTGCACAAAACTTGTTTCAGCTGGAAAGGGATCCAACTATAATCGGTTTATCTTTGTGATAGATTGGATTGATTAGTTGAGTAGATCGGAATCAATACAATTCTTTGTGATTCAAAGTATTTATTGCAAAATCTAAACAATTACTTTGGTAGTTGTTTATTGGATAGATCTAAGAACCTGACAAAGGAGTTTATTGGGATAAACGGAAGATCCTTTTGTCAAACTCATATCACGTTTTTTGAAAAGAGTTGTTACCGAAAAGATTTGTTGTTCCTTTACTTTTTGGAATACGAACCAAAGGAATTGTTCCAAGTGCGTGACTTATTGCAAGTTTGAGGCGCAGGGATACTGAGGGAACTAGGTTAACTATAGGTGTAGTTGCTTGGTCTCAACTATACGAAGTTGATTTGATTTTGTATAGCAGCTTAATTATGAGAGTATTCAATTCTGGACTAGGTCCCGGGGTTTTTCTGCAGTTGCAATTTTCTAGTTAACAAAATCTTGTTGTGTCTTTTACTTTTCTATTTCCGCAATTATAATTGTTTTATTATAATTAGAAGTAAAATACACAAATGTTAATTCCTATTTACTTGATAGCAATCCTATAGTGTTTGGTTAAGTCTGAACCTATTATCAAGTAAACATACTTCGTTGTTGTATTTTCTCGATCTTGTATCCATAGTCAATCACATAAGTTATCTTGTTGTCGTATTGTCTCGATCTCGTATCAATAGACGATCACACGAAGTGTGAACCGATTCGTTGTATTGTATCGACTCAGTCCATAGATTATCACTTTCGGAGAAAGGACTTATAGGTGGAAAAGTTTTAGATTGAGGTATATTTGGGTACCCTCATCTTTTTAACGGTATATCTACTACGCTGAATCTGGTACTGACATTCATCGGTCCGGCCTTGACTTCCAAGATGATGTCCCCTAGAGGCTTCGTTGCTGCCCCGTTGAATCCATAGATAGTGTAGTAAGAAGACATTAGTTGCTCATCGTTCAATTTTATTCCCTTGAAGGTATCAAAGAATAGGACGTTGACTGAACTCCCTCCATCGATCAAGATCTTCTTTATATTCCATCCTGAGACGGGTAATGTGAGCACCAAAGGGTCATCGTGATCTTCCATGTCTTCTTCAACATCATAAGCGGAAAAAGTCATAGGTTCATTCATCCATTCTTCGTGTCCATCGATCTTATATAGCTCACAGTAATACTCGAATTGCTTCCTTAATCTCTTTCCAATTTGATCAGTCAGTGATGGGCCATTGGGTTATGAGCAGGAAATAGTGTTAATTGTTCGGTCATTCTCAGGTAGGTTGACTTGCTTGCTTCGATTGGTCCTTTCTTTAGGTTCTTGCTTTTGAACATACTGTTTAAGATCTCCAGCATCAATCAGCTTCTAGATCATTATCTTGAGATTCTTACACTTCTCTGTTTGGTGACCGTTAAAGCAATGGTACTTACAATAGTCCCTTGATTTCTCAGATCATGGTGGTTGCTTTCCCTTAGACCATGGCCATTCAAGGTTGGTTCTGTCCTTGATTTCTCTTAAGATGCGAACATAGCTTGTGTTTAGCTTCGTGTAAACCTGATCCTCAAATTTTTGATCATTGCGCCGATGGTCATCTCTTCGTCCTTTCTTATCTTCGTTGAAACGCTCGGTTGAGTTAGTCCTCTTTGACCAGCTGGCTTGCTCCACCGAGTTCGTCCGATGAGATCTTTGTATATGTGCTCTGGGATTTTCCAGCTGGATTTCTTCCAACCTGGCATGCTTTTCGATAATTACTCGGAGATCTCCTTCGGTTGTGGGGTTACTTCCGTGGATCTCGACAAATAATGGGCTCATTTCCAGCCCCCACTTGTAGCAATTGATGCTGACCACCGGATTAAGTTCCCTATTGCTTGACAGATCTTGTGCCACCTATCAGTGTATTCTCTGATCGTTTCTTTGAAGACGACTGCTAGTGAGAAGAGTTTGTCCATTCCCGCATTAACAGTCTTGTTGTACATGTAGGTCACCAAAAATACTTCCGTGAGTCGGCTGTAGGAGTCGATAGAGTTGGGCGATAGGTTGTCGAACCATGATAAATCCGATCCTTTAAGACTTGAGGGGAAATATCTACATAGGACTACGTCATCTTGCTCCCATCGGGCCATTGTTCGGTTGTAGTAACGAAGGTGAGCTGCAGGGTCGTTGGAACCATCGTAACATTCAAACGCAGGGATTTGACACTTTAGGGGAATAAGTGCTCTCTCCAGGTGTGCGGTCAATGGTGTAGTAATGGCTTCTCTCATTACTTCTTCCAGCCTTCCTCCTCCTTGCTTTGTTTTCAGCTGTTTGATCTCTATCATAATTTCGGCACGAAGGTTATCCATAGAGAGAAAATGTTCGTCCCATATTGTTGATCGTCCTGGTCTTCGGAACTCACTATCGAAGTAATCGGAATCTCCTGGCACGTAGTCGGGATCAGATGATCTGTTTCTTCCTGTAGTTCGACGGTTCAGTGGTTCGGGATTGTTGATGTTTGCTACTACCATTCTTCGGTCATGGTTCGGCTCGGGTGCTTTGGAGTTTGCTTCGTCATGCTGGTTTGCCACCTTGGATTGAGGGCAATCTTATCCTTGAGCTCTTGAATCTCTCGGGATAGTAATGCTACTGCATCTACGTATGCCTTTTGATTTCTTTTCAACTCTTCGAGCTCTGCTACCAGTTGGATGGAGTGGTTTGATCCCTGGTTCGGAGTTCCTCCCTGTGCTTGTACGCCAGCGGCAACGGTTTGATCTTTTTCTGCAGTTTGGATTAGAGGGATCGGCGGATTTGTGGGTAAAATCTGAAGCTCCATTGGTTGGGGTGCTGGATGGTTTAACGTCAGCAAAGGTTGGTTTTGCTCGTTGGTTCTCGGAATCCCGTAGATAGGTTGCTACATCACAGATTCTGCAACCACTTCTCGATGTTCGTTGGCTTGGGTCAGGGAAGTAGCTTTTGCTGCATCGGCTTTAGCTGCTGCGGCTTTAAGTGTTGTTGTCGCTATTACAGTGGCATCCAATGGTGAGGTGCTTTCAGCTGCATCCTGTTTCTTGCTTGATGCTTTAAGCTTTTCTCCTTTCTGCTTACTCCGTGTTACAACTGGCTTGGTTCTCGGTGTCTCCTTTGACACTGCTTTTGCCTTTCCGATATCCTTTGTTTTGTCCATGTCCTGTAAAGATAGATTACTGACAAGAAAAGCATAACCACAAAGCTTTTGTTAGGTGCAAGCATAATGATGACGTTAGGAAAATAAAGGTATTTTTTGTTAAGCATAAGACGAAGTATAACCAAAATCCGGATCTGAAAGAGTTAGGGTATTTTTGGAAGAAAGAGCATAGATCAGAGGGTTCTCCTTGACAAAAATCCAGGTGTTTTGCATTGCGAAGTAACTTTTCAAATTTCAGAGATTTTGAAAATGAAAACTCTTGTTTTGTATGAAAACTTTTTAGATCTGAAGCCTTTTCATGGTTAAAAACTTTGATTTTGTACAAAATCTTTCGATTCTAAGAGGTTTTTTACTGATTTGTCACTCAAAGTCCGTACCGAAAAAACAGCCTTGAGTGGTAACAAGGGTTTACAGGAAAAGATAAATCTTTTACCGGGACAAAAGCGTCCCTATTTCTAACGCCAAATTGTGAACACAAATGTAACGAAGGTATCATCGTGTCCACAATCAATATTCGCAGTTTCGATAAAATACAATATTTGGGAAATAAATAAGAAATGGTACATAAACTGAGATTTACACTCCGAGCCTGCGGGCTCGTCATCGTGTTGTTCTACTTTGTATCATAAATATGAATATAAGAACAATATGAAGAACACAAGATGGGAACATGTTAAAATGGTAAGTGCAGAATATAAATGAGATGATGATTTACGTGGTTCAGCACTAAGTCCTACGTCCATGGGGTGTTATGTTTTTCGCTATGGATTGAATTGGATTACAAGTGATAGTCGAATGACTCTGAGTCATGAACGAAGGTAGGGGAGATAATTAAAACTCATACCTAGTGATTACAATCTCTCTCTTACTTAACAATCGTCCTCTCTCCTAAAATTGGTCAACCCCCACTCCTTTATTTGAGCAAGGTATTTATAGACTTTTCGTGTGGGTCCCCCTCTTGGCAGGTATGGTTGCTTATCTTCTTGGTTGTTGTGCCGACCCCGAAGATAGTCTTCGTGTATTGCCGATGATGTCTAACGGTAATGTGCCGCAACGATGGTCAACCTCTACTTCTTCCATGGGAATGTTGACACGTTCCTTATATGTGTAGCATTCAATGCGGGTGGTTGGGACAGTCTGCACGCCTTAGACAGCTGTTGATGCAGGTGTCACCTCGGTGTCATCTATGTTTTATCTCGTTCATTCAATTTGAATCTGTCTCGGGATCTGATAAAGTAATTTTATGAGATGCTACCATCCTTCTCATGTATCTTCTTGTTGCATACCCCCTTGCTCTTGGGCCATTGGATTCGTTTCTGGTCAGACACGTGGCTGATGGTGATGTGCAGTTCTAGATGCTTTAACATGGCATCATTCTTCGATGCTCCCTTCATCTTATGACGTCCACGTGTATAACTTTCAACACGTGGTAGGATTTATGTGTATACAACTTTAAATCAACAAAAATGTTGAGGTTATGCAGTCTCCCCAGACGAACATTGGCTTAAGCTGCTTACTCCTTAGGAAACAATCTTCCTTGCACACTATCCTGAAATGTATAATGTGATGCTAGATATTTCAGTATTTCGGTTAATTTTGGAAGTGTAAAAGAAAAAACATGATTGCTACTCCCGACTGTCAGTTAAATGGTACCCCTGTTAATCCCAGTACCCGTCTTTCGCAATCATGTCAAAAATGATTCTCAATTTCTCAAAGTAATCTAAAACCTATTAGAATCCCTTTTAATAATTAATCTTAAATTACTCTAACAAATGTATATGATCTGATAAACATGTATGTAATTGTTGAATAAGTCTTTTAAAAGTCTTCCAACAATATAAAGTTTATAAATTTTTATTGTCTAGCAAATTGAAAATTATAAATGTTAAAATTTACCATTTTTCCTTGTGTCATAAAGAATCATTCAAAAAGACTCGCTTATTTGGAGACATAGGGAGTATGTATTATACAGAGGAAATTAAGGTTCGTTGAACTATTATAAAAATTCTAGTTTTTCCCGATGGCACGGTAGTACTTAGTAAATCTGAAAACTATTTTCCATATTTTGCCAGATTTGCATATAGAGCACAAATAATTATAGGGTAAAAGTAATGTGAAGCTTAATTATATTTAAAGCGCTAGATTATTTAGGTTCTATTCCATTATTGTTAGAGCACTGCTCGGTCGAACTAGCAAGTTTTGTTATCTCAATTTTTTTGTCAATGTTAGATGCACAAGACTATATCTTGATTTCTTGTCTGCTGAAGTCAAGTCTCGGACTAGGATTAAAGTATGTTAGTGGAGAATCAGACATCATTGAATAATCCTGGAAGATTAAAGACTAAAGAACAAACGAAGACATTTGAAAAACTTCATCGACAAAGAGGTATGTGAAGACTGAACCATCCTATTGACTTACGACATTTACCATTTTATGTTATGAGAATATGTCGTATGATTTTAATAGATTAAATATTACAAATAAGAAATTTTGCTTGTCTTGATAAATCTCTCGAAATATGCTTCAAGCAATGGATATTCATATATCGTTAATTATCTTGTTAAAAACAGTTTATTATTCATGAACTATTTTTGTTCAAGTTGATCATTTGGAAATTTCCAAAGCAATGATATTTATGATTAATGGTGATTAAAGATGTTTCAAATTTCTAAAAGAGATTTTTCAGATTATACCGAATTCTGGACACAGGGTAGGTACGCGTACACTAGTGGTCTGAATTATGAATGTGGGATAGGTACACACACCCAATACGCGTACCCCATGGTTCTAAGTTCGTGAATGAAAGGGAGGTACGCATATACAGTACGCATACCCTTGGGATCTGAGTTAGTGAATAGCTAAGGGTACACATACTCGGTACGCGTACCCCAACATCCTAAGTTCACGGACTGGTCCATAGGCATGTGTACCCCTACGTATACCTAATCAGCATAGAACTAAAGAGATGTTCATAAACTATTTTCACGAATCAGTTTGACATTGCTACAACTCTCATAAACATTTCTAAGACAATTTTGTTAACTAAACCACTATGTTTTTGTGAATCATGGTTTAATTCTTTAGTGTTAATGAACACGACTTATGCTTGAAAATCCAAAAGGCATATTTCTAATACGAACTATCATTCTACACGGTTCCAGGACCCTGGACCATAGTGTATATTCTTTTGTGTAATTTCAAGGCGTACTTCTCACATGCTTACATGCATTCCTAATAAGAATTTCATCTAAACTGAGAAAGTGTTTGCTTGGATCTCAAGTTATGTTAACTTTAATTCAAAGCCACCTAGAGACTTGAAAATCTATAAATAGAGAGACTCATGCAACATGATTTCTTAATCCACGAAACTTTTCTGTCCTAGTTGCTTGCCAGAGTCGTCCTGTAAAAACCTAGGTTTCCTCTTATAAACATAATTTGGTTACGACTTGAAGACTTCACTTAGGGATTCGTGAAGCGCGGTCTGACTATCTTTTTACTTGATAGTTCGTGTATCCGGATCTTGTTCTTATTTATATTCGAGGTTGTTGTTATCTCAGATCAGGAGCGAGATAGATAAAAATCGCAAAGTTGTCTTCATCTCAAACTTTGTGATTCCCCAAAAGATATGCAAACTCTTCTTCGATTTATTTGGATTGTTCTTGAGAGGTGGTTAGTAATCTAGGATTCTCAACGAACTAAGTGTAAGTGTTACGGATTCGTAAGGTTTGCTGGACTTAACTATTGATAAAATATATCCAAACATAGATCGAAAGATCAAAAGGGAAATCAAATAGGTTTATCTGTTAGAGGTGGATCGGTACCAAAAGTCTCCACTTAGCAGGTTGAAGAAACTCTTAGGTTGTAAAAGACGTAATCCAAAGAAATCAATTGCGTAAAGCCTTGCGAGGTTCAAGCACGATTGCAGCTGAATTGCTTGGAGGATTGATTCGGTCTCAACTACATTCTAGTCTGAAGTATGATATTAGGCTACTGTCTGTAGCGGCTTAATACAGTTTGATGTTAAAAACTGAACGATGTGCCGAGGTTTTTATGGAGGTGCAGTTTTCCTCGTTTAATAAAACTTACGGTGTCTTGTGCTTTTCGTATTCTGCATTATATTATTTTATATTTATAATAAGAGTAACACAAATAGTATGTAATCAATTAAGGTAGTTTAAATCCTTATTAATTGAAATCAAAAACAAGATTTGCTCTTGTTGAATTCGTATCTTAAAATACAGATCGCAAGTTTCATACTTGTTAGAATTTGGATCCTCTTGATTTGTAAGATCGTCCAAGAACTCTTCTACACAATCAGGTTCACGGACTTTGTGTATAATGATTGTGGTAGAGAAAGAGAAAAAATCTATATACATATGGTTTAGGGATCTTTCATTTAGATCTACTTGCAATTATATTAGGTTTTATCCATACAGGTTTCCTAATAAGTCTGAGTTTATATTGTTCCTAAAAGTTCTATCCTAATGGATAATTGTTTTGGCAGGCTTGTTTGTTCACTTGTAACGTACACTAGAATACCTTAAAAATTCTTCAGATATTTTTATCTTGGGATCAACTGACTTTTTAGTCCCTCTAGATGCTCTCAACTCAATGAAGATTCCTGATCTAATAGCTGATGGTAAAAAATTAAAAGGAAAAAAAAATTACGTTAAAAGGGTAAAAGTCAAGAATCTATAATTCAAGAGTATCAGTCTTCATTATATTAAAAGGTTGTCTCATAATAATCTTCTTAAGGAATGCAATAAAGGATGGTCTATAGACGAAGATATCTTTAAATCCATTTGAGATACTCCTTAATTCTTGCAATGTCTTTCCTTGATCAAGAACAAGGTTAATACCTTGCAACAATCCGCCTCTGATAAATTATGTTATCATGTTAGAAAGTCTTGCACAATTAAAAGGAAAACTGAAAAGACATTGCTACTCCAATTGGTTATGGAACGCAATCGATGGATCACATCTTCAACAGAAAGGGAACTGAATGGAGGATGTCAAGATTGATCAAGAAATCTCACCCAATTGGTCATGCTCCGTGCACGAGAGATGGATACTATCACTTTGATATGGTTTGTGAGAATCTTCTTGCTCCCCCAACTTCTTGGTAGTGCCCCACCTCATCATGTATATAACTTAAAAATGCGGGGATACCAAAATACACCACCAACTTTTTTTTAAGAAACCTGTATGGACTAGACTCAAATATAATTCCGAGAATTACAACTTAATGAATCTCTATCAGGAATTATATGAAGAGTTTATATCTATTTCTCTCACAATCAATATGTAAACGGAGACAAGTCCGTGAACCTGTTTATACCGTGAGAGTACTTGGACGATTTCAAAGATCAATATCCAAAATCAATCAAGCCATATCCAACAATTAAGATGGACGTATCTACTTTGATTGATTTTACGTACAACCATTGATATTTCAATTATATAGATAAACAATATAATACGGAAATGAAATAACACAGACACCATAAATTTTGTTAACGAGGAAACCGCAAATGCAGAAAAACCCTGTAGCTTGTCCAGATTTGAACGCCAAACTGTATTAAGCCGCTACAGACTCTAGCCTACTATATATACTTCGGACTGTAATGTAGTTGAAACCGATTCCACCGTCACAGTAATTCAGTTACAGTCGCGCTCCTTAAGCTTCTTGAATCTCGCAAGACTCTGCGCAATTGATTCCCTTAGCTGACGTCCTTTATAGCCTAAGATTTTCTTCAACTCAATTGAAGACTTTAAACCAATATGCTTCCCATAGAAAAGCCTATATGTGATTTCCATTTTGATCGTTAGATCAAGGTGTGATAGGAAATCGTTTGCAGTAGACTAGGTCTAGCAAACCTAAAAATCCGGTACTTACGACTCCCGAAAAGAAGCCTAGATTCTTATTCACCTCACATGTAAAACCTGAAAAAGTGGGGGTACAACAACCTCCCCCAATAATTTGCTTAGAAATCTGTATGGACTAACTTCAATATACTTTTAATAGAATCAACTAGACAGTCAGACTCAATCTTAATAAAAAGTATATCAAAGAGTTATATCTCAATTTCTCGATTCAATACTTACTCAAGCAAATAGAAATATGCGAGTCCAATTGAATACAAGAGAAATTAACTTGAACGGTACCAAAGACCAATATTCAAGTATCAATCAATCTCAATCAACAACCAAAGGTCGGATTTCCCAATTGATCGATTCAACGCACAACCTGTGATATTTCAATTATATAACAAAATATAATGCGGAATAGAAATAACACAGACACCAGAAGTTTTGTTAACGAGGAAACCGCAAATGCAGAAAAACCCCGGGACCTAGTCCAGATTGAACACACACTGTATTAAGCCGCTACAGACACTAGCCTACTACAAACTAACTTCGGTCTGGACTGTAGTTGAACACCAATCAATCTCACACTGCTCTAAGGTACAGTTGTGCTCCTTACGTCTCTGATCCCAGCAGGATACTACGCACTTGATTCCCTTCGCTGATCTCACCCACAACTAAGAGTTTCTACGACCCAAAGTCGAAGACTTTAATAAACAAATCTGTCTCACACAGAAAAGTCTACAGGAATAGATAAATCTGCCTCCCACAGAAATACCTACAAGTTTTTATTCCGTATTTTGATAAATAAAGGTGAACAGGAACCAATCGATAACCCGGACTTATATTCCCGAAGAACATCCTAGAATTATCAATCACCTCACAATAATCTAAATCGTATGATGGCGAAACTAGATATTGTGGAATCACAAACGATGAGACGAAGATGTTTGTGATTTCTTTTAACTTGCCTATCAGAGAAATTAATCTCAAGTCAATTATTTTAATTGTACTCAATACGATAAAATCGGATAAGATCAGAACACGCAACTACAGAGAAAATAGTTCGGTCTTGCTTCACAATCCCAATGAAGTCTTCAAGTCATTAACCTACAGGGTCTCGGTAGAAACCTAAGGTTAAAGGAGAATCGACTCTAGCTTATACAACTAGTATCACACAGGAGGTATGGGGATTAACTTTCCCAGTTGCTAGAGTTCTCCTTTATATAGTCTCCAAATCAGGGTTTGCAATCTAAGTTACATTGGTAACAAAGCATTCAATATTCACCGTTATATGAAAACCTGATTAGATTCAAGCTAATATCTTTCAACCGTTAGATCGAACTTAGCTTGTTATACACAAATGAAATGCACGTTCATTTAGGTTTTTATAATCGTACCTAAACATGTACACCTAGTTTGTTCAACAGTAGTTAACCAAATGGTTAGCCATATGAGCACTTTCATATCAACCTTATTCATCTTCACCATAACTAGTTCAAATGGCTCAAATAAACTAGTTAGAGAGTTGTTCAATTGCTTAGATCTCATAGAAGTATATAAGACACAATCAAAGCAAAAACGATTTCGATTCACTCGAATCGATTCATGAACTTTATAGCCACGGTTTGCAAATATGCATTCCTAAGTTTATATAAGTTTAAGTTCACGAATAAACCTTTTTTAGAAAATAACCCACTCAAGTATGCATACCAGTACGCATACTTAAGTACCCGGATTAAGTTTGTTTTGAGTCCACAAACTCCAGCAGAAATTCACGGGACGTGAACTTCCTGCAGTATGCGTACGGGTACTCCAGTACACATACTTTGGTTCAATGATTTATGACTTACACACGTATGAGTACATATACAATGTTTATATCCATTCAAGGTTATATATTCTAAGCTCTCATTTCAATCATTGAAACATTCTTAGAGGATGTTAAACAGAGGTTATTCACACACTATTTTTTATCAAAGCAATTTTCAAGATATTGAAATAACAACCATGACTTTTTTCGCTTGTAAAGATGAACTTGGCCAAAGCGAATGCTTACCAACACATATTTTGAGAAAAATATAAGCGAGATAAACTCGGCTCGAAATAGCAAATGTGTATAATCGAAGTCTATATAGCAATACGAGTTTTGTCTCAAGATAGGAGATAGAGTAGATAGACTTTTGAGTGATAGAAACGTTCAATTCTCCACATACCTTTTAGTCAATGAAGTTCCACCAGTTCCTTGAGTAGTTCTTCGTCTTTGTATGATGAACGCCGTGGATTCTAGAGCTATACTATACTTTCTATCCTAGTCCGCGACTTAGCTATAAGTAGACTAGAAAGCAAGATTTATAGTTTTGGCAACTAAACTTGACAACAAGCTTGAGATAGCAGCGCTTGCGAGTTCGACCGAGCAATGCTCTAACAATCTCCCCCTTTGTAAATTTTAGTGACAAAACTATCAATACATATTGAATACAAAATAAATAAACTTTGCAGCTTCTCTTCCACATGCATGATCTCCTTGGTTCTTAAACATTACTCGAAATCTTCGTCACTTCCAAGTACTCCAATGATTCCAAAGATATCCAAATCAGCATCACCGTTGTTGAAGATCCGTAGCCATAACAATGGGAAAACAAAAGCTCTCAATCATTTTTATACAGTGTCATAGTATTATTACACAACATCAAAGTTCAATTGTATCACAACTTCGACAACAATACTATGGTGATATGTATCACTCCCCCTTATTCAATACTTCATCTCACATGGAAACCACTCCCCCTTACATAATGATCCGAAAACCATATGTATTTTTAGTGTGAACTACACATTAATTCTCCCCCTTTTTGTAAATAAAATTGGCAAAGGTACGAAAACTAGTCGGATCCTAATGAAATTTCCATAGAGACATTTCATGACCAAAAGAAAGCACATATCAACTTTTTAGATGCAATCATATAGTCGAAACTAAATGCATTCATCAAGGAGTTTATAAAGATACAAGATAACTGTTAAAACACTGCTCAGCCGAACTCGAAAGCGTTGCTATCTCAAGCTTGTTGTAAAGTTTAGTTGCCAAAACTATAAGTCTTGATTTCTAGTCTACTAATAGCTAAGTCTCGGACTAGGATAAAAAGTGTAGTTGAGCTCTAGACTCCACGGTGTTTATCATACAAAGACGAAGAACTACTCAAGGAACTGGTGGAACTTCATTGACTAAAAGGTATGTGGAGACTTGAACTTATCTATCACTCAAAAAGTCTATCTACTCTATCTCCTATCTTGAGACAAAAGTCGTATTGCTATATAGACTTCGATTATACACATTTGTTATTTCAAGCCGAGTTTATCTCGCTCTCGAAATATGTGTTGGTAAGCTTTCGCTTTGGCCAAGTTCATCTTTACAAGTGACGAAAGTCATGTTGATTATTTCAATATCTTGAAAATTGCTTTGATGAAAAATAATGTGTGAATAACCACTATTTAACATCCTCTAAGAATGTTTCAATGATTGAAATAAAGAGTTTAGAACATGTAACCATCTTTGGATATAAGCATATAATGTGTTCACGCATTATGTATACGTCATAAATCGGGAACCAAATGTATGCATACTTGTGTGTGTACTAAATGGTTGATATAGAGTGGGTAAGTATGCGTACCCGTACGCATACTAGCGGCAGTTCACGTCCGTGAATTTCTGCTGAGTTTTGAAATCAAAACCAACTCAATCCGGTTACCTAAGTATATATACCCGTATGCATACTGGCGGAAAGTTAACGTCCGTGAATTTCTGATGAGTTTGGAAGCCAAAACAAACTCAAATCCGGTTACTTAAGTACGCATACCCGTACGCATACTTAAGTGTGTTACTTTCTAAAATTGGTTTATTCGTGAACTTAAATTTATATAAACTAAGGAATGCATATTTTCAAACCATGGCTATAAAGTTGATGAATCAATTCGAGTGAATCAAAACCAATTTTGCTTCGATTGTGTCTTGTATACTTCTATGAGATCTAAGAATTGAACAACTCTCTAACTAGTTCTTTTAAGTCATTTGAACTGGTTATGGTGAAGATGAATAAGGTTGATATGAAAGTGCTCATATGGCTAACCATTTGGTTAACTACTGTTTAACTAACTAGGTGTACACGTTTAGGTACGGTTACACAAACCTAAATGAACGTGCATTTCATTTGTGTATAACAAGCTAAGTTCGATCTAACGGTTGAAAGATATTAGCTTGAATCTAATCTGGTTTTCATCTAACGGTGAATATTAAATTCTTTGTTACCAAGGTAACTTAGATTGCAAACCATGATGTGGAGACTATATAAAGGAGAACTCTAGCAACTGGGAAACTTAATCCCCACACATCCTGTGTGATACTAGTTGTATAAGCTAGAGTCGATTCTCCTTTAACCTTAGGTTTCTACCGAGACCCTGTAGGTTAACGACTTGAAGACTTCATTGGGATTGTGAAGCCAGACCCAACTATTTTCTCTGTAGTTGCGTGTTCTAATCTTTCCCGATTTTATCGTATTGAGTACAATTGAAATAATTGACTCGAGATTAATTTCTCCGATAGGCAAGATAAAAGAAATCACAAACATCTTCGTCTCATCGTTTGTGATTCCACAATATCTAGTTTCGCCATCATACGATTTAGATTATTGTGAGGTGATTGATAATTCTAGGATGTTCTTCGGGAATATAAGTCTGGGTTATCGATTGGTTCCTATTCACCTTGATTTATCAAAATACAGAACAAAAACTTGTAGGTATTTCTGTGGGAGGAAGATTTATCTATTCTTGTAGACTTTTCTGTGTGAGACAGATTTGTTTATTAAAGTCTTCGACTTTAGGTCGTAGCAACTCTTAGTTGTGGGTGATATCAGCTAAGGGAATCAAGTGCGTAGTATCCTGATGGGATCAGAGACGTAAGGATCGCAACTGTACCTTGGATCAGTGTGAGATTTATTGGGGTTCAACTACAGTCCAGATCGAAGTTAGTTTATAGTAGGCTAGTGTCTGTAGCGGCTTAATACAGTGTGTGTTCAATCTGGACTAGGTACCGGGGTTTTTCTGCATTTGCGGTTTCCTCGTTAACAAAACTTATGGTGTCTGTGTTATTTCTTTTCCGCATTATATTTTGTTATATAATTGAAATATCATAGGTTGTGTGTTGAATCAATCAATTGGGATATCCGACCTTTGGTTGTTGATTGAAATTGATTGATACTTGAACATTGGTCTTTGGTACCGTTCAAGTTAATTTCTCTTGTATTCAATTAGACTCGCAAATTTCTATTTGCTTAAGTAAGGATTGGATCGACAAATTGAGATATAACTCTTTGATATACTTTTGTTAAGATTGAGTCTGACTGACTAGTTGATTCTCTTAAAAGTATCTTGGAGTTATTCCATACAGATTGCTAAGCGAATTATTGGGTGAGGTTGTTGTACCCCCACTTTTTCAATTGGTATTAGAGCAGGCAAACACGGTTAAAGACCTCACAAGTCTGTATTTGTTGCAATCTGTCTCCGTGGACGGAAGATTATCTCTTGTTGTTGCGCACACCAAAATGTCCTCCAAAGTTTTCAATTATGCCAAATGTCTTGGAACTACCTCAAATGATAACTCCTTAGTTGATTCTTACGAATCTCGAGGTAGAAAGGATGCCTTATCAAATATTGATAACTTTTCCTTAAATGAGACATTTGACACTCTGTCAAAAGCTGAAATTGATATCACCAGAATCTCAAAAAGATCGTCTGTGGCTATTGATTTTCATAATCATGCTCAGCTTATTGATGAATTTGAGAAGTCTCTTGGTCAAGAACGGGAACTCTATAGTATTATTGAATCCTTCTCCAACAATATTAAAAAACTTATTCAAGAAACAAATCTTCAGCGTGAAAAAATTTGTGTTCTTGAGAATATTGTTAAAGAAGACTCAATTAGAGAAAAACATTTGATCGAGACTCATTCATCTGATCTAAATAGACTTCGTGTTGAAAAAGAGAAACTAGGTGCTTCACTTATTCTAGCCCAAGAATAGTGCAAATCCTTGAAAAAGGAAAACTCTGTTTTAATGAGAAACTCTTCTGTATCGACCAATTCTCATACAGAATTACAGTACATAGAGATGTTCTCCAAAGGAAGTTTCTGCTTAGAAGTGTTTACATAACTTGCAATCTTCTAATAGGGCTATGAATTCAAAACAGGCTCCTGTAAACGTTTCTCCTCCACGAACCTGTTCCTTCTGTAGGAAAAAGAATCACTATGTTCAACATTGTTTTGCTAGAAAGAAACAGATTTCTGATCTTCGAAATCTGCTTCTTTTTACTGTCAACCGAGTAAATCGTCTGACGGCATCTACAATGGATTTCATTCCTGCATAAAACCAGAATTCTCATAAAAGGATTTTCAATGGTCACTCATCTCAAAATCCCCACAGGAATCATGTGTCTCCATATGGTGCTAGTTCTTACACCACGAAAACACATATTCCCAGTGCTTATGAGAATATGTCTGGTAAATCTAAGTCTAGATGGTGGAGACATGTCTCTTCTAATTCTCTAGAACCAATTTCCAGAGGTCCTAGACTTAATCCTCAGAAAATATTTATTATGGATCACCTGACAAGGTTACGTTAAATTCTTATGGTATAAAAAATAACCGAAGGAAGGTAAGGAATACCAGGTTCAAACCTTCAGATGGAATTTACAACTCATCTCTCAACACTCATAGTGGGATCACATCTCACTTGACTGCCTAATCGTAGGCATCTTTATTCTTGTGTCTAACTTGAGAGATGCAAGAATGATTTTTTTGGGAGATACTCAAGTCTAATGAAGTTTTTTTTCATTTGTGTTGTGTTTGACTATGTTGTTTTCTCTTGATATAAAAGTCGGGTCTCTTTACTCCTTGTTGTCTTGAATCCCACTCTTATGCTCTGATTAAATTTTAATTATTGAGTCATGATGATGTGGGATATATGAAAACATACGTATTTCTTTTAATATCTTCAGTTCTGTTGTTTTCAACCGGTCCACGAACGTCAGGGTCTCTCTTGGGAGTTTAGGGTTTTCACAACAAGGATGCCAATCGCTTGCCTGAAAAACATATATATATCTTATATTGTTTTGCCTTCCCTAATATAAAAAAAAGGTATGGAAAACTCCTCAAGACCTCAAGAAGTTGTGAACCTTGAGATGGAAGAGGACTCTAAAGGATGCAATTCTGTTCAAGATCTTGTCCTGAAAAGGATGATTGAAAGGAAAGAGTATAACTCCTGGGTTGGAGAATCTGTCAAGGATTTAATTCTTTTTCAGAATGACTTTAGGGCCGAGTTTGCAAACATTCAACTGCAAATAAATCAGCTGCTTGATGGTCAGGACAAAATCCTTGATAATCAAAAAATCTTGATCAGGAATCAGAAGAAACTTATCCTGGACTGTGTCAAAGCTAGGCATCTTGCCCGAATTGTTGACCGGAAAACTAATGTTCTAACTCATGGACGTGGAGTCTCTACGGTCAATAAAATCAAGGATATCAGTGATACCTTTTATGATGGTCCCTTTCAAAGGTATGAAGTTGTCAAAGAAACTTGATTTTCTTATTTTGTCTAGGAAAGCTTCTTATGAGAATTTATTCTTGTGTTTTAAGAAGAATAACTAGAGTTTGGAATAGCCATCATTGTGATTACACATAGCTATGTCCAACGATTTTCATCTTCAATGTTTTTAGATTTATTTATTTAAACTCTAAAGTTGGTTTGGAAGATGATTTTGCAGTATTAATCTTTATGGTTTTATATATTGCAATTTGTTATGGGATATGTGTGTTTGTGTCCGTGAACTATGATTGTCCCATACATGGTCAAAAGTTAAGTCTTTCGTACGTCGATATGAAAGTATTGATAAAAGAATGAATGAACTTTTGACAAAAACAAAAGTTAATCCTTTTATGTCATTATGCAAATATTGATGGAAGAAAGGGTGAGCTTTTGTTTACAAAGATTAAGTCTATTGTATGTCATTGTGCAAATAGTGATGGAAGATAGAATGAATCTTTGTCTATTCCGCAGTATTGATCTTCCCTGATCCATATCTTTTATGTATATACTGTGTGGCTCCATAAGTCCTCTTATGTTGAGCATTTCCAATTGGATTAATCATGGGATCTCTTGTGGTTAATTTAGTTGAGTATTCCGGTTGAATTAATCATGGGTTCACTTGTGGTTAATTCAATTGAGTATTTTGGATACAATTTCATATTCTTATATGATTTGTTGTTGTCCAAAGAAATCCTTCTTTTCTCGCGAAAGTAAGGTCGCTCTTGTTGTTCTTTCGGGAATGACATTATATGGGGGAGAGTTCTTATTTGAACTTGTGCTTTATTGCCAAATCTTTGTGGGGGGTGCGGCTGTGGAATATTATAAGGGTTATCTTGTATCTTTATAAACTCCTTGATGAATGCATTTAGTCTCGGCTATACGATTGCATCTAAAAAGTTGATATGTGTTGTCTTTTGGTCATGAAATGTCTCTATGGAAATTTCATTAGGATCCCACTAGTTTTCGTACCTTTGCCAATTTTATTGACAAAAAGAGGGAGAATTAATGTGTAGTGTAGTTCACACTAAAAATACATATGGTTTTCGGATCATTGTGTAAGGGGGAGTGGTTTCCATGTGAGATGGAGTATTGACTAAGGGGAAGTAATACATATCACCATAGTATTGTTGTCAAAGTTGTGATACAATTGAACTTTATTACTGTGTAATAATACTATGACACTGTGTTACAATGATTGAGAGCTTTTGTTTTCTCATTGTTATGGTTACGGATTTTCAACAACGATGATGCTGAACTTACAACCTTTGGAATCATTGGAGTACTTGGAAGTGACGAAGATTTCGAGTAATGTTGAAGAACCAACGAGATAAGGCATGTGGAAGAGAAGCTGCAAAGTTTATTTTTTGTATTCCATATGTATTGATAGTTTTGTCACTAAAATTAACAAAGGGGGAGATTGTTAGAGCACTGCTCGGTCGAACTCGCAAGCGTTGCTATCTCAAGCTTGTTGTCAAGTTTAGTTGCCAAAACTATAAGTCTTGATTTCTAGTCCACTAATAGCTAAGTCTCGGACTAGGATAGAAAGTGTAGTTGATCTCTAGACTCAACGGCGTTCATCATACAAAGACGAAGAACTACTCAAGGAATTGGTGGAACTTCATCGACTAAAAGGTATGTGGAGAATTGAACGTTTCTATCACTCAAAAGTCTATCTACTCTATCTCCGATCTTGAGACAAAAGTCGTATTGCTATATAGACTTCGATTATACACATTTGCTATTTCGAGTCGAGTTTATCTCGCTTATATTTTTCTCGAAATATGTGTTGGTAAGCTTTCGCTTTGGCCAAGTTCATCTTTATAAGTGACGAAAGTCATGTTGATTATTTCAATATCTTGAGAATTGCTTTGATGAAAAATAGTGTGTGAATAACCTCTATTTAACATCCTATAAGAATGTTTCAATGATTGAAATAAAGAGTTTAGAACATGTAACCATCTTTGGATATAAAAATATAAAGTGTTCGCGCATTAGTGTATAAGTCCAAAACCGGGAACCAAATGTATGCATACTTGTGTGTGTACTAAATGGTTGATGGAGACTGGGTAAGTATGCGTACTCGTACACATACTGGCGGAAGTTTACGTCCGTGAATTTCTGCTGAGTTTTGAAATCAAAACCAACTCAATCCGGTTACCTAAGTATGCGTACCCGTATGCATACTGGCGGAAAGTTCACGTCCATGAATTTCTGCTGAGTTTGGAAGCCAAAACAAACTCAAATCCGGTTACTTAAGTACGCATACCCGTACGCATACTTAAGTGTGTTACTTTCTAAAATTGGTTTATTCGTGAACTTAAATTTATATAAACTAAGGAATGCATATGGCTATAAAGTTGATGAATCGATTCGAGTGAATCAAAACCAATTTTACTTCAATTGTGTCTTGTATACTTCTATGAGATCTAAGCAATTGAACAACTCTCTAACTAGTTCTTTTGAGTCATTTGAACTAGTTATGGTGAAGATGAATAAGGTTGATATGAAAGTGCTCATATGGCTAACCATTTGGTTAACTACTGTTTAACTAACTAGGTGTACACGTTTAGGTACGGTTACACAAACCTAAATGAACGTGCATTTCATTTGTGTATAACAAGGTAAGTTCGATCTAACGGTTGAAAGATATTAGCTTGAATCTAATCAGGTTTTCATCTAACGGTGAATATTAAATTCTTTGTTACCAAGGTAACTTAGATTGCAAACCATGATGTGGAGACTATATAAAGGAGAACTCTAGCAACTAGGAAAGTTAATCCCCATACCTCCTGTGTGATACTAGTTGTATAAGCTAGAGTCGATTCTCCTTTAACCTTAGTTTTCTACCGAGACCCTGTAGGTTAACGAATTCAAAGACTTCATTGGGATTGTGAAGCCAGACCCAACTATTTTCTCTGTAGTTGCGTGTTCTAATCTTTCCCGATTCTATCGTATTGAGTATAATTGAAATAATTGACTCGAGATTAATTTCTCCGATAGGCAAAATAAAAGAAATCACAAACATCTTCGTCTCATCGTTTGTGATTCCACAATATCTAGTTTCGCCATCATATGATTTAGATTATTGTGAGGTGATTAATAATTCTAGGCTGTTCTTCGGGAATATAAGTCCGGGTTATCGATTGGTTCCTGTTCACCTTGATTTATCAAAAGACGGAACAAAACTTGTAGGTATTTCTGTGGGAGACATATTTATCTATTCATGTAGACTTTTCTGTGTGATACAGATTTGTTTATTAAAGTCTTCGACTTTGGGTCGTAGCAACTCTTAGTTGTTGGTGAGATCAGCTAAGGGAATCAAGTGCGTAGTATCATGCTGGGATCAGAGACGTAAGGAGCGCAACTGTACCTTGGATCTGTGTGAGATTGATTGAGGTTCAACTACAGTCGAGACCGAAGTTAGTTTGTAGTAAGCTAGTGTCTGTAGCGGCTTAATACAGTATGTGTTCAATCTGGACTAGGTCCAAGGGTTTTTCTGCATTTGCGATTTCCTCGTTAACAAAACTTCTGGTGTATGTGTTATTTCTTTTCCGCATTATATTTTGTTATATATTTGAAATATCACAGGTTGTGCGTTGAATCAATTAATTGGGAAATCTTACCTTTTGGTTTTGATTGACATTGATTGATACTTGAACATTGGTCTTTGGTACCGTTCAAGTTAATTTCTCTTGTATTCAATTAGACTCGCAAATTTCTATTTGCTTGAGTAAGGATTGAATCGAGAAATTGTGATATAACTCTTTGATATACTTTTGTTAAGATTGAGAAGTTTTGTTAACGAGGAAACCGCAAATACAGAAAAACCCCGAGACCTAGTCCAGATTGAACACACACTGTATTAAGCCGCTACAGACACTAGCCTACTACAAACTAACTTTGGTCTTGACTGTAGTTGAACCCCAATCAATCTCACACTGATCCAAGGTACAGTTGCGCTCCTTACGCCTCTGATCCCAGCAGGATACTACACACTTGATTCCCTTAGCTGATCTCACCCACAACTAAGAGTTGCTACGACCCAAAGTCGAAGACTTTAATAAACAAATCTGTATCACACAGAAAAAGTCTACAGGAATAGATAAATATGTTTCCCACAGAAATACCCACAAGTTTTGTTCCGTCTTTTGATAAATCAAGGTGAACAGGAACCAATCGATAACCCGGACTTATATTCCCGAAGAACAGCCTAGTATTATCAATTACCTTACAATAATCTAAATCGTATGATGGCGAAACTAGATATTATGGAATCACAAACGATGAGACGAAGATGTTTGTGATTTCTTTTATCTTGCCTATCGGAGAAATTAATCTCGAGTCAATTATTTCAATTGTACTCAATACGATAGAATCAGGAAAGATCAGAACACGCAACTACAGAGAAAATAGTTGGGTCTGGCTTCATAATCCCAATGAAGTCTTCAAGTCGTTAACCTACAGGGTCTCGGTAGAAACCTAAGGTTAAAGGAGAATCGACTCTAGCTTATACAACTAGTATCACACAGGAGGTATGGGGATTAACTTTCCCAGTTGCTAGAGTTCTCCTTTATATAGTCTCCAAATCAGGGTTTGCAATCTAAGTTGCCTTGGTAACAAAGCATTCAATATTCACCGTTACATGAAAACCTGATTAGATTCAAGCTAATATCTTTCAACCGTTAGATCGAACTTAGCTTGTTATACACAAATGAAATGCACGTTCATTTAGGTTTGTGTAACCGTACCTAAACGTGTACACCTAGTTGGTTAAACAGTAGTTAACCAAATGGTTAGCCATATGAGCACTCATATCAACCTTATTCATCTTCACCATAACTAGTTCAAATGACTAAAAAGAACTAGTTAGAGAGTTGTTCAATTGCTTAGATCTCATAGAAGTATATAAGACACAATCGAAGCAAAAACGATTTTGATTTACTCGAATCGATTCTTGAACTTTGTAGCCACGGTTTGCAAATATGCATTCCTTAGTTTATATAAGTTTAAGTTCACGAATAAACCATTTTTAGAAAATAACCCACTCAAGTATGCATACCGGTACGCGTACTTAAGTACCCGAATTAAGTTTGTTTTTAGTTCACAAACTCCAGCAGAAATTCACGGGACGTGAACTTCCGGCAGTACGTGTACGGGTATGCGTACTTTAGTTCTGGTTATCCTGAGCAGCAAAGTACGCATACTATGGTTCAAGGATTTCAGACTTACACACGTATGAGTACACATACAATGTTTATATCCATTCAAGGTTATATATTTTAAACTCTCATTTCAATCATTGAAACATTCTTAGAGGATGTTAAATAGAGGTTATTCACACACTATTTTTCATCAAAGCAATTTTCAAGATATTGAAATAACCAACATGACTTTCGTCACTTGTAAAGATGAACTTGGCCAAAGCGAAAGCTTACCAACACATATTTCGAAAAAAAGATAAGCGAGATAAACTCGGCTCAAAATAGAAAATGTGTATAATCGAAGTCTATATAGAAATACGACTTTTGTCTCAAGATAGGAGATAGAGTAGATAAAATTTTGAGTGATAGATAAGTTCAAGTCTCCACATACCTTTTAGTCGATGAAGTTCCACCAGTTCCTTGAGTAGTTCTTCGTCTTTGTATGATGAACGTTGTGGAGTCTAGAGCTCAACTACACTTTCTATCCTAGTCCGAGACTTAGCTATAAGTAGATGATGTAATTTTAGATTGTGGTAAGAAATAGGGTTGTCGTTCACTCGGATTCGTAGAGATTAAAGGTTTTAAAAATACTAAATAAATATATACAAAGACTATTAACAATGGGCGAGAGGTACTGGGACTAAGGATTTAGCCAATCTTTATAACATAAGGTTCACTTATTTATTCTCAACAATTTTAGCTCAAGAAATATAAACATGGACTCTATTTTTGCCAAGGTAGATTCTCAAAACATTGATTGTAAATGTTAAGCATGGGACATCAAATCACCTAAGCTAAGCATGACCCATCTAATCAAATGACAACCAATTTAATCAAATCATATTTCAATTAATTTTAATGCAAAAGTCATTAGAAGAATAAAAATAAATTTACCCATGTATGAAGTTCGGCCTCCTCCGTCGTCCCAGTGTTGGGGTTTAACTCATCATGTCGAAAACACACTCAAAATATGTATTCATGGCTCAAAAAGTGTTTACAAGAAGAGAAAATAATGAAACAGGAAATCTGCAACAGCACAGGTGCGTTACAGACCGACTGTTTCAACTCTCAACTGTTATGATGAAGATAATCGTTACAAATATGAAAATAAATGTTGCAGAAGAGATGAAGAAACTGTTACAATGAAGATAAATGTTGCAAACCAGTTGAAGAAACTGTTACAACGAAGATAAATGTTGCAAACCAGTTGAAGAAACTGTTACAACCAGTTGAAGAAACCGTCGCTGTTTCCCTGTTCTTCACGAGCAGCAGCAGCAGCAACAACAGAGTTCTGAAAACTCTTGATTCACGCCTCCTGAGCTCTCCTCTCGACCCCAAACTCTCTACCCCCCCTTCTATGTGATCCTAGGAACCTATTTATACATAATTGCGACATTGAATCTCCTCCATTAACTACAAATAATCTTCTTTTACTCGGGTATATTTTTTTCAATTTTTTTCATTGATTTTGATTTTCACGCATCTGCAGCTGTATTTATTTCCTTCTATACCTTCTTCACGCTCTATAATATCGATTAAATCTTCCAAGCACGTGCAGTACACGTTTAAATTTCTCACAACTCATGCAAACTCATGTTTTTCCTCCAACTCCCTGTTTGGATTAAACCAAGTTATCCAGCCAAATTTGATCGATAAAATCACCCATACTAGCTTTATATAGTCATATCACGTCTACCCACTAAGTTTCAGGGATTGAATCTCACTAAATCACGTCCAAATATCCGATTGAAATTCTGCTGTTAATGAAAATATTTTCCCGCCAAAATTCATTTTTTGAATTTGAGAAGAACATGTCCTCCCCCTAATCCTGCACGGGTGTCCCTTTAGCACTTGTCTTATGGGGTGCAAATAGTAATTTTTGGGCGTAGATAGTAATTTTCCCGGGGTTCCTCCGACACATTTCTGGGGTGCTTCCGGTGCATTTCTGGGGTGCCTTTAGTACTCTATCCTGGGGTGTAAAACACCACTTTTCGAGCCAATTTCGCCGCAAGAGCTTATTTCTCTAAAAATACCTACAAAGACATAAAATAACAAAATAAATACAAAATCGAACACTAACAATATATACAATTGAGACATATTAGACACAATAATGCGTCTATCAGTAGACTAGAAATCAAGACTTATAGTTTTGGCAACTAAACTTGACAACAAGCTTGAGATAACAACGCTTACGAGTTCGACCGAGCAGTGCTCTAACAAAACCTACTCCGATTTCAACAAAGAAACGTTATAGAGGAATATACTTGTGGAATCACAAAGTCTGAGATGAAGAAATTTGTGACTTTTATCTATCTTGCCTGATCGGAGTGAGACTCAACAATCAGTAGCAATATCAGGATACACAAACTATCAAGATAAAGATAGTCAGACCCGGCTTCATGATTCCCTAAGCCAAGTCTTTTTAGTCGCTAAACCTAAAAAGGTTTAAAGGAGAGGACGAATCTAGTTTACAACAAGGACACACAAGAAAAGTGTCAGGGATTCAAAGATCCCAGTTGCTCTAGGTTCTCCTTTTATAGACTTTCAAGATGAAGGGTGACTTTAGATTTAAGCTAAGGTAGCTTTTGAATCAGGAATTCAATAGCTACCATTAGATGAATCTTTGACTTGAGATAAACAAAAAAAAAATGCTCTGGTTAGGACGAACCATAACGGAATCGTGTATAATGACTTGTCATGAAAGGTTAGCCAAAACTAGTCAGACGAACTATAAGCTTAGCCATTTCATATTACACTTTAAACTTTAATCTGGAGTCACAACCATAGGTTATAATGTGATCAAATATGTCTAGATGTGATTATCTCATAAAGATAATTCTGAAGCATCTGAAAATATTCGACTGGGTAAGTACATGTACTTACTCCTAGTTCGTGAGTTATTTTTGTCATTGTACATATACCGGGTATATGTACCCTTAATACAAAAACAGTTAAGGAGTCTACAGATCTTTTTGGTATCCATATTAGGCATGTGTACCTTCCTAAGTTTACGAGTCAACAAATATTTTTGGTATCTATACCGAGTATGTGTACCAAAGTCGTTGCCGAACTATAGTTACGCCAATACGTGTACTGGGTACATGTACTGCGTCTCCGGACCTATAAAAATTACGCCCGTACGTGAGATCGTATATGTACTTTTCTATATCCAGATTAACAATAGTTCTATATCTCTCTAATAATCGATTTGAAACATTCCCGAATAACATCAATGACACATATCACTGTTCCAGGCTATTTTCAAATGATTAACTTGAATCATGATTTAGGTCATAAGCAATAAATTGTTCTAAACCAAATTCATCAAGTTTTGTACAAATGTTCTTAAGCTTAGTCATTCATATTTCGAGAATAATTAACAAGATAAACTTGACTCGAAATTTATATTGTCCTTGTAAAAGTCCACTTAGTCATGCGACTTAGTCTCATAGGTAGAAAGGTGAAAACTTGAGTAATAGGTTGGTTCAGTCTTCACTTACCTTTTGTCGATGAAGTTCTCCAAATGTCTTCTGTTGATCTTCGCCTTCAAACGGTAGAACGCAGTGATGTCTGGTACTCAACTACACAATTTTATCCTAATACGAGACTTGACTAAATGTAGACTAGAAATCAATATATAGTTTTGATCTACTAAATTTAACAACAAGCTTGAGATAACAACACTTGTGAGTTTGGCCGAGCAATTCTCTAACATAGCTAGAGATGGAGCAAGCATCAGATAAGTAGTTCTTTTTTTTTTTTTGCGTATTTTTGGTTTGTTATGATCATTCCATTCTTATGTCTTATCAGGTGTCTCTAATGGGATCTGAGTATTATCTAATACTATACACTGGATAATAAAGAAAGTGATTTCTTTCAAGTAATGAAGACATTAAAAGATCCTTCTTGTCATGTTGAGCCTTGCTCCATAAGGATGTGACTCTACGACATAAATCCCTATGTGGTGTCATATATGTTCGTACGTTCATATATATCTATAAAACAAAGACAACGCGACTTGGGTGCTACCACATCACTAACAATGTGTCCAAAATATAATGACTCGATATGGGTATCAATAAATCTAGTGCTCTTAGCAAATTATTCTCCGTTCCTATCTGACTCCTAAGAAAGAGACGAGAACATGAATATTTGTTAACTAGACAAGATTAGACATGCTCTTAGATATTACCTAATCATCACGTTGATATTTAAACTTAGGTTTGAGTTTGAAAGAGAACCGCGCGCCCACCTTAAAGTTATCCATGTATAATAATAGAAATATTTTGGGTAACACATCTCATTTTGGTAAAATACATACTCTTGTCGGATTATGTATCAATTAACCAATTTTATATCACAATTTTGTGGAGCTTTCACTCATCAATTAAAACTTGTCTACGAGTCTCAATGATATCATCTAAATTTTCGTATCGATTTTTGTCGAGAAAAGTTTTCCTAAAAAATGTCATTTTTGTAAACTATTAGATAACATAGTCATTTCCTAAAATGGTTATCTGATCCGCAGTGAGTTTGGCTCATTAAGCCCCATATAAGGTTCGCGGACTCGTGAACTCCTTATTCATCTTCTTCCTCAATTTACGTACTGTGAGGAGAAGGTAACCTAGGGTTACGTTACCGGTTGAGTTTCTCTTGTTTCTGGAGTTCAAATTCTACAATCTTCGTACCATCTTGCTTTGAATAAAATTCACTCTTCAAGGATTGAGTCAATTGAAGTGATTGCTCTCTAAGCATTCATCCAAGTATGTTCTTCCTTCTCCTTTTCTGTTTGCTATGTTTAGTAAGTATGATTAGAATTAGAGGAGAACCTAAGAATGCTAAGAAAAAGGTTAAGGTTTATACGCAAAAGGCACTTACCCTCAATGGAAAAGGAGAATCAAATTAATCAAACATCTTGTGGGATTAATTTTATTGATGAAGAATGCTCCAAAACCTATAGCAGAATTCTTTTTAGAGGTTTCATATTAGAAAATAAATTGGTCAAGGAGTATTTGGGTGGTGATGAATTATCTTGTTTTGAAAAGTATAATCTTGGTGACATCTTTGATGGTCATGGTGAAGGATTTGTTGTTCTCATAAGGGTATTCTATGCCAACACTCATAGTGTGGATCTTGAGAAATTTTTCTTTAGAACCAAAATTGGGGAAAGAGTCATTGAAGTTTATAGGGTTGGCTAATGTTACAAGTCTACTTATGGGAAACGTCTCTTTTTCTAGGCCAAGGGAAAATAAGCCTTCTTTGAAACTATTTCCTATAAGCTCATTAATAGAAGTGTTGGTTGGAAAAATAGAAAATTTCCCACCGAAAGTCTTTGTATGTCTTTTAAGATTTTTTGGAAGGTTGGTAATCCAAATGTTTGTCCTTCCACCATTGAAAATTCTTGTTGGAGTCAAGACTTTGCGTAAATAATTTATTTCCTTGACTTGGAAACTCAAGGTCTTGATATATATTTGTGTTTGGATCATACAACAAATGGCTACCATGACTCTTAATGACACTAAATTGGAATTTTCTTATTTAATTGAGAGGATTGTAGAGCTTTCAAGATTGCTCCAGTTGGTACTTCTCTTGGTACTCCAGTTCTCATTCTCCTTCCTTTCCAACATTGCTAATAGGGGGTACCAAATTGCTTGGGGGTGTACCAATACAAGGCTTAAGGATGTTTTGTCTTATACCAATATTGGTACACCCCCAAGCAATTTGGTACCCCCTATTAGCATCCATGTTCCTTTCAACGAATATGAATGAACAATTAAAAGAGAAAAAAAGTTTTGATCCTTCCTTGATTGGTTTTTGTGATCCTATATCCTTGGGTCTTCTTCACGAAGTTCCTAAGAATATCAAAAAGGTAGACAACAAGGTAAAATGTCTGAAACAATAATTGGGTTTGCTTGCTATAAAATTCCTGAGATCAAGGATGACATGAAAAATATTCAAGCTACATGGATTGACTCTGAAAGTGAAGATGATGCTTAGCTCTTTTACTTACTTTTTTTACCTTTTTGTTTTCTAGTTAACTCCTTGTAAGAATTATATTATTATTGTTTTAAGGAGTAACACTAGCTTTTGGAGTAGCCTATTTAACTTAGCTACTTCAAATACTATCATCTTGCAATGATGAAAGTTTATTTATTTAATTTTTATTTTTGACATGATCGCAATACCTAATCTTTATCGATTATTATGTGTATTGCTTATTTTGTGAGATTTGTTCAATGCTATCATATTTCTAGTGATTGAAATGAATATCTCATAAGTTCTCATAAGTTAACTCTTAACTCGTTGTGTTTGTCACTGGCTAATAGAGTGATAATCTATTTTGAGAATTGCAATATTGATCATCCCATGATTACATGTTGTGAACATATTGCAGGGAATCCATAAGATAGTTTACTTGTCGTCTTTGCTACCTGAAACCGTAACTGGCAGGGAATAGGATCAAAAAAATTAATCTCTACGTCAGTACATGGTTAGGGAAGATAAAATTCTTATGTTGAGTCATATCGCTAAAATTACGCTCTTTCTTCGTAGTTGGCCAAATATTTATTTTTTCGATGTTATTTTTCACGTGAAAGTAACGTTTCTTAGTACCTCTAACATTAGGATCATAGATTTTAAATTCTTTGTTCGTAACTGAGAAGAAGAGATAAAAATATTTGGGATACAAATTTACTTGTTAATGTCAAAGAAAATCTTTCTATTGTAGTTAGAGAAAGGTCGCTCATGTTGTTCTCTTGGGAATGACATCAAATGTGGGAGAGTTCAATTTGAACTTGTGCTTAATTGATATATCTTTGTGGGGAGTGCGGTCGTGGAGTTGTAGGAGATAATTGTAACTTTATCTCTCCTTGATGAAGATGCTAAGTTTACTTGGTTAAATCGTCTAAATAAAAAGATGGTATGTTATCTCTAGTCTCGGTAACTCTTTTGTGTAGTTTATTATGATCCCTTGGTTTTCTCCTTTGACAATTTTGTTGACAAAAATGGGGAGAATTATTTAATATATTCTATAATAGCATATGGATTTTCAGAGCATTATGTAAGGGGGTGGATTACAAGCTATAGGTTTCACCTACTATGCAAAAGAGGTAAGTAAAGACTAAGGGGGAGAACATATCACCGTAGTATTGCTTCAAATTTTTGGTACGATTGGACTTTGAGGTAGGTAAAAATATTACGCATCGATGTAACAACCATTAAGTAGATTGACTTCGTCATTCGAAAAAAGATCTAAACGAGTATTCTCAAAAGTTGTTATTCCTACGGATCTTCAACAACAACGGTACTGGATCGATCATATGCAGAACCATTGAAGAACTTGAAGAACGAAAAATTCAAGACGGTATTGAAAATTCAAGGAAATCAAGCATGTTGGATTTTTAGCTAAAAGATTTATTTATTTTGAATCAATATGTATTGATAGTTTTGTCACTAAAATTGTCAAAGGGGAGATTGTTAAAGCATCGCTCGGTCGAACTCGCAAGTTTTGATATCTCAAGCTTGTTTTCAGTATCATATTCACAAAACTATATCCCGAATTCTAGTCTACTAAAGTCAAGTCTCGGAATAGGATTAGAGTATGTTGGTTGAGTATCAGACATTATTGAATAATCCTCGAATTTTGAAGACTGAAGAACAAACGAAGATATTTGGAGAACTTTATTGACACAAAGGTATGTGAAGACTTGAACAATCCTATTTACTCACAACATTTACCATTTTATCTTATGAGACTATGTCGTATGATTTTAATAGATAAATATTACAAAGAAAAAAAATCGAGTCAAGCTTGTCGAAGTATGTTTCAAGTAATGAATGTTCATAGATCCTTAACAATCTTGGTTAGGAACAATTTATTGCCCATGAATTTCTTTTGTTTCAAGTTGATCATTTGGAAATTGCCAACACAATAATATGTATTATCTGTGGCGATTGCGAATGTTTCAAATTGCTTAAAGAGATTTTTCAGAATATACTGAATTCTGGACATATGGTAGGTACGTGTACCCTAATGGTTTGAATTCTTGAAATGGGATAGGTATGCATACATATTACGCGTACCCCATGGTTGTGAGTTCATGAATGGAAGGGAGGTATGCATACCCAGTATGTGTACCCCAAGGGATCTGAATTTGTGAATGGATAAGGGTACACATACCCGGTACGCATACCCCAACAGCCTGAGTTCACAGAATGGTCCATAGGTATGTGTAACCCTATATATACCTACCCAGTGCAGAACTAAGCATATGCTCATAAATTATTTTCACAAATATATCTGGCATTGCTACAACTATTATAAACACTTCTAAGACAACTTTTGTTCACTAAATCACTATGTGTTTGTGAATCATGGTTTAAGTCTTGAGTATTAATGAACACGACTTATGCCTGGAAGTTCAAAAGGCATATTTTCCAATACGAACTATCATTGTACACATTTCTAAAACCCTGGACCATAGTGTATATTCTTTTGTGCAATTACAAGACGGACTTGGCACATGCTTACATGAATTCCTAATAAGAATTTCATCTTAACTGATAAAGTGTTTGCTCAGATCTCAAGTTATTTATGTTTGATTCAAAGCTACATAAAGTCCTGAGAATCTATAAATAGAGAGACTGGTACACCATGATTTCTTAATCCCTGGCACTTCTATGTCCTAGTTGCTTGCTAAAGTCGTCCTCTAAAAACCTAGGTTTCCTCTGAGAAACATGATTAGGCTACGACTTAAAGACTTCACTTAGGGATTCATGAAGCCTGGTTGACTATCTTTTTACCTTATAATTCATGTATCAGGATCTCGTTCTTATTGATTTTCGAGGTTCTCTTTATCTCAGATCAGGAATGTAAATATACATAAATCACAAAGTTTTATATGTCTCGGACTTTGTGATTCCTCAAGATAGATATGTAAACTCTTCTTCGATTTTTTTCCAGATTGTGCTTGGGAGGTGGTTAGTAATCCAGACTTCTCAGATAACTGAGTGCAAGTGTTTCGAATTCGTAAGGTTTGCTTGACTTTTTCTATTGCAAACATATTTTCGAACGGAAAAAAAATTGCTCTCGCGCTGCTAGATCATTTTTGATCTAGCAGCAACATGGCCAATCATTTGGGTTCGCCTAGCGTCATCAAAATAACCACATTTAACTGCTTAACTTCACGTTTTTTAGTTATTTTTTTACCCTCGTTTCTTTAGTTGCCGTATCTTTAGGAAATACCAAGATCTTAAATATATTTTGGTATATTGAGAACGAGATCCAAAGATTCTTCAATATATTTCAAGATAAATTTTCAGTTGAAATCAGAGAAAAACATAAATTTCCAGGATATTTCCCAACCTAAAACAAGATAAATTTCTCTTCACAACGTTGGACTTGATCCGATGGAATCATTTAATCTTGTTGTCTATTAATTATGTTCGGTCTTGTTAAAGAAATACAAAAAAACTATAATCAATGCCATGTTCCCTTTTACAGTAATCACCTAGTATAATGATAATTATTTGGTTCAATTCATAAGAATATGTGATGGTGGATCTATTTACTAACTACTTTGATATTGATTTGTTTAATACGAATTAGATAGTAGAAGTATTTAAAAATAGTTTACTCATTGTATTGATTAATTAATAAAATCAACTAATGTATATATATTGCATCTCATTCTTGTGTGTGTGCTATCTGCTGCTGCTGCTATGCGTGACTGAAAATCTAGTTAGGTTTAGCTCTGGGATTTCTCGAGAGTCTTTGTTAACCTTGAATCTACCGGGCTAACTGAGATCTAATAGGAATGTGCAAAATTTAATACAATTTTCATCGGAAACTGAGTTTTACATAATATCTTATAGATTTAACTCCAAGTTTTAGCTGAACAGTCTGAACATGATCCTTGATTCTATCGTTTTGTTATCGTAAGGTATATATGGATTTGTTCTCATCCAAAATCAGTATAAAAGGGAAAAATATTTGGAGTTTCACAGATTTAGAGATTTTTCCTCGCACCAAAAATATGAATGCAATATACGACAACTAACAAAATGGGAAAGAAATATCGACTAAAAATTGGGAAGTTAATTGTGGTTATCACCCAGTTTGCTGATGTCATAGAGAGTCAAATGATTGGCCATGGTGCTGCTAGATCAAAAATGATCTAGCAGCGTGAGAGCAAAAAAAATTCCTTTTCGAACCTAAACTGAAATATCAACAGGGATCTCAAATAGGCTTATCTATTAGAGGCAGATTGGTATCACATTCTTTACTTGAGTAGAAGAAACTCTTAGGATGTAAAGGAGGTCAACTAAGAGAATCAATTGTGTAGAACATTGCGAGGTTCAAGAAACGTAAGGAGCACGACTGCAGCTGAATTGCTTGGAGGGTTAATTTGGTCTCAACTACATTCCAACTCAAAGTCTGATAGTAGGCTAGTATTTATAGCGGCTTAAAACAGTTTAGTGTTCAAAGCTAGATGAGGTCCCAGGGGTTTTCTACATGTGCAGTTTTCCTTGTTAACAAAACTTATGGTGTTTTATGTTTTTCCTTTTCCGCGTTATATTGTTTTATCTTTGTAATAGAAATATCACAGAGAATATGTAATCAATATAGGTAGTTTAAGTCCTTATTAATTGAGATCAAAAACAAGATTCACTCTTGTTGAATTCGTATCTTGAAAGATAGATAACAAGTTTCATACTTTTTAAAATTATGATCCTCTTTATTTGGATACGACTAGATTGATCTTGGATATTGATTTATGAGATCGTCTAGGAACTCTTATATACGATCACGTTCACGTACTTTGTGTCTAGACATATGGATTGTAGAAGATAAAGAGAAAAACTTTATATGCATATTTTTCAAGGATCTTTATTTTAGATCTGCTTGCAATTATATTAGGTTTTTTCCATACATATAGCCGAATAAAAAAGTTTGTGGTATACTTCGTACCCTCTCCTTTTCAATTATAATGTGTTAGCGCACTTTTTCCCAAGAAGACTGATCTCTGATAATGTCTCCATGGATCAAGAGATAGTGCATACTCTCAAGAGGAAGAATAAATATGATAGTTTTCTTGCTCTCAGTTTTATATATCCAAAGCCTTTGATAGGATGCAGTGGAGTTTCTTGATTAAAGTTGTGAAGAGAATGAGTTTTAGTGATTGTTGGTTAATCTCATTTTTTAGTGTATTTCTACTACTGAAAATATCTGTCATTCTCAATGGATCTCCTTGTTCTCTCTTCCCCCACTAGAGGTATTATACAAGGAGATCCATTGTATCCATTTTCATACATCATTGGTACAAAGGCTTTCTTTAGATCTATGATTGCAGGTAAAGCATCTAAGAAAATCAAGATTGCCAGGAAAGCTCATTCTATTGGTCAACTGCTTTTTGTAGAATGTTGTCTTATCTTTGCCAAAGCTAATTTGGAAAATATCACATATTTACAACGCATTCTTAAAGACTTTAGTTTATGTTTAGGTCATTTGATTAATTTCCAAAAATTAAATATTTCTTTTGTAAACATCTTGAGTCCTGGAGATTGCAGAGATATTACGAAGCTTCTTTAAGTTAATAAAATGTATCCAGATAGGATATATCTTGGTATCATCTTCTACTTCATATTGATAATATGATAACTAGACTTGCTTAAATGAGAGGTAAGATGTCTGCTCAAGCTGGCAGGCCAATAATGGTCAAGATTGCATCATTCCTTTGCATCAAATGAACAACTTTAAACTACAATAAGAAACTGTAAATAAGATTGATCTGTTCAGAACATATTCTGGTGGAATAAAAGCACCATGGTTTGCTACTAGTTGGAAAATTTTAGGCAAATCTTATAAAGATAGTAGCTTAAACTGTAGAGATAAGTCTTGCTTTATTGATGCACTTCTAGCTAAGAAGACTTAGAGGATATGTATTATCAATAACAATATACGATCTTCTGCCCTCAAAGTCAAATGTTTCAGGAATTCTCATCCTTTAGATTTGTCAAGAAAATGAACTCTACATGGAGTTGGAAATCTATCAGTAATGAGTTTGATTTTATAATAGTTTTTGGTCCCTTGGTGATGGTTCAAAATCTCAATCCGTAAGGACAAGTGGATGTTCAGTTGGACATGCCATATATTCCTTCTTCTACAACTCTTAATTCAGGTAACTACTCTTATGCTGCTGAGCTTATAGACAGGGAGTCCCACTCTTGGAAACAATATATTATATTCAATCTCTTTGACTCTTCTACTTCCCAAAAGATTATGAACATGATCATTCTCTTGTGTAGTAAAGATAAACTTACATGGACTTTATCCAAAAATGGCTCATTCTCATTCAAGTTGGCTTACAAAGCTCTCCATAACCTGAAACATCAAGTTTTATCTAAAGATACTGGTTTTTATCTCTATGAGAAGATCTGGTCCAGTGACTCTATCCCTTGAATAAAGTTGTTCCCGTAGAAGTATGCCAGAGAAATACCTCTTTCTAAAGAGATAATGAAAAGAAACGTGAGTCGGGCTTTATTGTTTTGTGACATATGCGAATATGGATGTGAAACAGTTGTTTTCTATGGTATAATTTAGTTTTAACCACAATCAAAAAACTCATATTTTCCTAAGCAATTAAAAATATTTATCAATCCCTTAACTCTCGGTGCGAATGAACTGGTTTAGCTATTATATTCCAATTTATATTTGTGAAGTAAGAACTTGAAACAATTCACTATACTATATCTAAAGCGCTTATTCTAGGTATTCTCGTGAATAAAACGCATGTGGAATATTATTTTGGCTAACAATATAAATAACAATGTGGGTAATTGAGCTTCCTATTATCCTTAGTTGTTGACAAAAAAGATTTGGCGGAAGATAATTATATTAATCAATTGATTGCATGACTAGTGAAGGAATTCCTTAACCATCTGTTTAATTATATAGTCTTATTTTTAGTGTTCAATTATTAGATTTATTTAAATATCTTAATTACACTACTGTCAGTGGGTTCAAACTTACTTAGTTTCTATATAAAATCTCAAAAATTATTTTGATTTTTTTTGACATCTATTAGTATAAGCATGTGTAGTCCCGTTTTTTTTGTGTGGTTATTTTCCCTGATACACTCTTTGTGTTTCTGTTGTATTATGTTTTGTAAAATGAATGTATGTTACATGTCTCTCATACAATACGAGATATTTAAGGAGCTAGAGAAAAAGACCTAAGTTTTTTCTTCGTTATAATGCTCGTGATTCCAACACCTGGAACCCGAGTTGTTACTTGAAACATCCAAAGCCCATGGTTAGATATAACTCATCCAAAGGCCATTAAACCGTTTAGCTGATAAATTTATATTTGTAGTTATCTTAATATTTTTGTCATGAAGGATACTTTGGAGAATTTTACATATAAAACTCAATTATTAGAGCATCTCCGATGGTATATGGATATGTATCTTATGTGGAGACTTAAGAAGAAAAAAATTTGTTAACATAGTGTACAAATAAAATTTTCTTCTGATAAGTATCTCCAGTGGTTGTTGTACTAATATTAATTTTAATACAGTTGCCAATTAGTGAAATGATACAAAATCTATAATAACTTTAAAACAGAAAAAATAGATGATGTGGGTATGGATATGATTATCTAAAAATAGATATTCTCATCCAAATTCAATTTGCCAAATCAAATTAAAATTTACCCATACAATAACCATCTGAGAGGTTTTTTATTATAAGAGTATCTAAAATCCTAGGTGTCATTAACTTTTTTAGATACCCGTACTCTCTTGGAGATGCTCTAAAATCATTAAAAGTTAAAAACTACAAGATTTACTTTGCCATGTATATGTTGAACCGCCACGTGGCTGCCTATGTAACCATTTATGAATAAAATGTATGCCATAGTTCATGATGCAAAAACACAATGAATTTTCTTACACCTTCACAGTGTAATATTATGGAAGTGAAATTAGCTAAGTTCCACCATTTCAAAGGGAAACCTCTAATTTTTAACCATATCTACCTCTGACTCACCTTTTCTATTGGAAATATCTTACTGATATGGTTTTTACTTCCCTCGTTCGACTCCTCCCTTTGGTGTACATTCCTCCTATGCTGAGTTTACCTATAAATTGCATGAAATTTTCTTAACATTTGCTTACCTTTATTATAATTCCTTTAGTGAGCCATATGACTGGTTGCCATAGCTCCTCCATTCTTGGTCCTCAAGGTAGGCATCAACAGTAATATCATTGATTGCTTTAATATTAAGATATTTGTTCATACCTAATTTTTGCTTTATCAGAACTGAAATCTTTCCTCATCCAACACTCTTGTATATTTTCATAATGTCAATCTTTCCATGTTGACTTCCAAAAAATTCGACCAGGATAGTCATCATGAAATTCAAACTGCCTATTATTTCTTGTGGCTTTTTCTTTGGGATAAAGTTATCCGACACTCTTGGAGAGAGCAACAATGATTTTCATCCCCTCTCAGAAAGCAAATATGGAAAGATTTTCTTTACCTCCCCTTCTAAATCTTGGGAAACCCAGAAATTCTCCTTCAGAGTTGTTTTGAACTTGACCAAGATGAACTTCCTCACCTATTTTTTCGGACTACTTAGTTCTTAAAATTTACCATTTTTAGAGGCCATTTCTAAGATATTTTCAACCCATGCTATCATATGTGGATGAAAAAGGCTAAAGTTTTCCTCTCCAGAAGCATCGACTTTCTAGCTGCGTCTTCATTATCAGATGTCGAGAAATCTTCCTCGTCGATACTTTTTTCTTTGTCTTAACATGTCCACGATTTCCTCATTTGCTCAAGTGAATCCTCCATATGTTTTCCTTGTTCCCTTCTCTCAAAGATCCCGAAGATTGATTAAACCCTCTTATCAATCGGTTTGTCTTGCTTTAATTCTTCCCATAATCAAAATAATAAAACAGAAAAAACAGAAACGGCGATGAAAGAAAACTCCACTAACCAATAAATCCCGGCTCCAAAAGGAAGGATCAAAGATTTGTCTTGGACTGCGGAGAAGTTCAATTAGTATCTCTTACATTGAATTAATTTGAAGATCAAAGTGAGTAGGAGGTTGAGTTTTTCAGGGAAGAAACTCCATGTCTCTATCTATCGAAACTAACTCAATTAGGAAATTAATTAATTGTCCTTGCTTGTCCGAATTTGTGTTCCACTTCAAGTATCACCTTCCAAAGCTAATAAATACTAATTATGTAGCATGAATGCATGATAGATTTTTTGCTATTCCAAGACGTATAAACTCTTATGAAAGCTGAACGTTATACATACAACCAGAATAAGGGGTAAGATATAACCACTTGGTTTTTAATGAAAAAATAATATTTTCACATTTCACTTTTTCATTCTCACCTAAAAATGGCCGAATTGAAAAAATGAAAATAAAATTTTCCCTAAAACGGATAAATACATGTAGTTTGCATGTAAAATCTGGAAGGCAAGTGGGGTCTCGACGTTCACCAGATTCATAAACCAAGTCAAATGCAAAAAAAAAAAACAAAAAAAAAAAAAACTAGCAGGTTATTCCGTATACGTAAGCTGCGGGAAAATATTACGGTGGAGACGTGTCATGAAAATCCTAAAGAACTGTCGAAATAGAAACGGAAGCAATAAAATGCTTCTTTCTCTTGTTCCTTTCTAGGCTAGTACTCTTGTCGCCTCCTCCAGCGTGATTCCGTTTTCATCTATAAATAAACTTAAACTATATTTCTCTCTCTCTCTGAAAATAAACGCTGTCTTTCTCTCTGAGCAAATCTTAGGTTTCAGTTTCCAATTTACAGATTCTTCTTCTTATTTTTGTCGGTCATGTCGTCGAAGAACATATTAGTAACTGGCGGTGCTGGTTACATCGGTAGTCATACTGTTCTTCAATTATTACTCAGTGGATTCAAAACTACTGTTATTGATAATCTTGATAATGCTTCTCAAATTGCAATTACTAGAGTTACGGAATTAGCTGCTGAATTCGGCTCCAATTTGGATTTTCATCAGGTAACACTAACTAATTTAGGTTTTGTTTTATTTTATTAGGTTTTACTTTATTTGTGTATGTGAAATTTGTTTTAATGTTTGTTTTGTTTTCCTACAGAAAGTTTGATTATGTCAAATTGAGATCGTCAAATAGGAAAATTCTGAGGGTTCTTAAGAAATGATTAGGTTTTTGGCTGTTTGGTGTAGTAATCATATTTTGAAAAATTGAGATCATGTGGAATTCGCTCCCTGATTAATCTGTTATGAAATTCGCAAGGTCATTATTCTGCTACAAAACGTCAGTCTAAATAAATTGTGTAAAATTTTGAAAAAAAAACTAACATTTTAATTCCTGAACTTGCCTTTTATACGTCTCTTCGTATCATTACATCCAGATCTGTACTAAGGGTTACCTGCACGAGAAACCATCGAATATAGTTCTTGCAACGATCATGAATACCCTCCTCTTTTTTCTTTCTTCTTCTCTATTCTTAAAAAAAAATAAGCTCTAAAGAGGGTCCTACCATAATACTACATAGACATAGTACATTAATTTGGAGAACAAGTATTCAGTAAAGGGAAATGGGGAAAATAATTTGAAAGGGACAAGAAAGTTGCTGGATTTCAATAGAGTGAACATCTGTCCCTGTTACCTGTATAATTGTTTGCAATGAAGGCCCACATAATGTCCCAAATTCCAGAGCATGTTACATCTTTTTTTTCCCAATATTATGAATGATGGCTGCTAGTCAGACAACAAGGAACAAACCCTTATTAGAATTTATTCCTTTTTTCAATTCTACATTTGGAGTGGGATACAAGGGAATTGATTTGTTATTGGTTGCGAATTTCGCTTTTTTCCTAGTTCATAGTCAAATCAGATGGTGGTTACTCTAATTTCTTCTTATACTCAGTGCGGCTTTGCTTGTTTAAATATGGAATACTTGGCTGTCTTTATGTTTTTGAATTTGTGATATTTACTAAGTTTTATTTGTTTTCTTAGATTGATCTTCGGGACAAGCCAGCTCTAGAGAGACTTTTTGCCTCAAACAAGTAAGTTTCTGTAGAGGTTCACTTCGTTCTTACCCATTTAAGCTAGGATGTTTTGACTCTGATCAGTCCGCATTATGTTTCTTCATTTAGGTTTAGCAATTCTTACCTTCCAAATATTTCCTAGTATTAGGTTTGCTGCACATGCTTCGCTATCCAACCAATAATTGCATACCTTTCCATCTTCGGTAACATTTTGGTTGTTATTAGTGTCTTTAAAATTCTTCTTTAGTAACTTTCCACATTCATTACACGAAACTGGTGACGTATATGTAGTCTTTATTAAGAGTAAATGTATCTTTTGGGTATTGTCCTGTATTTTGTGCTCTATGTAACCTTAACCATTGTATTTCACTAATTATCTGCTATCAGTTTTGATGCTGTAATTCACTTTGCTGGACTAAAAGCTGTTGGGGAAAGTGTCCAGAAACCGCTGCTTTACTACAATAACAACATCATAGGCACAGTAAATCTTCTGGAAGTCATGGGTGCTCATGGGTGCAAAAAGGTAGTGATCTCATTATTTCTATTTATTTGCTATCAGCAATAAAAAAGAAAATCATGACCATCCGTACCTGCAATTCTGCTAGTCATACAAGTCACTGTTATAATCTGGTAGAATGTGCCGCACTTGAACCCTTCTATTTCGTGGAGCTGTTACGGGAATTCTATCTTATAAAAGGGCGGCTCAACCAATGTTGTTACTCTTCCTCCCTGATACTGTCATTATGGAGAGCTTCTTTATGTATGCTTTGGTCGGTTCATTAAGAGGAGCTCCTTTGTTATCAGAAAGTGTACATGTGCGTGCAGGAAGAAATTTTGTTAGTGCTAATGGAAATAATCTGTGACTGTATTTTTCGAATGCTGCCTTGTATTGTATCTTGAACTGAAACTAATTTTTTTTCGTTGAACATATTTCAGCTTGTTTTCTCTTCGTCTGCTACTGTTTATGGATGGCCAAAGGAAGTACCTTGTACTGAAGAGTTCCCACTATGTGCAGCAAATCCTTACGGACGAACAAAGGTACATCTAAAACTTGTAACTTGTGAGTCACCCGGTGCTGAACCCTATAAATTGTTGGAAATCAGGCCCACAATTTTGGTCTTTGTCGGCCACCATCGAATAATTTGTTATGTTTCTTTGTTCATCTTTTTCTGTTAACTAATCTCATGTTTTGAGATAATAAACTGGTGGATGGTCTTATATGCTATTCGGTAATTAACTGGTCGCATGTTTAGTTTGATTCGTATATGCTATGCGGTAATTAACTGGTGTTTTGATCTTTTGTAGCTATTCATTGAAGAGATATGTCGTGATGTGTACCGCTCAGACTCTGACTGGAATATCATATTACTTAGATATTTCAACCCAGTTGGCGCTCACCCAAGTGGCAATATAGGTGAAGATCCTCGTGGAGTTCCAAATAATCTTATGCCCTTCGTACAGCAAGTTGCTGTAGGCAGGCGACCTGCATTAACTGTATATGGGAATGATTATTCGACAAAGGATGGAACTGGGGTATGTCTGTTGTCTTCTGGATTTTACATTTTAATAGATCGTGCAGTTGTTTTCTTGATGCTCATTACTTCTTCTCAGGTACGTGATTACATTCATGTTATGGATCTGTCAGATGGACACATCGCTGCATTGAACAAGCTAGAGGACAGTAACATAGGTTTGTACCCTCTCGCTCTGGCTATCTATGTATGTGCTTATGTTTATGTTAAGTACTGACACGTGTTCTAAATCGTGCAAAAAGTCTAAAGATTTTGACTGCAAGGTAGGAAGTGACTTGGTGTTGATAAATCCAAATGTATTTTTTTCAGGTTGTGAAGTCTATAACTTAGGAACTGGAAAAGGAACTTCAGTCTTGGAGATGGTTTCTGCCTTTGAGAAGGCCTCTGGAAAGGTATTTGGCGAACTTCCTGCAGCATTGAAAATGTTGCTTCATTTAGTTTTTTTTAGTTTTTTCTCCTTGCCAATTAACTTTCTCGGAGTCTACGTTTCTGATATGATATTTTTGCCTCTGTCAGAAAATTCCTTTGGTAATTGCACCAAGAAGACCTGGTGATGCTGAGGTCGTTTATGCATCAACAGATAAGGCAAAGGGCGAGCTGAGATGGGAGTAAGTGTTACACTGACCTCTTAAGTACACTGAAAAAACTGCTAATGCATCATATAGATATAGAGCTTTTCACGGGGAGGTGAAGAATAACATAAAGTGATGAAATGGATTAGATGAGAGTGGCAACAATAGTGTCAACGAATCGAAATTTTATCCACCTAACTACCAAACCAGGTAACCTACCTTGATTAGAGCTTGGTTCTCTTGGTGGGCCCACCAGCTTAGCGCATTATGTTTAGAATAGTGGCAGTGGCATAGCCAGACCTTATTGGGTTCATATTTGTGTCATGGAATGAAAGTAGGTGCCTATTTCTTTTAGGCGCCTTTGAGAAGTTGTTGCCAAAATACAAGACAAGTCATAGTAATCTAAATAAGGAGTAGACATAGTAATTTAGTGATATTTTCCCTTTTTGCTCCACTGGACCTAAGGCTTAAACCTTGCACCTCTAAGTTAGTCACTTGACTGGTAGCCCCAACATTTTGCGGTGCCACTCTTCCCCTGGGTCATGTCTGTGGTCATTGGAGGCCCAGTGACCCGTCCCTTATTCCTCTTGTATAACAAGAATTTCACTATCACCATCACATTGTTTCATAACTAATACTACGTTACGGGTTTGTAGGGCGAAATACGGGGTTGATGAGATGTGTCGGGATCAATGGAACTGGGCTAGCAAGAATCCTTGGGGCTATGGACCTCCAGATACGACAGATTAGATCAGATTTTGAGCATCGTCACATCCTTCTATATAAATATCTCTCTTTAGCTTATATATATAGTCTAGCTTATTCATATATATATAATTATTCTTTTCTACATCAATCTTTTAACCTATTATTTGGGGTCTGTTAGTTGGCCGTTGATGGTTATACAGTGTTCTTAGTTGGTTTATTCGTCTAAATGTCCTGTTAATAAAATTAGTCTTTTTCTTTCTCTTCTGCGCCATTGCCAGTGTCGCCTCTCTTTGAGTTTTGATTGTATTTGTAGCTAACCCTCGTTGTCCAATCAAAACTAACATATGTAATAACTTAGGCCGGTTAATCGGTTTTGTAGTAAATATCATGGGATAGTAACAAGCTTTTGTAAGAGACAGATGTACATTATGTTAATTTATCTTGGAAGTGGTTGTTTCTGGTGAAGTGTTTCTAACGCGACTTGTGATAACTTGATATCTGTTAGGCTAACATCAAACAAAAAAATCAAAATTGCTTTGCAAACCTTTTTATTAGGTTTTTTTTTTTTTTTTTTTTTGACTCTTAAAAGGAAAAATGAAATACAAGATGAGAGGCGCCTAGGCGCAACAAGAGAAGGCAAAAAGCCGTCGCCAAAAAAACAAAAGCATAACAACTGCTTACCAACATAACAGCAAGCCTAACTGCAAACTAACTGAGCCCTATACTTTCTTCCATAACAGCAAGCCTAACTGCAAACTAACTGAGCCCTATACTTTCTTCTTCGGTATGGGGTTCTTTTCCCTCTACCCAAATCATCATTGCTGGGACCCAAATCCTTGATTGGTTTCGAGGAATGGAAAATATCTACAATGCCTCCGAGGATTATTTTTTTAACCTTTTTATTAGTACCAACAGCCATAAATGTGTATGGCGATCCCTATAGAAATACAAGGCGTAAATTGGCACTGTAAGCATGGAAGAAGCGTGATTTACCGCCAAGAAAAAAGAAAATAGCTTTGTAGCCAAAACTCGAGAGTGCGAGAGACATTGGCAAGCCTGAGAAAGCTAGTGGGTGCACGCTACAGAATACAGATGCTAAAACCAACTTGAGCACTAACGCAAAACTGGGTAGACCGGTTCATTCGCCTACAATAACACAAGAAAACATTTCGGAACTAAATATTCTAAAAAGTTCGTTAATTAGTTAGAATTTTTCTTATTCGTCATTTTTCTTCTTCAACAAAAAAAAAAAAAGAAAAAAGAAAGAAAATGGAGAGTTTGATTTCATTGATAAACAAGTTACAAAGAGCTTGTACTGCTTTAGGTGATCATGGTGAAGAAAGTTCTTTGCCTACTCTATGGGATTCATTACCTGCCATTGCTGTTGTTGGTGGTCAGGTAAGATCTCTCTCGCGTAATTTTCAGTTTCTTTTCGTATTTTTATTTCTACACTGAAGTCTGAAGATCATGATGAGAATGATTTGTAGGTCTTGTATACTCGTTCTTCATTCTTCGCGTAATCTGTTTCCATATTTGACTTTTCGTATTTGTACATTGAGGAATTTGTGTGCGCTCTTAATTGAACTCTAAAATTTGCTTGTTTCTGTTCGCAACAGAGCTCAGGGAAATCCTCGGTGTTGGAGAGTATTGTTGGAAAAGATTTCTTGCCTCGTGGATCTGGTATTCTAGGGCAAACATGCAGTGCACCTTGCTTTTTATCTATAAAAATACTGACTAATTATGTGTTCAACGTGTGTGCAGGCATTGTGACTCGGCGTCCACTTGTCTTACAACTACATCAGATTGATGAAGGAAAAGAGTATGGAGAATTCCTTCACCTTGCAAGAAAGAAATTTACTGATTTCGGTAACTGTTATTTTTCAGTCTTTATGATTTTAATAATTTTCTGGTCATTATTGTAACTAAATCTGCTGTTTGGTTTACAAAGGTGTCCCCATTAAACATTTGATTCTCTGAAATTTAAGTAAAATTTGTACAACTGACCCAATTTGATAAATTTTCATCTAACATGCTTATCTGTTATATTTACGTAGCTGCTCTGAGACAGGAGATCACGGATGAAACAGATAGAGAGACAGGACGCTCCAAAGCCATCTCCACCGTTCCAATTCATCTCAGTATCTATTCTCCGAATGGTAAGATGACTTTACAAAATTCACATGTATCCCTACTATAATTGGGGATGGAGTATCAGATCTGTTTTGCATGTGCATTCGGGTTTACGGGGTTTTGGCTAAGAAATAGTTGGATTCATAGAGAACTTCCTGGGTCATATGTCCATGTGTATAGCATTTTTTAGGTGCAGGTGGTAGGCTCATGTTTTTGACATTCTTTCATTTAACGTCGTATTATCATATTCAGAGAGAGGGAAAGAAAAAATAAATGTGAATAGCATTTTGCCTCTTTGGCCACTCACTGAAGGAGTGTACTGAGACTATCGATTACACGTTCAGCTTTTCAAATTCAAAAGATTTGGGAATTGATGTAGTTGATTTTATCATGACACTGGTAATTGTTGGACGTCAATCTTGAAACATCCTCACATGTACATTGTTAGAAAGTATTTAAACTATTTCTGAAAAAGCATGTGGATGCAGTATTGGTTCTCATCTGCTTGTGCACTAGCTTCACTCCCTTTGTGTTGTTGTTGATTGAATAATGTTCCATATCACCACTCCTGCTATGAGCTTCCACGGTTAACCATTTACACCTCATGTTCCACTTTTGTTGAGACAAGATGCACTAGTAGTCTATCTTGATTTTCTTCCAGCCTTTATGAGAATATCTAAGGACAAGCTCCAACTGAAGGGAATCCTATTCTTGGTTTTCTTGTTTCCCCTATATGCGAGACTTCTTTCTCTAAATTTTGTTGACTTAGTATGTAGCTACAAAAGAACTTGCAAGATTTATCGCCCCCATGTTTGTAAAAACAATACTGTAAATTTATATGTAGAATCCCTGGTGTGTGACATCAAATTTTGATATCTGACATCAATATTAATCCGTAAATACTTTTATTTATTCAATATTAGTTCAGATCCGAGTAACTCTTTCATTTTGAAATTCGTGTCTGGTTATGGCTTCTGATGATTGATTAAACCTTGGCAGTTGTAAATTTGACGTTGATTGATCTTCCAGGACTTACAAAAGTAGCAGTCGGTGAGTTGCATTAATTTCTTAGATTTTTCAACTGTCGTAAAGGTTCTTGTTATGTGTAGTGGATGCTTATCCTGTTTCACTTTATAATGGATACCAAGTTACTGACAAATTAATGGGAATTTCTAGAGGGTCAACCTGAGAGCACTGTCATGGACATTGAGAACATGGTTCGCTCCTACATTGAAAAGGTTACTCTCTCTTCTCTTTTTTGAATGGAATCTTCTAAGAGCGTTTGCAGGAAACATAGCTTGGCAGCATTTTACCCTCCTTCATTTGGTACATTGCGGTATTTTGTGCAGCCTAACTGTATTATACTGGCAATTTCGCCAGCCAATCAAGATCTTGCTACGTCCGATGCAATTAAGATCTCTCGGGAAGTAGACCCTAAAGGTTAGATTTCATAACTACTGTCCTTTCACCTTTGGTCAGCACAACGGTGACTATGATTACCCCTCAAGTACCATTTTCACAAGTCTCACTGTATCTTTGTAAATAAGTGAGGTTTTTTTTCTTCCAAATGGACCTTTTGCAGCAAGATTTAAGAATATCGGGATGTGTTTTACAATAGCAGCTTCTTTCATTTATCCGTGTTTCAGGGGAGAGAACATTTGGTGTTTTGACAAAGATTGATCTTATGGACAAGGGTACTGATGCAGTTGATGTAAGTATGCTTATTGCCAACACAAACATTACAGTACATGGCCGTGAAGACATTTTATGTCTTCTTAAACATTTTTGTTGTAGTTTAAGCATGGAGGTTAGATCAAATGTATTTTTGTTTCTATGTTAGTTTATTATGGCTTTATGCCTTATATGGACGTATTTCCATGAGCTTGATGGCCTGTGACTAAACTTTTTGCGGGTTCAGATATTAGAAGGAAAAGCTTACCGTCTACAATTCCCATGGATTGGTGTTGTTAATCGATCTCAAGCTGATATTAATAAGAGTGTTGACATGATTGCTGCTCGGCGTAGAGAGAAGGAGTATTTTATGAATTCTCCAGAGTACAAGCATCTAGCAGACAGAATGGGTTCTGAACATCTAGGGAAGGTGCTCTCAAAGGTGAAGTTTACTTTTCATCTCTGGTGACTTGTGTCTGGGTGGACTAAGAACAGAAACGCGAATGATCTAAACGTTACTGTGACTTTTTAACAGTTTGAACCTAGAATCATCCTGTACAACTAAATCTTACTTAACAGCGAATACTAAATACTTTTTGCAGCACCTGGAAACGGTAATCAAATCTCGAATTCCAGGAATTCAGTCACTTATTAATAAAAGTATTGCGGATCTAGAGTCGGAACTGGGCCGTCTTGGAAAACCTATTGCTGCTGATGCCGGAGTAAGTCATACTTAGGTGTAGTTATTTCAGGATGTTTCATTCTTCCCGACCTCGTTAATATCATCACATATCTTATATAGGTGTTGTTCCTAGGAAGAAGCTTAGAGTGTGAATCTGTAATAACGAGACTTATTGTTGTTTTATGCTGATCTGTTCACTTATGTTTATTATTGATATCGTAACATGCTCCTTGATCATTTGGTTTGTTATTCCATTCAGGGGAAGCTGTACTTGATCATGGAGATCTGTCGCGTTTTTGATCAAATTTACAAAGAACATCTTGATGGCGTGTATGTATAAATGGAGTCAGTGTGATTTAATATGTTCTAGAACACTTATTAGGTTTAAGGTTCCTTGCAAACTTATTTTACTCTCTACTACTAACTGCAGCCGTCCAGGTGGTGATAAAGTCTACAACGTTTTTGATAATCAGTTCCCCGCAGCGCTGAAAAGATTGCAATTTGATAAGTATCTGTCAATGGATAATGTGAGAAAGCTAATTACTGAAGCAGATGGTTACCAGCCTCATTTGATAGCCCCAGAACAAGGATATCGTCGACTTATTGAATCTTCTTTAGTCTGTATTAAAGGTCCTGCTGAGACAGCTGTTGATGCGGTACGCATAAACATGGTTCAAATAGAAGTGTTAATATTTCTACCTTCATAGGCAAGGGTGTCCTAGTCTCATCATTCATAATAGATATGACCATCAATAATGAATCCTTTCTTTAGTTTAGTACTTATATGTAGCTCACATTTAATACCAAACAAATTTTATCATGTGCTATTTATGATAGTTTACGTTGCACGGCTGCTCTATGATAGAATACTAAGGTTATAATGATTAAGAATTTATTTTGCCATGATTCCAGGTTCATTCAATACTTAAGGAGCTGGTCCATAAATCTGTTGATGAGACTGTGGTAAGTGTATCCTTGCCAATAACTTGAAGATCCACAAACTTATGACTTTGTTGCATTTTGATATATTCTGCTTAGAGTGATGGATGAAATTACTTTTTGTCACGTGAGAGTACAATTCATGAAGAAAATTTAGCCCCTCCGGATTTGAAGCATGGTTTATCAGAAGCTAATAAGAGAGTATTCTGTTTGATTCCATGTTCTCATATACAGGAGCTAAAGCAATACCCCAGCCTTAGGATGGAGGTTGGAAGTGCAGCTTGTGAATCGTTGGATAGGATGAGGGATGAGAGCAAGAAAGCAACCCTTAAGCTGGTTGATATGGAATGCTGTTATCTAACTGTTGAATTTTTCCGGAAGCTTCCTCAAGATATCGAAAAGGGTGGAAATCCAACACATTCAATTTTTGATAGATACAACGATTCATATCTCAGGCGAGTAGGTTAGTATCTATTCAAGATCGATTTCATTTAGTTTATGTAAAATAGGGATTCCGAATCTGTAAGATTCAATCTACACTCATATAATGTTCTATGATTGCACTTTTATTCACTGATCTGTCAGATTGGTGAATAAAACCAACCACACTGACTGGTTGTCTTCGGAAGCAAATGGAGTAATGGTTCCAGATTTCCAGAACAGGCATTCCATTGTGGATGCATTTGTTCTCTCACTTATTAACTGGGTAGGAAAAACTTGGTTGTTTGTATTACCAAGTAAGCATTTAAACACTTTCAGGACGAGCCAATAATTTCATTTTAGTTTGGGTGGAGAATGAGCCTTTTCTTTAGGCCTTCACAGAATGCTGACTCTCATCTCCCTTGGTAGTTTTACTATTTGTCCGAACTGTAATCATGGTTTCAACTCATTTTAACTATAGGAACAAATGTCCTGTCTTATGTCAATATGGTTTGTGCGGGTCTGCGAAACTCCATTCCAAAGTCAATCGTTCATTGTCAAGTACGTGAGGCTAAGCGCTCCCTTCTCGACCATTTCTTCACCGAGTTGGGTAAAAAAGAGGTAAAAAATTGACTTTCTAATCCTGGTTTGTGTTTGGAAAGGTTGAAGAATATTAGTAATCGACGCTGCACCTTAAAAAGCATCCTAATGCGGAGCTGACGAGTTGATATTTTGCTTTTCTATCTGAAAATTTTCCTGTTTTGCAGTCCAAGGCATTGGCATCATTGTTAAATGAGGATCCAGCTGTTATGGAGCGTAGAGTTTCTCTTGCAAAGAGGCTAGAGTTATACAGAAGTGCTCGGGCTGAGATTGATGCTGTTGCATGGGCCAAGTAAATCAAGATTCGTTTATCACCTCAAATTGAGAATGACGTAAGTCGGGTATTATTTCATTCTTTACTGATCATTTTGTTAGGAGCTACATACACGATCCTTTTGTATTGTGTTTTTGGCTCATCCAATTTCTTCCGTTGTATTTACTACTCAGGGCATTCCATGGTACGTACCTCTTAGAGAGTAGAGAATGTCATGCTTTTTCTTGGAAACAATGTTTAAATCCTTCTGCAAGAGATTCCTTTTATGTAGTACAGAAATGATTAGTGATTCCCTCAACAAGGGATTAGTCAGCATATGAAATATTATTAGTGAAGAAGAATGGATTGAAATTAGAATACCGATACATCAAAGAGAGAGGGAAAAGCAAAACAGAGAAAACAGAAGAAATGAAATAAAAATAGTCCTACTGAACGACAGTCAAAATTCTAAGTTGAATCAACTAAACCAAATCATAAAGTTATTATACATACTCTTTGTGGACCTGTAGGAAAATCAGCTGAACATTAACAAGAGGAAGTTAATCAATTTTCCTAATCGACTGCACTGATGAATAATTCTAAAGGGACGCCCTTAAATCATACGGTTGAGCCTGCGCCTACCCCTCTACTCTCTCTAGGGGCAGCTTTTGAGGCTATTAAGATAGAGATACTCTTTGTGATCATGATTCAGCACTGTCCTTTTCTTGGGGATATGGGGTGTTGGAAGAGCAAATCCTCCACATATTCACTTCTATTACGTGGGAGTTCTTCCATCTCCTTTTCAACCCAAGCCTCTACGCCTCCAACAGAGTTAAAACCCTTCTGAAAATCAAGTGTTACTAAATGCCTGCACATGAGCAGAAAAATAAACAGTTCTGTGAGTATCTGCAAGGGTAGTCCGAGTCTGGATTGCCAAGGCTTCATCGATTGCAGACAAGGAACTGAAAAGCATGAGTTAATGGCAAAAACCCGTCTGGAGATTCTAATGCATAATACACATTCCTTCATTGACGGGGGACCGGTTCTACCATGATACCTAAAGCAACTTAGGATCGGTTCTACTTTGACTCTCATAGGGATTGGTTCTACCTTGACTCCCAACATAAGGTAGGATCGGTTCTACCTTGATTCCCTATATAGGTTAGGATCGGTTTATTCTAAAGAACTTCAATGAAAACCGGACCATCAATCCTTTTGATTTCCTTTCGACTACGAAACAAATTCGTACGTCTACTTCCTTAAACTTATGTAATTAAACATAGTTTTCTAGGTATGAAATCAAACATATGTTCACTACATAATCTAGTAACGAGCTACAAACATTATGTCGATGTCGCAATTATGAAGTTCAAAAGATAAGCATTGTACTTCGTAATTCAATATACCAATATAAAACACTTATTACTATTGATATATATTGTTCCTTGACACATTGATCACAATATGATATCAAGTCTATTATACTAGAGTTTCACATATATATAACTTCGCATGTTATGTTTTCAACCAAAACCGACTTGAAAGCTTACGATATAGAAATGGAAACAAGTCAAGTCATGTATTACTAACCTTAAGTGGAAGTATGATGTGATCGTCGTTGTCGATACATCTTTGAAATCTTCAGGTCTTCAGAGTAACACTTGTGTGTCTCAACATTTCTAGACTTCCTAGTCTAACCTAACAAAGTTGACTCTAGTAATCTAATCAAGAGACTTATGAGTTTTGATACTAAAATATGACAACCAACCTTGATATACCAACGCTTGGTGGGTTCAACCGAGCAATACTCAAACATGCATGATCAACACATCTTCGAAAATTGTACAGATAATTCATCCTTTGTTGCAGAAACATCTGTAGATTCTTGTCATGATCCAGATGATGATGAATCATGTGATTTAATTCTTGATTTTTAATTTTGATCAATCTCGGGGAATTGCTTCAAGAAAATCTTCAACTGGAGAAAGAATTAGACAAGGATGAAAAATCTCTTCCCCGAGAAAACTCAAAAACATGAAAAACTCTATAAGAATTACTCAAAAAACCTATCTCTTAAGGAGGAAGAGATTAATACCTTGAAAATGATCTACAATATGGAAGTTCTGATAAAATTTCGACCATGCTTTTTGGTCAAAAGTTTTTTGGAAACACCAACGGTATAGGGCTTAATGGCAACACATCTTACACCAAGAATAATACTTTCATTCTTGCAGGAACTTCAAAAGAAAATTATGATGGTTCCGAAACTAGCAAAGGAGCGAAAACTCAAATAGAAAATCCTTCTAAACATTATTCAATCTATGGAAATTTTGGACATGTTCAAGTAATATGTCGAGGTTTCAAGAAAAATAGCAAGCCTGTTACGAAACTTCAAAAAAAATAAAGGGAATGAACCAAACCTTGAAAAATCTTACTGAAGGAGACCTTACAAAATTTCATCCAAAGCGTAATAAAGGGAAAAAGCTTAAGAAACAAACTCTTCATCATAAATCAAATGACCTTGAACTATCTTATGTTGACGCTAGTGATGAGTCTCCCACTAAACCCATCACTACCTAAGTGTAGTAATGGGTGCATCTTCGTTATTGACTTGAGAATACGAAGATTGAACAAAGTATCAGGAGATTCCTTTTTTGATATCAAGGTTGCTCAAGTGTATCTTTATACAGTCTTCTAATGATTTGATTTATTTTTTTACTTCTTGTTTTGGTGGGAACCATTATTGTGATTTACAATTTTTTTTCCCAAAAATAAAAGACAATGAAAAGATACATCTTAATAATTGTTGAGCCTCTTGCTCCAAAAGGATGAATTACTTTCAAAAATAGGTTCCGCAATCTGTTTAAATGACTCTAAAAAGACCTTGTGGTTGTCATCTTTGTTTTCTAAATACCTATAATTTAAGTCAACTTATGTCTGGCTTTGGTGATACCACATCATTAGTGACTCCAAAAAGTAATGACTCGATGTGGGTATCAACACATGTTATGCTTATTGAAGAGGTTCTCTCTTCTTATCTGACTGCTAAGCAAGAGACAAGAACATGATCCATGGGAATTTCTACATAACAAAGCTAAAATGAAACTTATAATCTTAGACAATGTTTAAGCATATCGTTGGTATTTAAACTTAAAAATGGAACGGGAAAATTTAATTATTTTTCTTATGATTGGGTAACATCTGACATCTTGTATAACTCATTGATAATCATGAAGAAAATCAAACTTTTGAGTTTATGATTAATAAAAGGTCCGTGAACATACTTGTGTACCAGGTTCTTACTGGTTCAAGAACTCCCTTAAGGAATGTTCTTTTTAAGGACTAATTCCTTTCTTTGGAAAACTTCCTTCTTTAAACAATTATTCTCTTTATATATTGTTTAACTCTTTGAGAGGTTGAATCATAGAAACAATGGCACCAATTACTAGAAATGTTGCAAAAAGAGATGTTGTTGATTCTGCTAAGACTTCCTCATATGAGGAAAATGTGTCACCGAATATCAAGGAATAATCATTTTTTATAGATAAAAAACCATCTTCTCTCTTCTTTGTACTTTCTTCTTGTCCTTGCAACAGGGAGATAAACTTAAAGGATACTGTACAAGAATTTGTAGATCGAAGAAATTCTCTCAAATTTTGCATTAATCATACCTTGAAGAAGTTGATTCACTGAGAGAAAAAATATAACCAATGCAAGAAAGTGTTATATGATCTCAAAGCTGGAATCTGTGATCTAACCAGCATCTCTGATGATGAAGAAGAATTTAATGACCTCCTTATCAAAGAATTTTTCAACAATAAGAAGGAATTCTCTGCTCAAATATTTCCGGAAAAACTTGATACATTGACTAGTTGAACTACTTGTAAGGATTTATTCTTATTGTTTTAAGGAAGAAAAACTAGTACCTGAGGTAGTTTATTAATGTTTCTCTTTTCTTTTTCTTTTTCTTTTTTATTCTATTATTTTATTTTATTAATAAAAATTAATAAAAAGAATTTCTACATGATGCATCATGGTACACGTGTTTGCTTTGTTGATACACATGTCTATATCGTATTTTATTTTCACTTGATTCTCTTATCCTATGCATACTCAATACATGATGCGCTAGATCATTTTCACTGAAAGAATTTCTACCATGTACATAGTACTCATGTTTGTATTGATTTGATATCATAAAATTTTTATTTATTTATTTTTCTTTGTATTTTAAAAAGAAAAAATAATAAGAATTAGACACGAAGTAATTCCATAATTTTGTCCAATGTCGTTAGTCATATGTCGTTTGATAAACTTAAAGGCTATTGTGCTACTCCTATATGGGTTTTTTGCTTCCCGTCGTATGATTTTCTGATGTGTTCTCGTACAGGAGGAATTGATTGGAGGATGAAGTTAATTTCCGTTAGTATTTTTATTTATATGTACGTCTTGTATGTGCCATGGGTCTAGCTCATATACATGATGTGTTAGTGTATATTCGGTGTTATTAATTTGCTGCCTTTTTAGTCCTGTTGATGCACATTTTGTCATGTTCGTATCATGTTGTTAGGGTTTAGAAAAGTAATTTCACATGCGGATTGAACGATTGTTTAAATGATTAGACCCCAATAACAGATTTTAGTATGTCTGAATGTTTGTTATGTCTGTTTGCTATTCGGGTTCATTGTTTAAGCATGTCCAACACTGTTTGCTATTCTGTTCATTGTTTAAGCATGTCCAACACTGTTTGGTGAAAGCAGTCTTTTGGGTTTTATAAAAACATGGGCTGTGGTTCAAGATAATCCCACGTCATGTAAGTAGCCAACGTGACCTTCCAACATTTACTTTGACAGTTGACTTTGTATGTTGACCTTATTCTACTTTGATCTTTAGTAAGCTATTCAACCAAAATTAATTGATTGAGAGACATAATTTGATTCTCTTAAACAACAATGTCACACCTATTGGGATAAAGAAGTTTCTCAGCATAAGCTAACTATGACAAGGTTAACAATGGAAGAAACCCCGATGAAAGAGGGTTAGACGTGCCGAATCATACCCACATCGATTTATATATATATATATATATATTTTCTAGAATAGGGTTAGAGATGAAATTATGACTCCAGTAGAATGATACAAAGTAAATGTATCTCTCAAGCATGGGACAGAGATGTAATTATGACTCATATCAATGAGAATTGGAATTCATTTCTTTGCGAAAAGGATATATATTCCTTCACAAAAGGTATTGATGCCCTTATATCTCTAATCACATGCATCCCAAATTTGTGGAAGAAATCACAAAAGGTAATATGAGTCGGATATTATTCTTTTTCAAAAAAAAAAATTATACTTCATCCATGGTTCTAACGGACTAGTATCTATTGAAGTATGACAACAAGAAATCCATTATCTTTAGTAAATTATTCAACCTAAAGTAATCGGTTGACATGTATAACCTGATTGAGATAAAGAAACTTCTCAAATTCATCTAATTATATCAAATTGAAAATGGAAATGAGGGTTAGGCATAATAACTCATGCGAAGCATGTGAAAAGGGACATATGTCATGAGATAAAGATGTACTTTTGTCCCTGGTAGTAATGACACCAAAGTACATGTATCAATCGAACTTGGGATCAAGCTAAGATTTAATTCTAGCTCGCATCAAAAATGAAAGAGTTGGGAATGAATCTTGTTACAGGTATTAGTACAAGCAATGCACTGCGGCTACCATATTAGCAACCGATTTCTAGAGGAAGGTCATATTATAGTCATCAACTTTATTGGCAAGAAGAACTTTTCCTAGCCAATTGTCTATCTTATTCAGTTGAACTAGATTCATTGTATGCACTTATGGAATGGAAAGTACATCATTACCACAAGATCAAATTCTCTAAAGCACTTGAGATATATTTGGATGAAAAGTAATATAGTGTGACTATGATGATTGGATCATCGAGGGAAATACTGCTCAAACTTTGTCTCCAAGAGGCCTTTTATGTACTCAACTAAAATAGGAGAGGAGCTCCTTTGTTCCACATGTGAGGTCCCTTGGGGACTCGAATGTAGATGATAGTGTGTGTACATACTTTCCTTATTATAATAAGGAAAGTGGAATGATGATTTAAAGGTGACAAAAGCTCTGTATTTACCTAAAGCTAATTACACCTTGTGAAATTTCAAAGACACCCTGTTAATGGTGGTTTTTAGTTCAGGGCTAAAACTATAAAATTCCATATTTGTATGCCTGCTTTCTGCAAAGAAGTAGAGCTGTCAAGAAGCCGGTGAGCGTCTATACCTCTCTGCTTACATATGAACTATGTAATTCAATATTTATGAAATTTATTAGAATAATATTGGTGCATGTAGCAACAATCCCAAATATTCTATGAATTTTATTTAAGCTCCCGTCTGCATTATTCACTAATGCAGGGCTTGCTGAGTATTTATTCTATGCTATGTTCCCAGCTGAACTCTTAATATTGACATGATATGACAATTAATGTTCGCTCTCAAATGAGTAGCACGAATTTCCCGAAGTGTCAGGATTAAGATGTGCATGAAGGTACTCAACCAGAGGCGCGCGAGCTGCGTTGCTCTCTAAGATAAAATTAGTGATTTTGTACCAACGTGCAAAATTCACCAAAATTGATTTATTTTGTGCCAACTCACAAAATTCAATTTATTGACCTAATTTTGTTGATTTACAAAAATTAGGTTTTTGCCCCAAAACGGAGCCTGCACGATATCTCGATCCCTATTGGTCGAGACTAAACCTAGGCAAGCTAGAAAACCAGCCCCTGTTGCTAGTAGAAATACAATCCTACCAAAAATTGGAAACCAAGAAGAGAAGGGAAACTGCGACAATCAAAGGCAGCAGCAAAAGGGGCTCGACCGTGCCACTCGGTTTTCCCTAGCTGGCGCCTTCCATCACTGACCGGCCCTACCTCATGTTGTTGTCCGTTAGCCCCTATTTCCAATCGACCAATCATATCGCTTCTAGCCTACCTGCTGCTAATCCAAATTGTTAGCCAAAGTAGGCTAGTCGGGCTGCTTCTTATATAAGAAAAATAATCTAGACCGTCCAAGTCAGTCGCGGAACGATCACGACAACACGACTTGGCCGGTCAATTTGACAAGCTTGGCTACCTCCTGGAGCGACCAAACAAGTTCCATGGTACTCACCGATGGACCCACTTTTATCTCAGCCAATCAGAACTCTCCTAGCCTGCAGGCAGCGTTCACAATTGCCAGCCAAAGTAGGCTAGTTAAGTGGCTCCAAAAAGGGTTTTAATGGTGGTCTTAAATCGATCACAGCTGTCTAACTTAGCCGGCCAAGGATTCTATTTGGGGAGCCCAATGAGGTGCCATCGTGATTATCGGTCGTCCCTCTCCTATGAGGACTGTTCGCCTCGTCCTCAAACTACTCAAATAGCTCCTGGCAGCTGCCCAAAGATGGCCGGTCACGTCCCTTTTAAGGCCGTGAAATCCGTGACCGCCTCAAACAGGCTCTATACAACGATGCTTCATATGCATCGATTATTTTGAGCTGCTTGTTTAAAAGCGATGCTTTACCTGCATTGATTACAAATGATATTTTATAAATATAGATTTCACAAATAATTTAATTATTTAACCTAAAAGCACCATATGCTATTCTTTGAACGCTGGCTCATGGCAAGTCTTATTCATACAATTTGACTTGTCACTTATGACCACCTGTAGCCAATCTTGTGCGTGATTGGTCGAAATAATTAGGTTTTGCAAGCAAGACCCACTTAGCAACTACCATGAAGGACTTGTTTCATTCTTCATGAAACTTGCTCCATATTTTCCTACAAAAATACTCGAGACATCAAACATGTCACAACTGGGGGATGTTCATTTGGGTATTGGTTTGGCGGTTTACAGTGTGCGGCGTGCAGCATGCCTATTAAGAGAAAGTGTCTGGAATAGCGGATAGGTGACAGGTATATGAGTAGTGGGAGTACAAACCGTCCATTCTTCCCATAACCATAAGACACGCTTTTTCACCCATGATCTCCACTACTTCACAACTCCCACTTCCAATGAGATCAGTGTGTTCGACTATGACTTGTATAAATAAATTTTTCAATCTATTTCAACCGAAAACATTGGTTATCAACGCAAGTATTCGGAAACCACCCAGAATTTACAGCTTCCACTTTGCAAGCAGATTCTACATTCTGATACAACTTACAGGTCATAAAAACTACACTTTACATAATTCATCATTCTGATCTCAACACCTTCTTTGCTCCCTCCCTAATATCAACCCTTCTCCTTCATTTTGTGGCCGAAGCAAGACTGGAACGACCATTTATTGGTCTAGGACAAAATTGTATAGATTGATTTCTCGAATTTAAAGTACTCTTGTGCAGTACACTTGTTTAGGGTTTAGATTCGTTTCTCATCGACACACCCAATTTACCATTTTCAGCAGAATCAGTTTTTACCCTACTACACACCCATACAAATGGTTATCATATGGAAACTCGTAGTGATGAGGATATAATTTATTGCATGTTTTAATGAGTGTGGAAGGAAGCATATTCTTAGAGAAATTTATGAATCAATTTGGTGAAATGTAAATCACTAGTATTTGGATTATTGAATCCATATTAACCCCAACAATGAAATGTTAGGTATTGACTCATACAAGCTTTGGCATAACCATAAAGCCACTTTGGTTGTGACATGATAATCATTTTGAAAGGACTTATACATACATCACTTTATTTGAGTGAACGAGACAACGGGAAAAGGATTGACAGAATACGAAGTGACGACATATCTCTCAATAAGTGTTTTCTAAAATACTAGATGCACAACCCCCCTTCTCATTATGATTTTAAGTAAGAAAGCATATCACTCATTTTACAAAGTCTTCAGTAAAACAGGATCGAGACCATCCTAATATGCAAATGGTAAACAATCCATATTAAAAATAAAACGAGGTGGTATTTAGAAAAATATCCATACAGAATGCGGACCATTAAAGTGACTTATGGCACTCATGGATGTTTTGACATTTTGGACTAGTTATAGTTCCCAAGTACTGTTGCGTTTGGAAAACTACCAACACATATTATACATGTAAGGACTCACCATCCCTTGTAATACTAGAGAGTATATATCAAAAGGACTTGATGGTTATTGCATGTTTAATATGATCAATGTAGAGCATCTTATACCCCATAGTCTCGCAAAGGATATCATCAAAGGTTCAAATAATGCCTAAGGCATGGTTATGCGTACAAACCTGAAAAATCGGGGGTACAACAACCACACCCAATATTTTAGTTAGCAATCTGTATGGACAACTCCAATATAATTCCAAGAGAATCAACTAGACAGTCAGACTCAATCAATGGAAATATATCCAAGAATTGTATCTCTGTTTCACAATGTAATCAGCAAATCAAATAGATAGAAATCCGCCATCCTGATTATTATGTGAAACAACTTGAACGGTACCAAAGACCAATGTTCAAGTGTCAATCAATTTAAATCAACAACTTAAGGTTGGATTATCTAATTGATTGAACTACGCACAACCTGTGATATTTCAATTATATAAACAAATATAATGTGGAAAAGAAATAACACGGACACCAGAAATTTTGTTAACGAGGAAACCGTAAATGCAGAAAAACCCCGGGACCTAGTCCAGATTTGAAAACCATACTGTATTAAGCCGCTATAGACACTAGCCTACTCCAAGTTAACTTCAGACTGGAATGTAGTTGAGCCCTAACCAGTCTCATACTGATCAAGGTACAGTTGCGCTCCTTACGTCTCTGAACCCCAACAGGATTCTATGCACTTGATTCCCTTAGCTGATCTCACCCACAACTAAGAGTTGCTAGGACCCAAAGTCGAAGACTTGATAAACAAATATGTCTCACACAGAAAAGTCTATTGAATAGATAAATATGTCTCCCATAGATAAACCTATGAGTTTTGTTCCGTATTTTGATAAATCAAGGTGAATAGGAACCAATTGATATACCGGACTTATATTCCCAAAGAACATCCTAGAAATATCAATCACCTCACAATAATCTTAATCGTATGGTAGCGAAACAAGATATTGTGGAATCACAAACGATGAGATGAAGATGTTTGTGACTACTTTTTATCTTGCCTATCGGAGATTAAATCTCGAGCCAATCTTAAAGAAGATAGTACTCAATCACGATAGAAAACAGTAAGATCAGATCACGCAACTACAGAGAAAATAGTTGGGTCTGGCTTCACAATCCCAATGAAGTCTTTAAGTCGTTAACCTACATGGTTTCGTGAAAAACCTAAGGTTAAAGGAAAATCGACTCTAGTCGCAACTAGTATCACACAGGAGGTGTGGGGATTAGGTTTCCCAATTGCTAGAGTTCTCCTTTATATAGTCTTCAAATCAGGGTTTGCAATCAATGTTACCTTGGTAACAAAGCATTCAATATTCACTGTTAGATGAAAACCTGATTAGACTCAAGCTAATATCTTTCAACCGTTAGATCGAACTTAGCTTGTTATACACAAATAAAATGTACCTTCATTTAGATATGAGTAACCGTACCTAAACGTGTACACCTTGTTGGCTCAACAATAGTTAACCGGAGTTAGCCATATGGACATTTTCATATCAACCATATTCATCTTAACCATAACTAGTTCAAATGACTCAAATGAAACTAGTTCTAGAGTTGTTCAATTGTTTATATTCTCATAGAAGTATACAAGACACAATTGAAGCAAAATCGATTTTGATTCACTCGAATCAAGTCATGAACATTATAGCCACGGTTTGCAAAAGATTGCGTTCCTTATTATATAAATGTATTAGTTCATGAACAAACCGATTTTAGAACATCATCCACTTAGGTATGCAAACGGATACGCATACCTTAGTGGCCGGACTAAGTTTGGGTTCGCCGGTATGCGAACGGGTACGCATACCTCCAAACTCAGCAGAAATTCACGAACCTAAACCTTACGCCAATACGCGTACCGGTATGTGTACTAGGTACCCGGACTTTCACAAACCAACAGGTACGCATACGGGTATGCATACTATGGTTTCCGGACATGGATTACATATATGCAAGTACGCACACTATGCTTAAATCCAATTGTTTTAAACTCTCATTTCAACCATTGAAACATTCTCGGAAGACGGGAATAGTTGTCTCACACAAACTATTATCTTCAAAACAATTTTCAAGTGATCGAATGATCAATACGAAACATTCCGAGTCTACATCAAATGTTTGTCTCACACAAATCATGTAAGATGTTACCAGGCGATTTTCACATGATCATCTTTTGACTTTCGTCAAGAATATAAGATGAACTTGGTTAAAGCGAAATCTTACTAATACATATTTCGATAAATATGTAAGCGAGTTAAACTCAGCTCGAAATATCAAATGTGCATAGTTGAAGTCTATATAGCTATACGACTTTTGTCTCAAATAGGAGATAGAGTAGATAGAATTTTGAGTAATAGATGAGTTCAAGTCTCCACATACCTTTTTGCGATGAAGTTCCACAAGATCCCCTCAATAGTTCTTCGTCTTCAATAGATGAACGACGTGAAGTCTAAGCTCAACTACACTTTCTATCCTAATCCGAGACTTAGCTATAAGTAGACTAGAAATCAAGACTTATAGTTTTGGCAACTAAACTTGACAAACAAGCTTGAGATAGCAACGCTTGCGAGTTCGACCGAGCAGTGCTCTAACAAAACCTACCTTTTACTGCTTGGGGAATATGCAATATAACACGCATCTTCACTTATTCGTTTTAAACCAACTATTGGTCAACCATTCTTTGCGTACCAGTTGGTAACTGGATATAAGCCTGACATTTTGTGTTCTTACGCATTTTTGGTGCACTATATATGTGCCCTTATGAATCCACATCGTACTATGATGGGTCATGAAAATGATTAAATGACTATGAAGGACAAGAATTTCCAATAATTATCCGCAGTTTTAAACCTTTTGACGGGCGATCTCTCAATCGCTGATTTGCGGATAGTCACTCTAATGGGATAATCTTCCCGTCGTTAGGGGGAGACTGGAAAAAGTATTTTCCAAGGGAACGACAGGGATGTCATGGTGCGTTCCCATTTTGTCTCATATAGACTCCTATACTCCACAAATGGAAATGTGAAGTGAAAAAAAGATTATCGGTTTTCAGAATGTACTGATAAGTGCATATTTCACATATATTTGGTGTCAATTCCATGCTAGTAATTGCTTATATTCTTGCAAACTATTGTATATTACGCTTGTTTTCTTGTATTTGTCTTTCATTAGGTGAATCATCCAAAAGAAGTGAATGTGGACTTAATTGTGCAAGGTAAGAAGTTAGCTACAAGTGGAGAAGGGCCAAAGACCAAAAGAAACTCGTTCAAACCTAGGAGTTCTTGCTATCACATTGAAAAGGATGAAAAGACAAAGTCATCAATGGCGAAAGAATGGAGTCATTCTGAGTGCGTATGAAGAAGTTACGAGCGAAACAAGAACTTGGAAGGCTAAAAGGGCAAAATGGTCATTTGCAAGGGAAAATGCTATTGGCACTCCCTTGTATGTCAAAGGAATTGCTAAAGGAAGTCAGGACTTTTACTAAGGGGTTGCCACTGTTTTAAATATTTTTAAGGGCGCCAGCTTTTTTACTAGGGGCACTTTTGTCTTCTTCGCTAATTCAGCAGAAGAACTCGACGGAGGTTTAGTTTTCGGGAATTATTGTTGTTGACGACCGAGTTGGGAGATTAACAGGGAATGGTGATCGATGGAGTTGATCAGAGACTAAAGGAGATGGCTGAGTTCGAGCAAATTTAGAGAGATGATGATTATCTCGCCGATACAACGATAATGGGTTGTATGTTTTCCTTGACGGCATGGCAGTAGCGAGTGGTTGCAGAGATGGTCTGTTGTGGTTCATTATCGATGGGTTCTTGTTGGGATATATGTTTTAAAATAATTCTTTTGTATATTTATTTCAACAATTCGAGCTTGGCCCAGTGGTTAAGCATTTTGGGCCTTGAGGGTGAGGTCTCAGGATCAAATCCCTCCCCCTACTGATTGTGCATATATATATGTATTGTTAGGGGGAAAGCCACTTTTACTAGAAGGAAAGCTCATATCGGGGTGGATTTAGAAAAACTTTTCCCCTATCGATAAACATTTTTGATTTTGCTAAGGAAGTAATATCGGAAGGAAATGAATCTTAACATGTCCTTAGAAACACTCTCCAACAGGTCCAGCATTGAGAATGACTAGGAAAACAATTCACCAAATTCTCCGAAATAATCCTTGAGGAATTTATCATGATGAGGGGAAAAACATACTCGTAGAAATTTTGTTTCTAATAAGAACAAAGCGTACTAAATTGCAAATTAAAAAACCATGAATGAAGTACTTATAAAAATTAGGGAGGGAGCACACGTCTATATTGTTGACCTTTTCACTCTTCTACCATAAATTAGTTCACTGCAATATCTTGTGGATATATGTAGTCCACTTCAAGTTATTATCAATGGCAATAACTTCTCCATACAAGTGTTAGAGAAGTAATACGAGGTCATGCGTTTCACTGTCATTGGCTACCACATATACAGAAACACGAAAATCAATAATGCAAATGAATTGCTTAAAAATTTAAATGAACTGCTAAAAAATGTACTTCATAATGATAATGACTTCTTGAAATAGATCACCAATTACCAGTAGTCTCCGCAAGAACACTACATCCGCCTAAATGGTGATTTTTTGTTTTTTAAAACCACCCAAAATCAGCTGTCCCTTTAGTAATAGTGGCTTTCCCCCTAATAATTACATTATTTTTTGCTGGTTTTTGAAAGGATTTTCAAAACGTTTATTGCCTTTAATTACGTGGTTAATTAGATTTAATTTTGGTAACGTTTTTGTGAACGTTTTCTAACTGTTGAATTTTTTTTTATGGTAGCAATTAAAACCAAAAATATTCTCTCATTAATTTGCAATTTAATTATATGGCTATAAAAAATCAGTTTTGAGAACAGAGAAAAATACAAGTTTTACACTGTTGTTTTCTGAGAATTAAAAGACCTTTTTTCTGAGCAAGATTAGAAAGAGCGAAAGTGATCGATTTCTCATAGTGTGCGTGAGAGATTGAAGAGAGTTTTTCTCGGCTGTTTTATCCTGGGGGTGTCATGACGAAGAAAGAACTGTTTGCACAAAACTTAAGGCAAAGCCACGAAACATCTTAAAGAGAGCGACCTGGTCGTGACTCAGCCGTCACTTTGTTTTGTGATTAACCTTTGTTTTGCAGGTGTGAAATCAGCAATTGTTCCAACAATTTTAAGACGCATCTTTCTACCATGGAATCTGAAAAGAAAACCGTTGCTGATATCAACAAGCCTTTCAAGTTTGAAGGACTTCATTTTAGAAGATGGAAGAAAAAGTTGTTTTTCTACCTCAAACTGATGAAGTTGCACATGATGGTGACCTCCTTCAAACCAGCTGATCCAAAAGATGCAGAAGCTGCGACAAAAGCAACTCCAGCTGCAGCAAGTGCAACTCCTCAACAAACTGAAGAACCTGTTGTGACCCAAACTGCTGAAGAAAAACAAAAATCCTATGACAAATGGGTTGATGATGATTTTGATTGCAAAAACTATATTCTTAATGCATTGTCTGACGATTTATATGAATATTACTCCACGTTTGATACTGCTAAAGATGTGTGGGATGCCTTACAGAAAAAATATGATACTGAAGAAGCTGGGTCGAAGAAATATGTTGTAAGCCGCTACATGAAATATCAAATGGTGGATGAAAAATCAGTTGTTGCTCAGGTCATGAACTTCAGAAAATAGCGCATGAAATTATGATGGAAGGTATGACAATTGATGAACAATTTCAAGTATGTGTAATGATTGATAAATTACCTCCCACTTGGAAAGATTTTCGTAATACTTTGCGTCATAAGTCTAAGGAATTTTATCTTGAAAGTTTGATTGTTTAGCTCAGGGTTGAAGAGGAAGCACGGAAACAAGATAGAAAGGAAGAGATTCTTATTGTTTCCAACAATAAGAATCAGACTCAAGAGAGCTTGAAACCTAAGAAAAATCCTATGAAACCTGACCAGAACCAAAGGAAAGGAAAACCTAATCAAAACAAGAACCCACATCTATCAAGGAATATTTAGAATTCCAATTCTGAGTTCCTTTGCTATGGCTGAAGTAAACCGAACCACATGGCTATGGATTGCAAGAATAACAAAGGAAAGAATCACGCACAAGCTAATGTTGCTGAAAGCGTTATAATTGCCATGGTTTCTGACCCTAGATTTTTACATGGTTGGTGGAACTAATGGGTGGTGGATATACAGTGGTGCTTCGCGCCATTGTTGTTTTGATAGGTCCCTATTTAAGAGCTATGCAGAAACAAAGGATAAGAAAGTGTTGTTGGGAGACTCCCACAATACTATTGTGAAAGGTTCTGGTACGGTAGAACTGAAGTTTACTTCTGGGAAGACACTTATGCTGAAAGATGTTATCTACACTCCAGAAATGAGAAAGAACCTTGTTTCCAGCTATCTTCTCAACAAGGTTGGGTTGTATCAAACTATTGGATCTGATATTTACACAATTACTAAAAACAGAATGTTTGCAGGAAAAGGTTATGCTACTGATGGAATGTTTAAGCTTAATGTTGAAATGAATAAAATTGCATCTTCTTCTTATATGGTGTGTACTTTTAATGTTTGGCATGCTAGACTTTGTCATGTGAACAGTAGATCAGTAGATACCATAAGCAAGCAAGGTCTTATTCCAAAACTATCCATGCATGATTTTGAAAAGTGTGAATCTTGTAGTCAAGCAAAAATAACCAAGAGTTCCCATAAATATGTTATTAGAAAATATGAGCCTTTAGAGTTGGTGCATTCTGATTAGTGTGAATTTGAAGGTATATTAACTAGAAATGGAAAAAGATATGTCATGACTTTTATTGATGATTTTTCAAATTATACTTATGTTTACTTGCTAAATCAAAAAATGAAGCTATTGAAAATTTTAAGGTTTTTATTGCTGAAGTTGAAAATCAATTTGGTAGAAAAATTATGAGATTTCGTAGTGATAGAGGCACTGAATATGATTCTAAACCATTCACTGAAATTATGAATCTTGTGGAATTATACATGAAAAAACTGCTCGTTATAACCCTGAAATAAATGGAAAAGCTGAAAGAAAGAATTGTACTTTTACTACTCTTGTGGCTGCATGTTTGCTTAGTTCTGGTGCTGCCTCTCATTGGTGGGGAGAAATTTTGTTGACTATTTGTTATGTTTTGAATCGTGTTAAAAATTCAAAAACAAATATTTCACCTTATGAACTTTGGAAAAACAGAAAACCTAATGTTTCTTATTTTAGAGTATGGGGTTGTTTGGCTTATGTTCGTATTCCTGATCCTAAAAAATTAAAATTAACTAGTAAAGCTTATGAATGTATTTTTGTTGGGTATGCTCAAAACAGTAAAGCTTATAGATTTTTTGATCTTAATAATAAAGTTATTATTGACTCTATTGATGCTGATTTCTTTGAAGATAGATTTCCTTTTAAATCTAGAAATAGTGGGGGTTCTCTACCTAGTGATGTACCTAGTAAAAGTTCTGAACTTAGAATAGATTAACCTAGAAATGAAGAAACAAGAGATGCTGAAATTGAACCTAGGCGTAGCAAAAGGGCTAGGACTGCGACGAACTTCGGTTCTGACTTTGAAAGTTATACTCTAGAGGAAGACCCTTCTAGTGTTCAAGAAGCACTGAATTCTCTTGAATCTAGTTTTTTGCAGGAAGCCATAGATAATGAAATAGACTCCCATAATCTTAATATAACTTCGCACCTAGCAGATTTACCCCTTGGTTGCAAAGCAATAGTTTGTAAATGGGTACTTAAAAGGAAGTTGAACCCTGATGGTTCAGTAGACAAATACAAAGCTACGTTGGTAGCCAAAGGCTTTAGACAAAGAGAAGATGTATATTTCTTTGATACTTATTCTCCTGTTACAAGATTGACTTCTATTCGTGTTTTGATTGTTGTTGCTGCTGTGCATAATCATGTTGTTTATCAAATGGATGTTAAAACAGCTTTTTTAAATGGTGAATTAGAAGAAGAAATTTACATGGAGCAACCTAAAGGTTTTGTTGTTCCAGGTCAAGAACAAAAAGTATGTAAATTAGATAAGTCACTTTATGGTTTGAAACAAGCTCCTAAGCAATGGCATGAAAAATTGATAATTTGATGATTTCACATGGTTTCAAAATTAATGAAAGTGACAAATGCATATACTATAAGTTTGAAAACAATACATGCATCATGACTTGTTTGTATGTGGATGATTTGCTGATTTTTGGTTCAAACTTGTTTATGGTTGAAGAAATTAAAAATATGCTTAAGTCTAACTTTGAAATGAAAGATTTGGGTGAAGCTAGTGTAATTCTGGGAATTAAGATTAACAGAACTAATGATGGTATTTCTTTGGATCAATCTCATTAGATTTTAAAGAAGTACAACTACTTTGATTGTAAACCTGTGAGTACTCCTTTTGATGCTAGTGTTAAACTGTTTAAGAATACTGGTGATAGTATTAGATAATCTGAATATGCTAGTATAATTGGTAGTCTTCGTTATGCAACTGATTGTACCAAACCAGACATTGCATATGCAGTGGGTTTTTTATGCAGGTTTACCAGTTGTCCTGGTTTGGAACACTGTAATGTAGTTGAGAGGGTTATGCGGTATCTTAAAAAGACCGTTAACCTAGGATTACACTATAAGAGGTTTCCTGCTGTCCTTGAAGGATACTGCAATGCTGATTGGAACTCTCTTTCATATGACTCCAAGGCCACTGGTGGATATTTGTTTAATATCGCTGGTGGCGTTGTATCTTGGAAGTCAAAGAAACAGACAATTCTGGATCAATCTATAATGAAGTCTGAATTGATAGCACTATCAGTATCTAGTGAAGAAGCATGATGGTTGAGAAACTTGCTTTCTCAAATTCCTGTATGGGATAGACCGATACCATCTATTATGATCCATTGCGATAGTGCCACGGCTTTTGCAAAAGTACAGAACTGTTTTTATGACGGCAAGAATCGACAAATTCGTCGAAAGCACAGCACAGTTAGAGAGTTTCTCACAACTAGTGTTATATGTGTGGATCATGTTAGGTCGGAAGAGAACTTAGTTGATCCTTTGACGAAAGGATTAGCTAGAGAAAAGGTATTATATACCACTAAAGGCATGGGACTTTTGCCCACTAGAAATTGAGTCATTTTGTGATGAATACCCACCTAGAAATAGGTTCAAAGGGAATAACGATTCACAAATGATATGGAGATAGAATCATGCATCTTTCCCATGGCATGGTATCCTAAAGCAGGTTAAGGTTGAGTTCTTTAACTCTTAATGATGTCTATAACTCTATATAGAGTGGGGTACCAAGATACAGGAGTACCTTTGATAGACTCACCTATGTGAGTGAGAAAGTGTGGTCGCTTTCTATGAGAACGTGGGCAGTTCTCTAGAACATTCATTAAAACTGGGATAGGCACAAGGCCGTAATGTGCTGGCACTTAGGACTTTGCTCTTAGTATAGTTGTTTGTGTGTGAAGTAATTTGTTCTCTCCATAGAGTTCAAAGACATGTGTTCACTCTGTGTCAGAGTTCGGAGAATTTAATATTATGTAAAGGTTCAAAATCGAAAGATACCTTTGCTTATGCACATAACTATATGGATCTTGCTCAATGATTTTAAAAATATAAGTGGATGATTGTTGGGATATATGTTTTAAAATAATTCTTTTGTATATTTATATCAACAATTCGAGCTTGGCCCAGTGGTTAAGCATTTTGGGCCTTGAGGGTGAGGTCTCAGGATCAAATCCCTCCCCCTACTGATTGTGCATATATATGTATTATATATATATATATATATGTATGTATTATTAGTCTGGGAGCGGGGCCTTGGGGCCTCTTGGGAGGTCTCTTGAATTTCGAAGTTATTTTTTGTTGGTTTTTGAAAGGATTTTCAAAATGTTTAGTGCCTTTAATTACGTGATTAATTAGACTTAATTTTGGTAACATTTTTGTGAACGTTTTCTGGCTGTTGAAATGTTTTTTATGGTAGCAATTAAAACCAAAAATATTCTCACATGTTCGTAATTTAATTATATGGCTATAAAAAATCAGTTTCGAGAACAGAGTAAAATACAAGTTTTACACTATTGTTTTCTGAGAATCGAGAGACCTGTTTATGAACAAGATTAGAAAGAGCGAAAGTGATCGATTTCTCATTGTGTGCGTGAGAGATTGAAGAGAGTTTTTCTCGGCTGTTTTATCCTGGGGGCGTCGTGACGAAGAAAGAACTGCTTTGACAAAACTCAAGGCAGGGCCACGAAACGTCTTAAAGAGAGCGACCTGGTCGTGACTCAGCCGTCACTTTATTTTGTGATTAACCTTTGTTTTGCAGGTGTGAAAATCGGCAATTGTTCCAACAATTCTGAGCTCGAGAGGTATTGGCAGTGATTGATGGAGAGTTTGGCCAAGCAAGGGTGGTATTGATGTTGCCGGTTCCGCCATTTGTGATGATGATCACGATGATCATGGTTCAGTGGAATGAAGGCAGTTGGATGACAAGCCCGTGTTGGTGGTGACTGTAATATTGGCAGTGAAGATGATAGTAGCCAGCGATGATTGAGAATGAGTATGGAGTCTCAATGGATGTTGTTGATCACGAAGGCACTTTGCTGGTTTTGCTTCCATTAATGGTAGTGGAGGAGTGTTGCTGCTGTCCGTGGTTGATGATGGGTTACGGAGTTCTCAAATATCGAGCAAGAGAAGATATAACAGTGATGATGGCAGAGATCGAGCTTTGGTTACTACAGAGTTTGGTTAATGCTGGACTCGAGTTGGACAGAGTTGATAGCCATTTAGGGGTAAGGACGTGTATTGTGGCTGTGGGTTAGTCGAGAAGTCAGTTGGAGACTAAAGTTGATGGCTGCTTCCATTAATCGACGGAGGAAGGAGCTCTAAAGGAAGATGGTAATGCTACTCAGTGTTTTATTTGGATTTGGAACCAGTATCGTGACCGAGAAACTAGTTGTTGTTGATGATAGATATGAGAAGATTTCTGAGCAAGTGAAAAGATTTTGCGCGTACGGGAAAACGGGATTTTGGTACAACAGGGTACACCAATTTGTATGTAAGGTTAGATGTTAAGAAGCCACGTCTTCCCCACTGAAGATCCAACCAATCACAAATCGTGCTCATTTTGCTACGACGCTCCTTGTTACACCGAATCAGCAGCATCTGTTTTCTACCTGATCTGAAACACTGTTGACCGACTAAAAGTTGTTATCAAATAAGGAAATTCCGGAGAATGATGTCGGTGGGAAGCCTATATAAGGCTTAATAGTCGAGCTTCAGAAGACACACTTTTTTACGGAGAGAGAAATATATAAAAAAAAAAAAAAAAAAAAAAAAAAGTAGAGAAGAAAGGTTTTTATCATATATTTTTCATGGGTTTTGGTAAATTGTGTATATAAACTTTTATTGATTAGAGATGATTTCAAAGTCCTCAATAATGAAACTCTGATTTTCTACAAGTTTATTTTAAATTGATTTTGCTTGTCGATTGTCTCTATTATTTTATCATCTAAGTAATATTGTTGGGTTATTTAAACGGCCATTTAAATTAACCTAATAATAATTCTTCTACTAGTATTGGGGTTGGTGATACGTGTAATTGTCACTCAATTCCTTACACAGGTAGTACATCACAAAATATGACAGAGGGATTTTGTTAAGTGATTGTGTATAGAGATGACACTAGTAAGCAGACCGAGCTTAAGCGTTTGATGCTAGGATCAACCTAATTCACAAAAACGTAATGCATTCGACTGGGTTACACCTTCAGAGCTTATTCATGGTGGCTCAGGTGGATAGAATCTGGTAGTCTAGCGCTTCCGTACCCAGTGATAACAGGAATTCGTGGATAGCATAGATAATTGCTATTTTACGGTTGGTGACAATATATAAATTCGATAAGGAATAAATGAGTATTTTAATTAATTTTCTATTCAGTGATGGCAAATGATTCCTTAATCATCTTTCTTCTTATTGTTTCAAATCTATTCTTTTTATTTATTTTTATTATTTACTTTATTCAAAATCTAAAAACCCCTTTTGGTTACTTTATAACAACTAGAAACTCCCTGCTCTTCGTGGGAACGAACTCCTTGCAATTATATATTACCAGTTAATTGTGTGGAAAGAAGTGAATTAATTTGTTGTGTAAATGACGCGCATCATGTACACTGATATCACTGAACTGACGAGATCACACATACCAACTGCAAACGTGCATGTAAGGTTAAAAATCCTTATTAAATGATATGCACCATAAACTAAGGTGTTACAACTACACTTGGTGGAAGTGTGGTTGAGGCCGTGGCTCCATAAAGGAAGATGGAGAGACCACTAGGTTCGATCAGTGCTCTCCTAGAAAGGAAATAGGTGAGTTAGGCACAACCTAATTATATCATCTGAAATCATCTCATAAGATTGTATCTAAATATGTCCATGAATCAAATGGAAGGACGCTCAGAAGTTTTAACTGATTCTAGAGAATAATGAAATCCTGGCGGATTATGAGAATGCATATGAGTCAATGGAAGGATCATGTGTGCACAGTGATGATATAATCCATAAATAGTTTCTCCAGAAGTATAGCACAATGAGATCGAACCATGCTTTATTTTGATTAGTTTCAAATAAAGAGAACATTTGGCTGACGCAATCCAGGTAGAACTTAGTTCTTTGACAAATATACGGGTATTTGGTATGGTACTGCTAACCAACCAAGTGTAAAGCCTGTGGGACATATGTGGTTATTTGTCACAAAGTGTAGTGAGAAGAATGAGGTCTTAAGGTATAAAGAATCACCTTGTGGCGCGAGGTTTCTCACAAACCCCTGGATCGCTTACTCTTTTGAACACCATAATGCTATATTAATTAGTTTACTTGGTAGTTTCAAAAGAACTTGAAACAAAGTAGATGTGGTTGTATCTCTGGAGATTTATACTCAAAGATATTTGCAAAAGTGCATGATGGCCTTTTGCTTACCAAGTCAAATGACTCTAAACCACAGAGTTTGTTTGCAATTACACTGGTGTTGATGGTGGTTTTTAGTTTAGGGCGAAAACTGTAAAAGTATGTCTAACTGACCCGGTGCCAAAAATAGTAGACCTTGATATGTCTATATTCCGCAAGGAATCTGAAGAATATATTAAAATCTGATAAGTGCCTATGCCGCTCTTTATATTGTATTAAAACTCAAGCTCCTAGATGAATTGTTCACTAGTATAGAGCCTAATGAGTATTTAATCTCTCGCCTGCATTATTCACTAATGTATGGCTTGCTGAGTATTTTTATTATGCTATGTTCTCCAGCTGAACTCTTAATATTGACATGACATGACGATTAATGTTCGCTCACAGCTGAGTAGCATGAATTCCCCGAAGTGTCGGGATTAAGATCTGCATGAAAGTACTTAATCGGAAGCACGCTGCGCTGCTCTTTGAGAATAAAATTAGTGATTTTGTGCCAACGCACAGAATTCATCAAATTTGATTAATTTTGTGACAGCTCGCAAAATTCAATTTTTTAACTTAATTTTACCAATTTACAAAAATTAGGTTTTTGCGGCCTGCACAATATCTCGAACCCTATTGGTCGAGACCAAACCTAGGTAAGCTAGGAGATTGATCTACCATGGACTAATAGGAGCAAAATCCTACCAAAAGTCGAAAAACAAGAAATAAAGAGGAATTACGGCAAGTAAAGGCAGCAGCAAAAGTGGCGCGGCTGCGCCACTTCGTCGGCCGGTTTGCCCGAGCTTGCGTCGCCGTACCATCGCCCGGCCATACCTATAATGTTTCTTGTCGGCCCTCTTTCCCATCGACCAATAAAATCACTCTAAATGCGCAACCTACACTTTTAATTAAAGGTGGAAGTTGGCTGGTCGACACACTTAAATTCCTTAAGAAATTGAATTTAGGCTGCCCATGCCAGTCTCAAAACGATCGCAGCCGTACGTTTTGGCCAGCCTATTAGAGCATTGCTCGGTTGAACCCACCAAGCATTAGTATGTCAAGTTTGGTTGTCATATTTTAGTGAACCAAAACTCATTGAAAGAGTCGCTTGATTATTTACTAGAGTCAACTTCGTATAGGTTAGCTAGAAAGTTACCAGCATATGAGATTTACAAGTATTATGTGAAGACTTTGAAGAATGTGAAAAAGTAAAGAGCTACAACGACGACATCATCCTTCCACTTGAGGTTAGAAATATTTGACTTGAACTGTTTCATTCCTAACGTATCTTTCAAGTCGTGCATATTGAAAACATAGCTGCGAAGCACTGAATGATTATACTCTATTTAGACATAGTATGAAGGAATTACAATACGAAGTATAACGTCTATCTTTTGAACTTCGTATATAAGACATAGACATAATCGTATGAATGCTATTGTGATTATGTATGGGTATGGGTGAAGATTCGTCCTAGGAAACAATGTTTTGCATTCGTTTAAAGGAAGTACATTCATAAACTTGTTTTGTGAATTGAAAGGGAAATCGCTAGGCTTATTGGTATTGTTATTCATTGCAAATCTTTGGATTGCCAATATGTGTGTTTAGTATAACCGCTCATAACTTGTTTATGTATCTTGGTAAAACTACTCACAATGCCTGACTTTTGTATTAGTATGACTTTTATTAGTGAAACCGATCTTAAGTAATCACCTGAGATGGTATGATCGATTTATTGAAATTGGTATGACCAACTCTAGACATTGGGGAACCGATCCTAGTAAGAGGTGCAACCGATCACAAGAGGGAATCGATCCTTGTAAGAGGTACAACAAGTTTTTAGTAATTGGGGAACCGATCCTATGACTTGTGTAACCGAATACAAGTTTATACCATAAATATGTGGTAACCGATCCTAGTACCTAGTCAACCAACTTTTGGTAACTAGCGTGACTAATCTTAGTACCCACATGGAGGTAGAACCGAAACTAGTTTTGGTAGAACCGTGAAACCCATGATTGGTGATTTGATAGGATAATCAATCACATAGTTCTTGGAAGTCAGATGAACCAATTCTAAACTTGTTTGGAAGTGTGGCAAAACGGTTCCAAGATTTTAAATATGAAAAAGTATTTACAAAGTAAAGATCTAGACATACTTTGAACATGTACAGTAAATATTATCTTTTATTGTTCAAAGATATTCCTTAATAACTAAAGGAGAATCCCGGATCGAAATAAATTGAGAATCTTTTAATTAAGGTTTTTAGTTTTTATATGCTTTTAATTTCCAGCAATTAAATGCATATCTTTAGAAGAAAAAATTTTAGTAATGTGCATTTACTAATTGGAGATTTTCTACTGAGATTTTGGTCAATATTTGGATAGGGCATTTCCAGGAATTATGAAAACCGATTTTGGACTTTATTGCATATATTTGAGAATATTCGGTTTTGGAAATTCCTTGGTCTATAAATATTGAAGTTTGCATTTCTAGCAAACTAATCCTCAGAGCCAGCAAAACTACCTCAGTTGTGTTGTTACTGGTGGAGCCGCCTATCGAAGAGGAAAGTACCCTAATTAGGAGAAATCTCTTACGGCCGCTCGGTTTAAAGACTTCTTTGGGATTGAGAAGCTCTATTAGTACCGTTGGTGGGAAACTAGATAATTACAGTTTATTTTAGTTTTCGATTGATTTCATTGACTAACGGTTGTTGAACTTTAATTGCACCTAGTTTGTTTATGCTTGAGAATCTTTTCTTCTGATATAAGATTCACTCAAACTAGATCGAAGTTTCGACGGGGATCTTTAGACTGTTTGTAGATCTAAAGACGTCGTGTGATAATCCATTGTTAACAGACCCCGTTATATGTGTGATTGATCACAAGAGATTCAAGTTGATTGTGTGCAGGTGTTTGTTGAAGATCTAAGAAGATTTGGAGACGAAGAAGATTTCTGATTTTGTTTCATAATCTTTGGTATGCACAATACTTGTTTCGGGTAAAGAGGATCCAACTATAATCGGTTTATCTTTGTGATAGATTTGATTGATTAGTTGAGTAGATCGGCATCAATACAATTCTTTGTGATTCAAAGTATTGATTGCAAAATCTTGACAATTACTTTGGTAGTTGTTATTGGATAGATCTAAAAACCTGACAAAGGAGTTTATTGGGATAAACGGAAGAGCCTTTTGTCGAACTCATATAACTTGATTGAAAAGAGTTGTTACCGAACTGATTTGTTGTTCCTTTACTATTTGGAATACGAACCAAAGGAATTGTTCCAAGTGCGTGACTTATCAACAAGTTGGAGGCGTAGGGATACAGACGGAACTAGGTGAACTATTGGTTTAGTTGCTTGGTCTCAACTATACGAAGTTGGTTTGATTTTGTATAGCGTCTTAATTCTGAGAGTATTAGATTCTGGACTAGGTCCCGGGATTTTTCTGCATTTGCGGTTTCCTCGTTAACAAAATCTTGTTGTGTCTTTTACTTTTCTATTACCGCAATTATAATTGTTTTATTATAATTAAAAGTAAAATACACAAACGTTAATTCCTATTTACTTGATAGCAATCCTATTGTGTTTGGTTAAGTCCGAAACTATTATCAAGTAAACATACTTCGTTGTTGTATTGTCTCCATCTTGTATCCATAGTCAATCACGCAAGTTATCTTGTTGTCGTATTGTCTCGATCTCGTATCCATAGACAAACACATGAAGTGTGAACCGATTAGTTATATTGTCTCGACTCAGTCCATAGGCAATCACTTTCGGAGAAAGGACTTATAGGTGGAAATTTTTTAGATTGAGGTATATTTGGATACCCTCATCTTTTCAATTGGTATCAGAGCAGGCAAACACGAAAAGATCTAATAATCTGTGTTTGGTGCAATCCAACCTATAAGATATGAGTCAAAAATAATAAAAGCAAAGCTAAACTTATGAAGAACTCAGTTAACGTATGTCAATATAATGAGAATAAGATCTCAGAAAAGGTAAATGGAAATTGGTCTCGTAAGTCTTTTCGAAAATCAAAGAAAAAGTCTATGACTAATAACTTGATTGCGAATCAGGTTCCTGATCAGAAAAGAATGAATCCGAAACTCAAACATGTTTTGGATCCAACTCCAATCTCTAGCGAAAAATCTTCTGTTTCTAACGAAAAGATATTAGATTCACTAGTCTGCCCAAGTTCTGAATTTCGTAAAGTGTTAGAAAGTTTTTTCAAACATGTTGAAAACTATTCAGAAAAGGGAACAACCATTGACAGTCTAGATGATGTCCTAGAATTTATTGTTCAATTTGAATGTAAGAATTTGTGAAGGAAAGCGAGAAACACTCGGTCTTCAAAATAATCTGGCAGATTATTTGGAACAAAAAGTGTCTCTATGCAATGAAGTTCATCAACAGACTACAGAGTGTGAAATCCTGACTCTATCGCTGGAGCACTCACAAATAAGGAATAAGATCCTTATTGAAGATCTTCTTACAGAGACATGTCGAAAGGTATATCTAGACAAGTGTTTAGAAAAACATTTCCAACAAGGAATGGATACCTTAAGAGGACATATAGAATGTCTTGAACAAAAGACATCAGAAATTTGTCGGATGGTAGATCTAGACCACTCGGGTTCAAGTTCAAAGAACATATCATCCTGGGCCCAAGATGTAATCAAGGATATAGCATCTCGCAATATTCCTAATAAAAAGGATGGATTCAAAACCCACACAAGGGAACATGATAATGTCCCTAAAAGTAAGAAGGAAGAAATTCCTCAAAAGGTATTTGGTGAGGAAGATCCTCACCCCAGTGCTTAAATTGCGTTGGATTGTGCATCCTTACAATGCCCAATTTACTGATGTAAGGAAGCACACATATCTTGGCTATCTGTATCCTGTCAATAATCTCTTATTCAACATAGAGAGTTTACACAATCTACCTGAAGATGTTTAAATCTGTCTCCATGTGTAGAAAATTTGTCTTACAAACAACTTGTGTAAACAGGATAAGTTTCCCTATCTAAAGCAGGTTTAGATACGTGATCTAAAAGGTTGATTCTTTCTAAAGAAACTTTATGTTTATCTAACACATTAGATGCGAAAATCTTTTCAAATCTGGTCAGAATATTTATTTAAGGATGACCCCTATGTTTGGAATGTGTTAAATGTTTCTCGAATATATGAACTCATATTATTTGAGAACCCTTTGGTAACAGGATGTATCCTCAAACCAGATCTCAAGCAGAACTTCTGAAAGCCTTGAGTGGATGACTTCTAATGAAGCTATTCATCTTGCTAATACCTTCAAGAAATCTGGCTGTGAAGATAAAGAAAATGAAAAGGAAGATATGACTCATCTCCTTGTCCAAAATAGTTTGGTAGCCAATAACTGCCGCAAATCATCTCAGCCTCTCAATTTGGCTAGCCAATTTAACCGGTCTAGATCTAACTTGGGCCGACCTATAGGATGTCAAAATGGCTACCAGCCATCACTCTCCTATAAGGACCGATCATCTCACCTCTGGCGTACATGAATAGCCCCTGGAAGCTTCTTGAAGATGGCCGGTTATGTTCCTTTTAAGACATTAAGCTCCGCGACTAATTTAAACAAGCTTTATACAACGATGTTTCATGAGCATCGATTATTTTGAGCTGCTTGCTTAAAAGCGATGCTTTATATGCATCGATTACAAGCGATGCTTAATGTTGATGGTGGTTTTTAGTTTAGGGAGAAAACTGTAAAAGTCTGTCTAACTGACCCGGTGTCAGAAATAGTAGACCTTGATATGTCTATATTCCACAAGGAGTCTGAAAGATATATTAAAATCTGATGAGTGCCTATGCCGCTCTTTATAATGTATTGAAACTCAAGCTCCTAGATGAATTGTTCACTAGTATAGAGCCTAATGAGTATTTAATCTCTCGCCTGCATTATTCACTAATGTATGGCTTGCTGAGTATTTTTCTTATGCTATGTTCACCAACTAACCTCTTAATATTGACATGACATGACGATTAATGTTCGCTCACAGCTAAGTAGCATGAATTCCCCAAAGTGTCGGGATTAAGATCTACATAAAAGTACTTAATCGGAAGCACGCTGCGCTGCTCTTTGAGAATAAAATTAGTGATTTTGTGCCAACGCACAGAATTCATCAAATTTGATTAATTTTGTGACAGCTCGCAAAATTCAATTTTTTAATTTAATTTTACCAATTTACAAAAATTAGGTTTTATGCAGCCTGCGCAATATCTCGAACCCTATTGGTCGAGACCAAACCTAGGTAAGCTAGGAGATTGATCCACCATGGACTAATAGGAGCAAAATCCTACCAAAATTCGAAAAACAAGAAATAAAGAGAAATTGCGGCAAGTAAAGGCAGCAGCAAAAGGGGCACAGACGCGCCACTTCTTCGGCCGGTTCTCCCGAGCGTGCGTCGCCGTACCATCGGACGGCCATGCCCATAATGTTGCTCGCCAACCCCTCTTTCCCATCGACCAATCAAATCGCTCTAAATGCGCAGCCTACACTTTTAATTAAAGGTGGAAGTTGGCTGGTCGACACACTTAAATTCCTTAAGAAATTGAATTTAGGCTGCCCATGTCAGTCTACAAATGATCGCAGTCGCATGTTTTGGCCAGCCAATTCGACGAGCCTGGCCTGCTCCCGGCGCAGCCAGACGAGCTCCATGATACTCACTGGCGGGCCCACTGTTATTCCAACCAATCGGAATTCTTATAGCACGCCGGCAACAACCCTAACCGCTAGCCAAAAGTAGGCCAGACGCGCGGATGAAAATTTTTCAATGGAACTAAGACCGCATATGGCAGTCTTAAATCAATCTTGGCCGTCCAACTTCGCCAACCGAATCGACCGGCCTAGATTTAATTCTAATCAACGGGCAAAATACGGATATGCTCACCAGCGGCCCGGCTATAGATCTAGCCAATCGAATTCTCCCAGCCGCAGCTAACACCTAAAACCGTTAACTCAAAATAGGTTGGCCACACGGCCATAACAGCCTTATTACGGCCAGCGGCAGCGCATTACTGTCGCAAAACGATCTCAGCCGTCCAACTTCGCTAGCCGAATCGACCGTCCTAATTTTAGGCAACCAATAAGATTTCTCCGTGATCACCGGCCGTCCCTCTTCCATGAGGACCGATCGGCCAAGTCGCGGCTTACCCGTACAGCTCCTGAATGTCTACAAGGGTCTTAGATGAATTCAACGGCAGCCAATAACTGCCGCAAATCATCTCAGCCACTCAATTTGTCTAACCAATTTAACCGGTCTAGATCTAACTTGGGCCGACCAATAGGATGTCAAAATGGCTACCAGCCATCACTCTCCTATAAGGACCGATCAGCCCACCTCTGGCGTACATAAATAGCCCCTGGCAGCTTCTTGAAGATGGCCGGTCATGTTCCTTTTAAGACATTAAGCTCCGCGACTAATTTAAACAAGCTTTATACAACGATGCTTCATGAGCATAGACTATTTTGAGCTGCTTGCTTAAAAGCGATGCTTTATATGCATCGATTACAAACGATGTTTTATAAATATTGATTTAATTATTTGACCTAAAAAGCATCATATGCTATTTTTTGCAGCAAGTCTCACAACTTGACTTGTCACATATGACTGCCTGCCACCTAGCTTGCACGTGATTTGTCAGAATAATTAGGTCACCCACTCAGCATCCTGCTGCATATTTATCTACAAAATACTCGAGACTTCAAACATGTCACAAACTGGGGATGTTCATCAGGGTATTGGTCTGGCGGTTTACAGCATGCGGCGTGCAACACGCCCATTATGAGAAATTGTCAGGAAAGGCGAACAGTTAGTGGCAGCAGAGAAGTAGTGGGTGTAAACCGACCAGTCTCCCCTCATAGTAGGGACGTGGTTTTAAATATTTTACACGATCCCCACTTCTCCATCACTCAACTACTTCCACTTCCTATTAGATCAGGGTGCGTTCAAATATGACTTGTATAAATAGGTTTTCTACCTATTTCAACAAACAACAAGTGTTATCAACACAAGTATCCAGAAAACACCAAGAACTTATAGCTTACATTCCGCAAGCAAGTTCCACATTCTGATACAAGTCATAAAACAACCACACCTTCAGAGTTAACCATTCTGATCTCAACACCTTCTTCGCTTCCCTCCCTAAGATCAACCATTCTCCTTCATTTTGTGACCGAAGCAAGACTGGAACGACCATTTCTTGGTTTAGTCCAGGATTGTACAGATTGATCTCTCGAATCTAAAGTACTCATGAGCAGTACATTTGTTTAGGGTTTAGATTCGTTCCTCGGTGTCACACCCAAATTTACCATCTCCAGCAAAATCAGTTTTTACCCTACTACAACTGGAAATCTCACTTATTAATTAAAACAACCAGGCGGATGTGGTATACCCGTCTAAGTGACTATTCGATTAGAAAGGGATAAACAAGTAAGGTTTTGTTCCATGCATATTATCTAAGTTCCTGATTCAGAATTGTAGTTATCTATGTCGATGATATGGACATGATAAGTACTCTTGATAGAATAAGAGATCTTACAAGCTACTTGAAATCCTAAATTTGAGATGAGAATCTTGGGAAATCTCGATCTTATCTATGTTCTAAACTAGAAATCGAGCTTGTGGTATATTATTCCACTAATTTTCATATGTCAATTGTCAGGCAATTTAACAAGCACATGCATCCTGTGTTAGCACTCTCATGATTATTCGAGGTTCAAGTGTAAGTAAATGACCATTTCGTCCATAAGAATATATGACGAAGATGTGTTGGGAGATGAAATTCCCCTACCCAAGTGCAATAGACGTATTATTGTACTTAGCATAATGTACTCGACCAAACATAACATCCTCAATGAACTTATTAGCTAGATATAGCTCAGCGCCAACGCAGTGTTATTGAAATGGTATATGGAATGTAATCATATGCCTAAAAGAAACCTTTGACGTGTGTTAGTTTATACCTACAAAGACATGAACATGAATGCTAATGGAAGTGCAATTTGAGCGGTTGTTGATTACGAAAGAACAATAAGCTATACTCCCATGGAAGTAATCATGGGGAGATGTGGAAGATTTATTTCCTAATCATTACCTTAATTCACTTTAGTAAAACACATGACTAAAGGAATTGTCTAGAAACTCCTTTGAATAGAAACATGGGGAGATGACGACATCACGGGGAGGATCTAAGGATATGATGTCGACATAATTTACTTCGAAATGTAAAGGTTTGTTGTACTCTTTTTCCCTTCAATCGATATCATTTTTCCAACAGGGTTTTTGTTACTCGACAAGGTTTTAGCGAGATAACGATAACAACACTAGGTATATGTTGAACGCTGAAGACCGCATTGATATTACTGAAAATATCTAAATCAAAGAAATGATGTGCCACAGTCTGTTAAGCGTTATAAAACAATCAACAACAAGTACGATGTCTTCAAGACATTTCAAGTCAGCAAAATAAAGTCTGATGAAAATCTGGCAGACTTATTAACTAAGTCCACATGTGAAAAGTACAGGATTAAGGAAATTGTCCGAACTCTGTTGATTGCGTAGGACTAAAAAATTGTTCGAGCCCCATGAATGCATAAGATTAAAGAAATCGCCTGGCATCAGGGGGAGCATCTAACGGTGTGTTGAACTCTTTTTTCCTCACCGAGATTACTTTTTCCCTAGGGTTTTGGTACTCGGCAAGGTTTTTAATGACACAACAACAAACACCTGGAATCTGATTTTCCTAGGTTATTCTTTTTCCCATGGGGTTTTTCAGAGTTGTGAAGCAACAAGAGAAGTGAACTTCAACGAAGTAAATTTACATGGACTTATCACGTTGTACTCTTTTCCCTTCACCAAGGTTTTGTCTCACTGGGTTTTCTTTGTCAAGGTTTTAATGAGGCAACATATGCGAGTCCAATTCTGCTTCAAGTCTTCTCAATATTTTTCCTTAGCTCAGATCTTGTCCAACTGTATTTTCCTGACAAGTTTTTAACGAGGAAATTAACTTAGACTCAGTGGTCATTGAATATCGTACTACATGTGATGAACTACATGTAAAGCACAACATGTGAAACACTACGTGTGAATAACTGCACCAAGGTTTTGTCCCTCTGGGTTTTCCTCGCAAAGTTTTATGTAGCAATTGACTTAAATTCTCTAGTCATCAAGGAGGGAACTAAATTTGAAGAACCACATTCGAAGTACTATATATGAAGCATTACTGTTGGACCGCATAAGGGGAGTGTTATAGGGCCTAAAGCCCGTCGATGTGGTGCCCAACTAGATAGTTAGGGTTTTCTCTATGATTGTATATAAAGATAACTTTGATATGTAATGTGCGTCTCTCTATCAATAAGATCTCCTACTGTACTTTGTTTTCTTTATAACTACCCTGCAAAATAATAATAGTAATGTTTCTCTTACATTACTACTTTTTATTATCTATCAATTATTGAAATTTATTTAATTAAATTTTATTTTGATGATGATGCTAGCAATACTTGATCTTTATTGACTATTCTTTGTGTATTTCTTATTTTTTATGAGATGGTTCGTTGTTTTATCATAGATCTATGGTTAGAACATATTTTTCATGAATTTATCTTATGTTAATCTTTTTAATGTTTTTGTTCGTGTTTAGCTAAAAGAGGAGTAAATTTTTGAGAACAAAATTACAATATTTAATCTGTAGATTATACTTTGAATATATTTTAGAGATTTCATAAGATGATTCTTAGTCATGGGTTTATTCTTGTTATTCGTAACTAACTAGAAAATAAGGTTGTGACTTTGAATTCTACTTCCGCATGTTAAGATCAGACATTAGAACTAGGGGATTCTAATACTAAAGATAAATAAATTGATCATTTGGTTAGCGATCAACAATCTTAATCCGTTGATTAGAGATCAACCACCATTTTAAGCAAAGCTTATTAATTATATTGATTTTTTAATATCATAAATCCTAGAACAAACTATAATCTAGAACATAACTTGGGTCCTAAGCAAATAAAAAATAAAGAAAAATATACTTATTCCTAAGATAACTAGACTCTCCTAATTGGTATTGGTGTCCCAACATCTCGAACCCCTTGAGACATAACTTGTCCTCAAATTGGATCATATAAGACCAAACTAAATCATTGATAAAACATATACAAATAAAGTTCTAAAACATATCTATCCTAAAAATAGAATTGGTGTGCGAAAATTCCCAGACCCATGAAATGAAAGTTGTCCTCAAGTTGGATCGCGAGACGAAATGATTTATTACATTCTGCAACCGTTAGCCAAGGAAGCTTCCATAATCTTGACAGGCTTGACCCGTATAAAGCAATAACCAATCCAATAAAGTCACGAAGCCTATAGGAAGCTCTAAATTCATCAGTAACAAAGGAATTTGGTATAGCATTTATGGATTCTATGCTTGCATCAGGCATGAAAATTGGTTGATTTTTTTATTTCATGTTTGGATGAACACATTCTACCTTAACTGCTGATCTTATATATATATATGCATGCCTTCTGTAATATTTGAACCCACGAATGATAAAACCTTGATGTCACCATGATCATAATTATTAACAGTACCATTGGAGCCATGCACAACTCTTACGACACAATTACAATTACGCCAAGCATATTTCATAACCGGTATAGCGAGTATCATAGAAGTTCGTGAATCCCATGGAGAAAATGATAGTTTTGCAGCACTAACAACAGCATTAAACTCCTCATTTTTTTTCGATGTCACTTGGGACATAACCTCTTGAGTAGCTTTTGTCATTCCATGCTTCTCATGATGAATTTACAAAAGTAAACTTGCATCATATCCAGAGTATGCGACAACGGATTCGCCATGATAGTCACGAATTATAACTTCAAAACTCTTATTATTAAGTTTGAATCCTTTTCCACGATCAAATCCTGCAAGTGTATTCGAGACAAGGGTAACAATAGTCTTCAACTGGAAGCTTAAAATGGATTACTATTAATGCCACAAATAATATAGAAATATCCTCAGAAGATTCTTCACATTTCCCAACAGTTGCAGCCAAATTCAATTGAAATGGTCTCTCTGTATTACTTTGGTTTGAATCGTGAAATTTATTATGGAACCAGATGACAATTGCCTTCACTATATTTGCGATAAAGTTCATCAGATGAAAAACTTTCTGTGTTATCTATCCATATTCAGGTACTCTAACTTCAATCCATACCAGTTGAATCTTGTTATAAAATTCATGGGACATTCTCTTTAATTTTTATCTTGATCATTATACACCGGTAATTGTGTATGCAAATAGGGCATGTCACTCAGCCCATCGAGATGTTCATTGAAACCAACGATAAACAAGTGTTCTTCCATGGCAACAGTAGAATGTCTTGCATGTGTGGGTGGTATCCAGCTCCTGAACTCCTTCCAGTTGAATCTCTCTCTATTGAGAATATGAACATCAGACAAGACAACAATTTTGTGCTCCCTTGATATGGAAGTTGTTAGAGCACTGCTCGGTTAAACTCGTAAATTTTGCTATCTCAAGCTTGTTGTCAATGTTAGACGAACAAAACTATATCTTCATTTCTAGTCTACTAAGTTAATTCTCGGACTAGGTATAGAAATTGGTAGTTGAGTATCATACATCACCATCGAAGACTGAAGATCGACGAAGATATTTGAAGAACTTCATCAACAAGGTATGTGAAGACTAAACCATTTTATTTACTCACAAGCTTTACCATTCCATCTATTTGAGACTATGTCGCATGACTTCTAGTAGATTTATTGCAAAGAAGAAAAAGATCGACGAAGATATTTGAAGAACTTCATCAACAAGGTATGTGAAGATTGAACCATTCTATTTAATCATGAGCTTTACCATTTTATCTATTTGAGACTATGTCGTATGACTTCTAGTAGATTCATTGCAAAAAAAAAAAAAAATCGGGTCAAGCTTGACTTGTTAAACATATCGAAATATGATTTTAGCAATGGTTGTTCATTGGTCCTTTTGAAACTTAGTTTGAAACAATTTATTGTTCAAGAACTAATGTTTTGGATCATTTGAAAATTGTCCAAACAATGACTTTATCATTTAGGAAGGTTTCAAACATCAAATAGAGAAATTCAGAACTTCTGTAATTTCGGCTCAGGGTAGGTTGGCGAACCATCTCGCGAACCCTATATATATGAGTTTCTGGAATACATGAAGGTTTGCGAACCAGTTCGTAAACCTTAAGTTCAGAATGAGACAGTTCACGAACCCTGGTGATCTGAAATTGGTGAAAGGCCCGACGGTTGGTGAACCCGGTTCACGAATTGTAGAGTCCGGAGTTCACGAGTCATTGATGGTTGGCGAAACTCGGTTCATGAACCGTAGATCCCAAACTCATGAACTTTCTTAACAGTTCACAAACCATTTCGCCAACGATCCCGGTGGATTTTTAGCATATGCTCAAAGACTTACTTTTTAAAATATGATTAGCATTTTTATTACTCCCATATACACCTTTAAGATATTTATGATAACTAAAACACCTTGTTATGTGTGTCAGGATTAAATTCTTAAGTGTTCAAATGAACACGATATCGCTTATTAGTTTGAAAGGCATTTTTGCCAAGCACTATCTTTATACACGTTTCAACTATAACTGAATCACTTGGAGGGTGGATTCGGTCTCAACTACATTCAATTCTGAAGTCTGATAGTAGGCTAGTGTCTATAGCGGCTTAATACAGTTTGGTGTTCAAATCTGGACGAGGTCCCGGGGTTTTTCTGCTATTGCGGTTTCCTCGTTAACAAGACTTTTAGTGTCTTGTATTTTTCCTTTTCCGCATAATATTGTTTATCTTTATAATAGGATTTACACAAGTAGTACATATTCAATTCTAGTAGATACATCTATATAATTAAGATCAATTACGAGACTTGTTTCTTGTAGAATTCGTATTTTCAACGATAGATAACATGTTTCATACTTGGCAGAATTCAGATCTGAATATTTGGACATGTATAGATTGATCTTGGATATTGATTTTTGAGATCAACCAAGTACTCTTCTTAACAATCATGTTCAAGGACGCCATTGTCTAGACTTTTTGATTGAGAAAAGATATAGATATTATCTTTATATACATATTGCCAAGGATCATTAAGTTGGTCTTCTTGCAGTTGTATTAGGTTTTGTCCATACAGGTTATCGAATGAAAAAGTTGGTGGTGTACTTGGTACCCTCTCCTTTTCACTTATCCATTTATTGTGGCCTTTGAATGGCATTCCAGAATGTTTCCTTGTTTGTGTGTCCTGGCTTAGAAATTCTGCATCCTCGATAGCACTAACAAGATGCTTACCATATGTAGTAAAATCCAATAGTTGCATCAACTTATCAGTAATGTTTTATCCAAAAGAATTCAATGATATAGTTGCATACTTTCCGTAATCGAACAATGAATAAGTATATGGTGGGTTTGGATGCAGAATTTTAGAGGTGGGATTTATGGGTCCATGGGATTTGGTGGAATTACGTTTTCTTTGGTATGTTTGGTTGCCAAAATCCCTGGAATCACGTTTCCCATGTGGGAATCAGTTTTCCAGCAAATCCTCCATATGGAGTCTAACCCCTCCCCCCTAAGATTTGCTGGGAAACTTATCAAGGGATTTGCAGACCCACTTTTTTTAACTTTAAATCTCATACATAATACCATTTTAATATTTTTAGAGTAATACCAAACAGCATATGGACTTTAAAACAAGATAATTCTATGAATCCTAGAAATTTTAAATGAGTTACCAAACACACGAGGGATTTACATGAATCCCAAAATTTCTAATCCCATGGGATTATAAATCCTTGAAATCGTGAGTTCTGCGAACAAACCCACCATATACTTAATATAAAGATAGAAACACTTCTCACTATTATCACGTCCAGTTAATGGGAAAGGTATACAAGCATCCTGAATATGTGTTGGTTTACCAGAAGCTAAAGCTTCACAATCCCATTACACGAAGTTCCTAATGATACTCCTTTTAGGTTTGTAAACTAATATTTTAACGTTGTTGTTGTAATTGCAACTCATATCTTTTTCATTTTCATTTTTCATTTGAGTTTTTTTAGGGAATGATTTAAATTCTCCGGTTCGGATTTAGTATTTTTGTATCTCTATAATGCATTTGTATCTTCTTTCTTGTCAAAACTATAATGGATAATTTTCTATTACACATAAGCATCGGAACTGCAATGAATGGACTCTCCCACAAATACATGACCATCGCCAATACTTGTGAGCTGAAGAATTTGAGTTGGAAATTTCAGATAGCCTTTAATTAGCTCCGGCAGAGACAAGTGCAAGTTTTGTTGAAACTATCTCTACGACATCATAGTTCCCCGCTTCCACCATTGTTGATTGAGATGTACTTGATGTTCTTGCTCGGCTAGTAACAGGAGAAGGAAGCTCAGCTAGCACCTTATCAAAAATTGTTGTGTAATGAGCTACCATAGCTTAGTTAAATTATCACCAGGTGAATAATTCTCATCAATAGTGCTGATATTTTTTGGTGCCCTGCATTATTTGGAGTTTTTTATTACCCCCTAATAAATTTAATAACGAGCCAAAGGATCCGTATTATTTGCACTTACTTCTGCTGTGACGTCAGATTGAAAAAGATTGATGGATTTATTACCTGTTTGCGCTAATTTGGGGTGAGTCTCGCATGAATTAATACGTTTGCAAGATCCGAATTGAGAACAAAGGGTACGACAAAATTGTGTCCATGTTAGTTTACTTAATTCGTATATCTTCCTTCAATATCAAAAAATTGCATCACCATTGAGATGGTCAGAAGCCAACGGTACTTTTCGGTATTAGTGACACCATGGAGGCTAAAGTGTTGTTCCGCCTTAAAAGGCCATCCTTCGGAATCATGCTCGTCATATATAGGGAATTTAAAATCGACTACTTGAATGACTGAGATTTATCCAGAGTGCAGGCACACCAGTATGCAATCCTCGTAACCTTGCAAATATACATTCAAATTTTGCATCGGAAGCTAATCGATCTGCTCACATCTTTGCAAGAGTTGTTGACATGGAAGAATATAAAGTATCGAATTGTCCAACCAAGTGTCCACTGGTCACACTCGTCGTCATCATCAAAATCTAAGAGAAAACTTGTGTTGGGAAGAACGAACGATGTCTTAATTAACCAACAAAATTAAGGACATAAAACTTGCACTATGGTCGCTGATCTAATTAGTGTAGTTTTGAAAATATTTCCAAACTACCGATCAAAAGTTGGATGACCTTATTTTCTACAAAAACTAAGCTTAAATAACCACCAACAAAAGTATTAAATGAATATTTTGTGTTGTCGCGACAATATTTGTTGATCCAAGATAATTCTTCAATAAATATATGTTCTTTTTTTTTTGGACAGATACCGTAAATGGAGTAGCGGAAGATGGTATGGGAAAAAAAGATTGGGTCGGAAGAGTGGTATTGGATTGAATGCTCTGATACCAGATGTTAGGATCCGACATCGAAACTAAAGGATCCTAATACTAAAGATAAAAACGTTAGATTAGCGATCAGCCACCTTAATCCGTTGATTGCAGATCAGCCACGATTTTACGCAAAGTTTTTTTTTTTTTTTGAAGCATAGCAAAGCTTATTAATCATATTGATTTTTTGATATCATAAAACCCTAGCACAAACTATGATTACATAGATAATATAACTTGGGTCCTAAGGAAAATAACAAATAAGGAAACATATACTTATTCCAAAAATAACTAGATTCTCTTAATTGGTGTTGGTGTCCCAACACCGTACATGGATAGAAAAGGATTACAAATTTATAAGTTAATGTCCAAGGAAAATCCTTCTTTGATATAGGTAAAGGTCTCGCTCTTGTTGTTCTTTTTGACAATGACATAAATGAGGGAGAGTTCGGTTTGAACTTGTGCTTGAATATTATATCTTCGTGGGGAGTGTGACTGTGTAACTTTTAGGAAAGGATAGTACTTTCAAAAAAATTCTCCTAGATGAAGATGTTAAGTTGCAAAACTAAGTGGAATCATAAAAAAAACTGGTATGTTATCCTTAGTCTTGATAATATCTTACGACGTTCATTACAATCCTTACTCGAAACCTTTATCAATTTATGAATAAAAAGGGGGAGAATTATTTAGTTGAGATCTACTAAGATATATGGCTTTACTGAGATTTGTCTAAGAGCAAGGGCTATGGGGGTTGAGAGTCTCCTTCAAAATGAAAAACTTGATCAAATTTGATCAAATTAAGTTATATTATGGATAGAGGGTAACCCCCTTTCGCCCCAAATTCAATCAACTTCTTATTCATCCGAAAGAGTGCATGAAAGACTTCCCTACACGGTTAACAATTAGCCGTTTACAAAATTAAGAGAAAAAACGGCAGCTGATTAGCCGTTTAATAGGAATAAGAAGTAACACGGCGTATTGTTAGCCGTTTGAGAGAAGATTACGGCGTTTTGTTCTCTCAAAGAAGAAAAATCACAGTCGGCTTTGTGCCAATACAATTCAGCTTATTTTTAGGATACAGTGGAGTGATCTGACAATATATAGCACTAAGTCTCATTTCCTAACCTAATTGTATCCATTCATTTTATATAATGAGAACACAGACAATTATCATGGGTCAACGCAGGAGTATGTTTGAAGACCCCTTTTTTTTCCATACGGCACTTAATATGTCGCATAGGGTGTTATATCCATATCCCATAGTGAGATTTTCACTCGATCACTTAGTCCTCATTCATTTTGAAAGGGATATAGTGTAAAAATACTCTATCCCATAGCCCTTGCTCTAAGGGGGAGTAAATTACTTGTGCGAATTAAACTTCAAATCTAACAAAAAGAGACAAGTAAAGACTGGGCAGAACATACTGCCATAGTATTGCTTTAAATTTTTGGTACGATAGACTTTGAAGTAGGTAATATACTACGCACTGGCATAACAACCATTAAGGTGATTAGTTATTCAATTTAAATACTCTAACTTGAGTATCCTTATAAGTTGTTATCATCCTACGGATCTTCAACAACAAGGTGTTGAACAAACACATGCAGATCCATTGAAGAACTTGAAGAACGAATAATTCAAGAGTGTTGAAGATTCAATAAATCAAGAAGTGTTGGAGCATTGCTCGGTCGAACTCATCAAGCGCATAAAAGTAAACTAACACAATACAATTTACACTAAAGCTAGTTAGGAAAGCATGGGAATGTGATAAAAACAAGTATTGATCATGACTCAATTACTAACTATAACTAAAATAAAAATGACAAGCAGATATATCAAGGTGAAAAGAAGCAAAAGATGTGGTTTGATCTGGTCAGATCCGTTACAAAGTAGCCGACCTGAGCAGAACGACGCTCAAGCTATTAGGTTTTCATTTATGTTTTTAGGAGAGAAGTTTCATTTAGGGCCCAAATATGTTACTATCACGCTTAGCAGCTAATCTTGTTTTGTCGTCCAAAGTATTTTTCCGGTTGAACCTTACTATAACATCTATTATGAGAACTTGACCGAACAATAAATCTCCCTTGATTTTACTTCTCCAGGATGATTTTGGAGAAAATATAGATGGTAACCACCTTCGTTGTTTTCAGAATCCCTTCTCACCCCATGAAAATCCTTCAGTTAGCTACTATGGTTACAATCACGCTTCATACTTTGAGTATGGATCCCTTTCTATAAAGTTGATACCTAGTTTGATACTTTGAGTTCCAAACTCAATTCATGAATGTTTGAAAATTTCAAATGTAATGACCCGTCCCTCCACCGATACTGTCCCCACTTAGCCATTGCGGTTATCTGGCAGTGTGGGGTTTTCAACGGGAATCGCTGCGGTAATCCAGCAGCAACTTCCCGGGAGGTCATCCATCCCTGGATTGCTCCCGCCCGAGCACGCTTAGCTGCAGAGTTTTCTGCCAACATTGAAGCCAATTGTGCTGAAAAGGCCTCGGTGTTAGGAAAGGACAAATCATTACTTATATTCCATTAGGCCAACCATTGCCGAATATTGGGGTGTTACAATACCACCACCTTAAATTAGAGCCGTCCTCGGCTCCAGAATATATTCGCAAGCCCAGATCTCCGATGTTCCCTGCCCCACATGAGAAGCACCTGGACCAACTGAAAAGACGAGGGTACCCAAATATACCTCAATCTAAAAGTTTTCCACCTATAAGTCCTTTCTCCGAAAAAGATTGTCTATAGACCAAGTCGAGACAATACAACTAATCGGTTCACACTTCGTGTGATTCGTCTATGGATATAAGATCGAGACAACACAACAACGAAGTATGTTTACTTGATAAATGGTTCGGACTTAACAAAACACAATAGGATTACTATCAAGTAAATAGGAATTAACGTTTGTGTTTTTTACTTCTAATTATAATAAAAATAATTATAATTGCGGAAATAGAAAAGTAAAAGACACAACCAGATTTTGTTAACGAGGAAACCACAAATGCAGAAAAACCCCGAGACCTTGTCCAGAATTGAATACTCTCAGGATTAAGCCGTTATACAAAATCAAACCAACTTCATATAGTTGAGACCAAGCAACTAAACCTATAGTTCACCTAGTTCCGTCTGTATCCCTACGCCTCCAACTTGTTGATAAGTCACGCACTTGGAAAAAAAATTTTGGTTCGTATTCCAAACAGTAAAGGACCAACAAACCTGTTCGGTAACAACTCTTTTCAATCAAGTGATATAAGTGCGACAAAAGGCTCTTCCGTTTATCCCAATAAACTCCTTTGTCAGGTTTTTAGATCTATCCAATAACAACTACCAAAGTAATTGTCAAGATTTTGCAATCAATACTTTGAATCACAAAGAATTTTATTGATGCCGATCTACTCAACTAATCAATCAAATCTATCACAAAGATAAACCGATTATAGTTGGATCCTCTTTACCCGAAACAAGTATTGTGCACACCAAAGATTATGAAAAAAAATCAGAAATCTTCTTCGTCTCCAAATCTTCTTAGATCTTCAATAAACACCTGCACACAATCAACTTGAATCTCTTGTGATCAATCACACATAGAACGGGGTCTGTTAACAATGGATTATCACAAGACGTCTTTAGATTTACAAACAGTTTAAAGATTCCCGTCGAAACTTTGATCTAGTTTGAGTGAATCTTATATCATAAGAGAAGATTCTCAAGCATAAACAAACTAGGTGCAATTAAAGTTCAACAACCGTTAGTCAATCAAATCAATCGAAAACTAAAATAAACTGCAATTATCTAGTTTCCCACCAACGGTACTAATAGAGCTTCTCAATCCCAAAGAAGTCTTTAAACCGAGCGGCCGTAAGAGATTTCTCCTAATTAGGGTACTTTCCTCTTCGATAGGCGGCTCCACCAGTAACAACACAACTGAGTTAGTTTTGCTGGCTCTGAGGATTAGTTTGCTAGAAATGCAAACTTCAATATTTATAGACAAAGAAGTTTGGACACCAAGGAATTTCCAAAACCGAATATTCTCAAAGATATGCAATAAACACAAATTCAGTTTTCATAACTCCTGGAAATGCACTATCCAAATATTGACCGAAATCCCAATAGAAAAATCTATAATAAGTAAATGCACATTACTAATTATTATTTTCTAAAGATATGCATTTAATTGCTGGAAATTAAATAGCATATAAAAACTAAGAAACCTTAATTAAAAGATTCTCAATTTATTTCAATCCTGGGATTCTCCTTTAGCTACTAAGGAATATCTTTGAACAATTAATGATAAGAGTTACTGCACATGTTCAAAGTATGTTGACATCTTTACTTTGCAAGTCCTTTTTCATACTTACAATCTTGGAACCGATTTGCCACACTTCCAAACGAATTTAGAATTGGTTCATCTGACTTCCAAAAACTATGTGATTGATTATCCTATCAAATCACCAATCATGGGTTTCACGGTTCTACCAAAACAAGTTCGGTTCTACCTCCATGTGAGTACTGTGCGTAGTCACGCTAGTTACCAAAACTCGGTTAACGAGGTACTAGGATCGGTTCCCCACATACTTATGGTAACTACCTGTATTTGGTGCACATGTCCATAGGATCGGTTCCCCCAAAAACTACAAACTTGTTGCACATGTTCATAGGATCGGTTCCCTCATCTACTAAAATGTGTTACACCTCTTACAAGGATCGATTCCCCTCTTGTAAATTTGTTGCACCTCTTACTAGGATCGGTTCCCCAATGGCTAGATAAAAGTTTCTATTTACAAGGCATCGATCATACCATCTTGAGTGATTACTTAAGATCGGTTTCACTAATAAAAGTCATACCAATACATAAGTCAGGCCTTGTGAATAGTTTTACCAAGATACATAAACAAGTTTATGAGCGGTTATACTAAACACACATATTGGTAATCCAAAATAGATTTGCAATGAATAACAATACCAATAATCCTAGCGATTTCCTTTTCGATTCACAAAACGAGTTTATGAACTTACTTCATTTAAACGAATGTAAAACATTGTTTCCTAGGATGAAATCTTCACTCATACCCATACATAATCACAATAGCATTCATATGATCATGTCGATGTCTTATATACAAAGTTTAATAGTTAAGCAATAAACCTCGTATTGTATTCCTTAATACTATGTCTAACTAGAGTATCATACACAGCTTCGCAGTTATGTTTTCAATATGCACGACTTGAAAGATACGTTAGGGAATGAAACAGTTCAAGTCAAATATTACTAACCTCAAGAGGAAGGATGATGTTGTCGTTGTAGCTCCATACTTCTTCACATTCTTCAAGTCTTCATGTAATACTTGTAAGTCTCATATCCTTACACTTTCAAGCTAACCTATACGAAGTTGACTCTAGTATATAATCAAGCGACTCTTTAAATGAGTTTTGATTCACTAAAATATGACAACCAAACTTGACATACCAACGCTTGGTGGGTTCAACCGAGCTATGCTCTAACAATCTCCCCCTTTGTCAATTTTAGTGACAAAACTCTTACATCATATGGATAAACAAATTACAAAAAATCATTATACACATACGCTTGATTCCAAGTTCAACAGCACAAAACCTGCATTAAATTCAATCCTTAAATGTCGTTGCTGACATTATAATAACAAAGCTAATACTCCCCCTAAAGGTAAGATAGGTAGATTTTCAATCCTCACGTCTTTGTTATTTTCATGTAGTTCCTCATAACTACGTATCATATGATATGTAACTCCCCCTTAGTCTATGCTTTCACTTTTTTCGTTAGAATAAACGTTTTAGCACAAATGTCCTTTCCCTTAGTGATACCGACTCACAACAAGTCAATATCACTTGTTTAGTCCATATATTTCTCCCCCTTTTTGTCACAAAATGACAAAGAAACGGAAAAATAAAGGACAAACCGAAAGGATCTTAAAAATCTCACAAAGAGAATTTGCAAACCTATAAGAGTTGAGCACGAGGGTTTTGCATACCATTTTAGATAACCAATATTAAAACCGAAACTACAAGTAATTTGGTTTTAACATGTTATCTAGGAAAAAATTTCCCGAAGCAATTTTCCCTAATAGTTTAGCACATCAAAAATCGACTAAACACCTTAGTTCTTTTGCTAAACCGATTGTACAAATACAATCGCTTGTTCGATAAGACCAAAATAAAGATCAGAATTAACTTTATTTTTCTCATCAGGCTCTAATTATTCTCATCAATAACTTAGACCTTTCACTTTTAAACAAGAAAAATAATAGGTTAGTTAACTAATAATTCTTGTTAAGGCATTCGGTTAGACTTGAATAACCGAAACCTCCACGTTTGATAAGTCTAACTAAGATCCGAAAAACTTAGTTTCTCTTATCCAGAAATCACTTGGACTAAACAAATGATCCCGAAACCTTTTGTTAAGTCATAAACAATCCATACAAACCAAATAAATAAACTTGCATAATCATTTGTCTTAACCGGAAGCAATTGAAACAAACATAGACATTATAGCACCGCAATTGCACCGAAATTTTGTAAGCCTAAACAATTGATATCAAACAATAACGAAAGATAACAATAGTTTTTATTAACCGGAAACAATTTAATCACAATCAAACATCCATACACAAATAATGGAATAAACATCAATTGTACCGAAAATTTTGTTAAGCAAAAGCAACAAATATATGCAATAAAATCATGTTTTTCTTAAACAGGAAAACATTTAACTAACAAGATTGTTACCTCAAATTCCTCATCCTCTTCTCCCCTTAAGATATGTCATTAAGCGCAAGTTCACTTAGAACTCTCCCCCATTAAAGTTGTCATCCTCCCGCCAAAACAAAAGAACAACAACAAAGAGCAACCTTTACAAGAGAAAGGTTGAAAACAGGTTTTAACTATGCGATGCAAAAGTTGAAACCTCGAAACACATATGTTTTTATGCGAAACCAAAAGATTCAACATATTGTGACTTTTTCACATATTGTTTCTACAGGAACCCTCATGATCCTTTGATAAAGCCTACCAACATGGGCTAGAACTTAATCCCGCTAAATCAAAACGTCACCCAAACCATAAGGGTTCACACATTATGAGATCGAATATCAAGGTTATGAAACCGAAATCAAACATCCCATAAACACAAATGCGATACACCATAAATTTTCAACAAAGAATCAAGTATTGCAATTACCTCTATCTTTTAGGGAATTGAATTGCGAAACCAACGCAAAAAGAATGAGGTCATTCCGAGTTCAGACGAAGAAATTATGGGCAAAACAATTTTACTCTCCTTCGTATGCACCTATCACTAGGATCGGTTCCCAAGAGTTACTTGTGACGGATCACAACACTAAACTGTTTTTGACATAACTTTTGCATACGATGTCCGAATTCGGTGATTTTTGGCTCGTTTTAACCGTAAAAACAAGAGCTACACATATATGATCAGTAGATATCAACATCATAAACTCAAAATTACCGTTTCTATCAAAACCTCAAATATAGATAGAGAAAGTATGAGTATATAAGAAAAGAAATCTCCCTAAAGATGTTAATTAGTCATATAATAACCGAGAGATCACGTGCTCAGTTTCATGTACTTCCTCACCTTTCATAAGATTGAGCACCAGGGTGAGCATGCACATTCTAACACAACTAGGTTGTGTTGAGTTGAGCCTTGTCTTGTTCGTCATGAGTGACTAAGACAGAATCATAATTCTTGACCTCTTGCTTGGTTTGTTTTCTATTGTTTCATCTCTTGTTTTTCTTCTTTGACTTGTGATGAAGAGTGTCATTATCACAACCTTTACTAGTACAAGAGATTTTAGACATGATGTCTTTCTTTAGTCTTTCAAGGAGACTCTTGTAATTATTGTCACCAACAATTAACAGCTGAGAGTCATTCTTGTGACTAACTTTTGGTACCTTCTTGGCTATGGAGGACTTTGGGACCCATTTAGAGTTGGGTTTCGCAGGAGCATCTTTCTCCTTCATACCATTAGGTCGATTGTCCTTTTGGATACTTTGCGAAACAGCTTTTCTCCAATTTGGAACATCAGATCTTGTCTTAGCATTTGCAAAGTCATCTCTTTTTCTATAATAGGGTCTTTTATAAGATGTCTTTGACGAGCGATGGGCAAAACATGATTTATCATTATAATAATTCTTTTGCCTAAACTTTGGACAATATCGATCTGAGTTCCTTTGGGGAGCATAGCCAATTCGTTTGATACAAAAGAAAGTGCATCTTGAATCTTACGAACTTTGCATCCCCATTGCAAGTGTCCTTTATTACCACAATAACAACATTGCTTAGTATAAACATACGAAGTATGATTTTTAGTGTTACCTTTTTGTTGATCCTCTTGCATTGGAGATCGACGAGTTTCTTCTTCTTCTTCTTATCCTTGTTCAACGTTGTTGCTTTCTTGACATTAGCAGAAGTGGTCTCTTTGATTGCTGCTGGTTGAACATAATTCTTAGGCTTGACTGGCTTTACTTCTTCACAAGAAATAGTATCATTTTTGACAACAGTGGAAGCCTCTGATTGAGAAGAATTAGTAGCTTTAACAAATTTTACCTCTTTGTTAATATTTGAAGCATCTATTCCCTTATAGCCCAATCCTCGTGTATCACGATGATTTCTACTTGCTTCTAACATTGAGGTTAAATTGTTTGAGCTAACATTGAACTTTTTAAGGTCCAAAATTTCTTCTTCCAATGTCTTGATTTTATCAAGAGCACCAGCTAGATCAGCCTTAAGATGTTTTTCTCATGAGAGATATACACCTTCTTTCTCTTCAAAACTCTTTGGTTGAGAATTAACCCTTGCTTCAGATTCAGCAAATTTCTTTTTTGACAAAAAGAGATCTCTTCGAAGATTTTCACATTCTAATTTCTTAGAATTTAGCTCGTCAGTACGATCTTTAAGAAGAGAATCACTGATTTGGTAACCAATATAATATCCTTGAAAAACCTTCTTCAATTTCTTGTTTTCACGACAAAGAGGAGTCATAAGACCAACGAAATCTAAAGAACTCAGTTTTTTATTTTTCAAAGGATTCAGTAGTTTAGAGTATTCTGGGATATCCTCTTCTACTTCTCATTCAAAATCTGAGTCATCATCATCGGAAATTTCATCCATCCTTTCTTCTAGACAAATTTTCCAGTTGTCATCGGTTTTTACATCATTAACAAGATTAACTTGTCTCGTAGAATCTCTAGAGATGATTTCTTCGGATATTGAATCGTAGATGCCATCATAAAGTGTTAATTCAAAACTCTTGATGTTTTGCTTTACGTTAACTGAATCATTCATTAGATTCAATTCTTATAAGTTGGATCGCACAAAACACAGATTGTTGGATCTTTTCGTGTTTGCCTACTCTGATACCAATTAAAAAGACGAGGGTACCCAAATATACCTCAATCTAAAACTTTTCCACCTATAAGTCCTTTCTCCGAAAGTGATTGTCTATAGACCGAGTCGAGACAATACAACTAATCGGTTCACACTTCGTGTGATCGTCTATGGATACAAGATCGAGACAATACAACAACGAAGTATGTTAACTTGATAAATGGTTCGGACTTAACAAAACACAATAGGATTACTATCAAGTAAATAAGAATTAACGTTTGTGTATTTTACTTCTAATTATAATAAAAACAATTATAATTGCGTTAATAGAAAAGTAAAAGACACAGCAAGATTTTGTTAACGAGGAAACCGCAAAAGCATAAAAACCCCGGGACCTTGTCCAGAATTGAATACTCTCAGGATTAAGCCGCTATACAAAATCAAACCAACTTCGTATAGTTGAGACCAAGCAACTAAACCTATAGTTCACCTAGTTCCGTCTGTATCCCTACGCCTCCAACTTGTTGATAAGTCACGCACTTGGAACAATTCCTTTGGTTCGTATTCCAAACAGTAAAGGAACAACAAATTTGTACGGTAACAACTCTTTTCAATCAAGTGATATGAGTTCGACAAAAGGCTCTTCTGTTTATCCCAATAAACTCCTTTGTCAGGTTTTTAGATCTATCCAATAACAACTACCAAAGTAATTGTCAAGATTTTGCAATCAATACTTTGAATCACAAAGAATTGTATTGATGCCGATCTACTCAACTAATCAATCCAATCTATCACAAAGATAAACCGATTATAGTTGGATCCTCTTTACCCGAAATAAGTATTGTGCACACCAAAGATTATGAACCCAAATCAGAAATCTTCTTAGATCTTCAATAAACACCTGCACACAATCAACTTGAATCTCTTGTGATAATTCACACACAGAACGGAGTCTGTTAACAATGGATTATCACAAGACGTCTTTAGATCTACAAACAGTCTAAAGATCCCCGTCAAAACTTCGATCTAGTTTGAGTTAATCTTATATCATAAGAGAAGATTCTCAAGCATAACCAAACTAGGTGCAATCAAAGTTCAACAACCGTTAGTCAATCAAATCAATCGAAAACTAAAATAAACTGCAATTATCTAGTTTCCCACCAACGGTACTAATAGAGCTTCTCAATCCCAAAGAAGTCTTTAAACCGAGCGGTCGTAAGAGATTTCTCCTAATTAGTGTACTTTCCTCTCCGATAGGCGGCTCCACCAGTAACAACACAACTGAGGTAGTTTTGCTGGCTCTTAAGATTAGTTTGCTAGAAATGCAAACTTCAATATTTATAGACAAAGAAGTTTGGACACCAAGGAATTTCCAAAACCGAATATTCTCAAAGAAATGCAATAAACACAAATTCGGTTTTCATAACTCCTGGAAATACACTGTCCAAATATTGACCAAAATCCCAATAGAAAAATCTATAATCAGTAGATGCACATTACTAATTATTATTTTCTACAGATATGCATCTAATTGCTGGAAATTAAATAGTATATAAAAACTAAGAAACCTTAATTAAAAGATTCTCAATTTATTTCGATCCTGGGATTCTCCTTTAGCTATTAAGGAATATCTTTGAACAATTAATGATAAGAGTTACTGCACATGTTCAAAGTATGTCGACATCTTTACTTTGCAAGTCCTTTTTCATACTTACAATCTTGGAACCGATTTGCCACATTTCCAAACGAATTTAGAATTGGTTCATCTGACTTCCAAAAACTATGTGATTGATAATCCTATCAAATCACCAATCATGGGTTTCACGGTTCTACCAAAACAAGTTCGGTTCTACCTCCATGTGAGTACTGTGCATAGTCACGCTAGTTACCAAAACTCGGTTGACTAGGTACTAGGATCGGTTCCCCACATACTTATGGTAACTACCTGTATTTGGTGCACATGTCCATAGGATCGGTTCCCCCAAAACTACAAACTTGTTGCACATGTTCATAGGATCAGTTCCCTCATCTACTAAAAACGTGGTGCACCTCTTACAAGGATCGATTCCCCTCTTGTAAATTTGTTGCACCTCTTACTAGGATCGGTTTCCCAATTTCTAGATAAAAGTTGTTATTTACAAGGCATCGATCATACCATCTTGAGTGATTACTTAAGATCGGTTTCACTAATAAAAGTCATACCAATACATAAGTCAGGCCTAATGAATAGTTTTACCAAGATACATAAACAATTTTATGAGCGTTTATACTAAACACACATATTGGTAATCCAAAATAGATTTGCAATGAATAACAATACCAATAATCCTAGTGATTTCCCTTTCAATTTACAAAACGAGTTTATGAACTTATTTCCTTTAAACGAGTGTAAAACATTGTTTCCTAGGATGAAATCTACACTCATACCCATACATAATCACAATAGCATTCATATGATCATGTCGATGTATTATATACAAAATTTAATGGTTAAGCAATAAACCTCGTATTGTATTCCTTAATACTATGTCTAACTAGAGTATCATACACATCTTCGCAGTTATGTTTTCAATATGCACGACTTGAAAGATACGTTAGGGAATGAAACAGTTCAAGTCAAATATTACTAACCTCAAGAGGAAGGATGATGTTGTCGTTGTAGCTCCATACTTCTTCACATTCTCCAAGTCTTCATGTAATACTTATAAGTCTCATATCCTAACACTTTCAAGCTAACCTATACGAAGTTGACTCTAGTATATAATCAAGCGACTCTTTATATGAGTTTTGATTCACTAAAATATGACAACCAAACTTGACATACCAACGCTTGGTGGGTTCCACCGATCTATGCTCTAACACCAACCCCGTCCAGCGTACCTTCCCACCCTCGGTAGGTGACCCGTCATCGGATCTGATACCATTTGTAATGACCCGACCCTCCACCAATATTGTCCCCACTTAGCCACTGCGGTTATCCGGCAGTGTGGGGTTTTCAACGGGCATCGCTGCGGTAATCCAGCAGAAACTTCCCGGGAGGTCACCCATCCCTGGGTTGCTCACGCCCGAGCACGCTTAACTGCAGAGTTTTCTGCCAACTCTGGAGCCAATTGTGCTGAAAAGGCCTCGGTGTTAGGAAAGGATAAATCATTACTTATATTCCATTCGGCCAACCACTGCCGAATATCGGGGTATTACATCAAATTTATAACTTGTGGTACTAATTTACACAGTTAGTAATTCTAGTATCACAGAGAACTTGTGGAGCAACAGAGATACTAGTCTGTCAATAAAGTTATAGAAGACCGGAAAAAAAAAATAACTTTTATCATTCTTTTCATTGTACTTCAGATCTTTCAGATCTCCTGGTTAGATTTGGCTACAATTGGATATATGCATATATTTTTATATTATAAGGGACAATGGTGTTCTTCTAGATGGACGGCCATCTACAGTTTTGACACATAAAGGACGGTCCATATTGAGCCATCTATATATTATGAGATATACAGTTTAGGTACATAAAGGACGGTTATGATGGAATCACTAATATGTACATACCAAAGATCTACATTTTGGCCACATAAAAAATGGTCCCGATTAATTCACCGTGATTACTAACCTCTCTCCTACACGGTAAGGCTAAGTCCTATGGGTGCTAATCTAACAGCTAGATTTGCAATCCACGTCAGCTAGGGCAACCTCCTAAGTCCTATGGGAGTGCTAATCTAGCAGCTAGATTAGCAGTCCACGTCATCTGTGACCACTTTCCAGCGTTGTTTGGTTCAGCGCTTTAAATCTCAGCCGTTAGATCGGAAAATTAATCTCCCAGCGTTGAACCATTCAGCGTAAAGGTCACTTTTTGAGTGCTGGACCATTCAGCGCTTCAATCTCGCTGCTAGTTCAACTGCGAGCAAGTGTTATGTGAAAGAACTAGTGTTAACAAATAGGCCACACTTTTTTTTTTAACTACAACACTTTTCTGCTAATCTAGCCCATAGGACTTAGCCTAACGCATCTCTCAGACTCCTTGAAACCTCTCATTTATTTAGCCAAAATGTTTTTGATAATCCGCTCTAATCTCTTTCCACCTATCAATTTCAAGATTGCTAATAGGGGGTGTCAAATTACTTGGGGGTGTACTGAAATCCATATAGGACAAAACAGATATTGCTAAGGGATTGTTCACCCCCAGACAATTTGGTACCCCCTATTAGCAGCCTTATCAATTTCTCTTCTGCATTAATGTCAAATCCGTTTCTCCTTGATATGTCAATATTAAATCAATGCCAAAATAATTACCTTCCATCAAAGCTGGAGGAGTTACTCTTTTCCGCTGGATCAACAAACATAGAAAATGGGCAAAGAAGCATTTTATGTTTTGCAAACAATTTCAAACTCTCCATATTCCTCTATGCGCTGTTAGGGTTTTGTGAAGGTATGTCCTATCTGCATTTCAGTTAATCACTAGGATGGTTTCTTTGTGCTCCAAAGAAACAGAAGAAATTTTTCTGCTCATTTGTATTAATATTTCTCCAATTCGGTGAAAGCATACGTTGCTCCTTCGTTGATCATAAAAATGGGTCCTTTTTTTTTTTTTTTTGGGTGGGGTGGGGGGGGCGGGGGGGGATTCCAGTTAGTTAGGTTTAGTAGTTGTATCGGCACTAATTGGGGAATTATGACAATTGTCAAGACCTGTTATTTCATTTCTACTTAGCAGTGAGAAGCTCAATTTCAAAGTTTTTTTTGGTCCACTGGATTCACTCTACAGATTCCTTTGTAAATCATCCCAATACTGCTAAAATTTGGCTTATTTTTGTCTTCCATGATGGATTCTTTAAAATTAGAGTTTTTATTAGTGGATATGTATGATTCGTAGCTGCGGCGATTATCCTTGGTAAGGTAATGGATCAATTAATTTTATTTTATTTTTTTTATAATTCTTAAAATTTACAATTTTGTTCCTTGAGTTATAAACTTAGGTTAGCTTAATATGCGTTTTAGGATTATTTTTACAAGATATGGCTTCAAGCATTGGAAGACTCATTTCTTGGCTTCCATTGATTCAACTGATTGCTTTATTGAATCTTTGCGTTGGGAGTTACTGTTATGAACTGACTGGTGCTTCAACACTCGACATTTGTTAGAACTGGTAATTACACTTTCCTCCTAACGAAATTATAGTGGTTACTTCATATCTAGCACAACCATATTGCTAAGAATTGATTCAAATCCAAAGGTGAAGCTGCTGTTAGCTTACAAAATTTCTCATGTTTTCCCATATAGCCGATATGTTGATCTAATGTAACTCTGTTCTAGACATTCTCTTTTTAACAAGGAAACTGATGCTGAGTTTTGTACATTTTGTGATAAACTGGTGTGTTTGGATGACGATATATTATGCAAGTCTTTGTTATCTTAATGTAGCTCCCCTGATTATCACTTCGGTAAACAGGGATATGAATTGTGTAAGACCTTAAGTTATCTTAAAACTTTTATTTAAAATATATATATATATATACCATACGAGTTTGCTTGCCCAATTTAGTCATTATATTTTTGTTGTTTTGTTTACGAAAAAAAATACTATCTTATATTTGTATTCTCTGAATCCAAAGGTAACTTTTTTGGTTTATTTGTTAGGATCTCTGATTAAGCTGATCTATTTCTCGGGGCACAAGAAACATTTGGTAGGCGAAAAGTGCTAGAAAACTCTGGAAGAGAGATTGGGTTTTTTAAAGGTAGTAGGAGTTACCCTATACTGGGTGGAAGAACATGATGCTGGTGACGCAAACACAGGGTAAATCCTTTTGGAAAAACTAAATCTGATAAGTTTAATTATCATCAATTTTTATTTTTTCGGGTGCTTAGTTGATACATGATTTTGCAACTTAATTATTTTGTATGTGAGTTTACTGCTAACATCTGAAATTATGCAACTTCTCTCATTCATGATATTTTGGTAGGTGGAACTGTAACTATTTTTTGCCCGAAGAGGATCCAGTGATTGTGTTTGCCTAAGGTGCTGTCACATTTACTAGAAGCTAAATTTATTTTATATTATCACAACTTGGCAATCAGCTCCACAAAATTGATTACCTAAAGCTGGATGCTGTAGTTCTCAAGATCATACATAAAGCCAAAACTACAGGCAGAGCAACTGATCAGATGCGGTACAAGCATGGTGTAAAATTGATAATATGAGGCAGAAGTACTGTCATAAGGTACATTGGCATTTAGGAAGTAAAATAAATACATTTCACACACACTAGATGAACTCTAGCTATAAGCGTGCACATAGGGGTTTTCAGTTTCTGGCAAGCGTGTTCCGACGACGAAATACTCACTTACCTTCTTTGCAGGTCCACATGAAAGTATTACTCATCCTTGAATGGAGTTGACAACCTCACGAATAGAGAGAAGATGCTAGCCCAAAATAAACCATAACTTAGGTGCACGATGCCAAAGATGAGGAGTAGAAAAAGATGAGTGCTTTCAGCTCACCGTCTCCATTTCCATCATTTATTTTTAGTTTATCATTTGGTATTTAAGTTGTAAAACTGTGATTCACATTGTTGTTACATCTCTTTAGTGGGGCAATGTAATGAGAGTCATGGCTTCTACTTTCTAGAATAGATTAGTTCATACGGTGTTCGTAATGAATTCATCCATGCTGGCAAGTAAACACTGAATCAAGAGTATAAAGTATAAACTTGAGAGAGAGACTTATTACCAATGACTATGGATTATCATATGCTAGGCTGCTCAAACCTATATAGTGTAATGTAAAAGGAAATGATCTCACATTGCCCACCACCTTGAATAAATACACGACACACGCACACTGAACGGAACGTAGCTAAAATGGTGACATGGTGATCCTAATTATCATCACCACGCCTCACATTTTACATCTAGGGACCACTACAACATATACCAAGCAGGAGTGCCAACACCATTTAGCTTGATAATAAATAGACTTCCAAGTTCCAATATTGTTGAACAAAGAATACAATTTCTAGGAAACGTTACTGGAAAATGAAATATACCGATTCATTTTCTTTACAGGTTAATTTACAGCTAAAAATGTTACTCTCTCTGTCCCACTATTAGTTGACCTATTTGTTTTTAGATTTTGCGTCATTAATAATTGATTTTATATCATTTGATACTCATGTTTATATTCGTTACGTAGGTGTTTTAAAATGCTTTTCAATGATATAAAACTTACGAATATCCGTGGTTTAGTTTGAGAGATAAATCATTTATAAATTATACTACTTGGTCAACTAATAGTGGAACGGAGGTAGTACAAAGAATTGGATGCTCTCTACTTACTACTTAGAACGTGTGGGTGGTGGAGTCGAACAGTAGCCGAGAGGAAAGACAGGAAGTTTATTTCGTGCATCAAATCATTAACATATGGGAAGTATCGTATAAGTTATTAAGGCTGCGCTAAACAGTAACATAACTCATTCTTTTTTTTTATTGGCTACTGCACAACTCAAAGCCCATGCCATTATGGCACGGGTTATATCTTAGTAGTAAGTTCTTTTCTTTTTTTATTTTCTTCTGTAATGACTTTTATATGCCAATTAGATTACTTCGTGTACGATTTTAAAGCGGATTCTCAAAGCCTTCATGGCGTTATTGCATCAATCGTCTTAAATGTATCGTCGAGGACAATCTATTTCGACAAGACTGGCTTATACATCTATATGAAGATCAAAAGGCTACCGGGATCGATTGTGGTAACGATGATTTGCGCATATTATTCCCTATTTTGACATTCAAATCTTAATGAAGAAGAAAATTCAAAATGGAAGATTTCTAAATCTCAAGCCATCCATATCGCATCATCATCTGTCTCCTCTTTGAATTACTTTTTTTTTTTGAAGCATCTCTTTGAATTACATGTATTCAATACTTATGATGTTTTGCAAAAAAAATTGTAATTGTGATACATAGAAATTGTATCTTTTCATGTTTTCATCAGTGTTGTTGTACTGGGATATGATGTATGGATTTTACTATATTTACGAATCAAGGAAAAATCTTCAACACAAAAACAAAAGGAAAAAAAAAAGACCGGAAAAAACGTTGATTCTCATCTCAGAAAAAAATATTGAAAACAAAGGACCTAATAACCAAAAAAATAAAATAAAATAGATAGTGGAGGTTAAAATTTAAGAAACGAATTACATTTGGCTTATCTTTTTTACCTTGAAATTTTATTGTTAGATATTGTTATTTTTTTGATAAATAAAATCCAACTGATTGTGCTTTGACCACGTCTAAAAAGGGTAAGACAGTAATTAAAACTTTGTAAAGACGAATTACACTTTAAAGTTTAAACCGTTTTCAGAATAAGGTGGTTTAAATTATGCAAGGTATCATATTTACAGAAGGGGACATTTTTTTATTTTATTTTGAAAGTAACATTGTATTAAAACCAAACAGAAAAGGAGTACAGAGATTACAAGATAGGAAACAGCTTATCTGAAATACATACAGGGGGTGTGTTATCCCAAACACTAGTTACATGGGATTTCCTAGCTAACTTAGCCAAAATATCTGTTGCTTCATTCATTTTACGCGGAACATATTTACATAGTGAACTACCTAACAAAGTTAATCCATTTTTACAGTCTTGAACATAAGAGAAGAGTGATCAGTTTCTAGACCCCGATATGATAGATAGAGAATAGCTACACAAGTATAATAAAAAGAACTAACAAATTGCAATAAACATTTTATCTTTATTGCTTGTTTTGAAAGAACAAATACAATGTTTTCCTTTAAGCTGTTTTCTGCCCTATGAATTGTACCCTTGTTCTTCTTTTGCTCTAGAATTTTATTACTAGTATTTTCTCTAGTAATCTCTAGTTTCTTCCCCCTGCCTACAGGTACTAAACTGGACCTTATTTATAGGTTGAGTTACTTCTAAATATTAGTCCCTCTATAAAGGGAAAACTGCCCTATGTTTGTAATCTTCTAAAAACATGTCTCATTCTAGGATTAGGAAACTACTTCTAGAATTACTAGGACTATATCTCTTGTATGCAGACTTGGGTATAGGGTCTTTTGACGGGCCTATACCTAAAAATGGATCAGACCTTCCCCATCAGGAGGCTTTTGGTCCCTCAAAAGCATTGAGTTAAGACTTAAGAGTTGCGGAAGTTTAGTTCGCAGTTGTAGTACTTTTGAGTACCACTTTGCATGCTTTGAACCTTTCCCCTTAATATAGTCTTGAGACAAATCTTGTTTTCTAGCTGTAGTCATTTGTGTCTTCTTGCGAAGAGTCGGATTATCTTTTGTTACTTCACTTAGAGCTAAGTCTTGCGCAACTTGTAATGATTGCGACTTGTTTTGCTCGTCCATTAGCTTGATTTCTGGTTCCACGCGTTGTTCTGGTAGTACCTTATGCAGCTGTTGCAGGGTGTCTTCAAACCCTTTTAATAACTGTTGCAGATCGTTCTTTTTGGTTTTAGTGCACTCGCAAGAGTTGGCACAAACCAATTCACCAGGTTCTTTGACAGCTTGTCGAACTGTGAGTAGGCTAAATTTATGACTAGCATATACCAACTGTTTTGTTTGTTGTGCAGACAGAAATTGTAGTTTCTTCTTTTCTTTAGAAGCTAGAATGCGGAATCCTTTTCCACCTTTAACTAGCCTCCAAACCTTTGCTCGTTGTGAGAATGTCACATCTATGTCCCACAGGTAAGGACTACCAAATACAATATGACAAACATCTAATGGGACAACATCACATGTTACCTGATCTACGTATTTCTCGTTGATGGTGAATTCGAAGGTGCATTGAGCAGTCACTTGCAACGCTGTATCCTTCTTCAACCATCCTAACAGGTACGGATTAGAGTGTGGTGTTGTCTTCAACTTTAGCTTCTTCACTAGTTGTTCGGATATTAAATTTCGTTGCGATCCGCTATCAAATAAAGTAAGAACAGGTGTTTTCTTAACTCTTGCATTCACCCAAAATCGCTCTTCTTTAGTAGATTCTGAGATCAGCAATCCTGGACAAATGACTTTGCCTTGTATCCTAGTTGATACCCTTTTTCTTGTCATCATGATAACTTTGCTTTCGGGATCAAGTGATCCATCAATCACCTCTTCTTCTTCCTTTTCCTCATCTTCTTTGTTGTAGATGGTTGTGTTATCTTGCTTGTGGTCTTTCCACCATGCTGGTCTTAGCTCCGGATGTAATATCCAACATCCTTCCTTTGAATGTCGAAAATTTTTGCAGTTTTCGCAGTATCGGATTTTTTCGTTCGCCACTACATGATTAGTTCTTCCCTCTTTATGGACAAATTTCACAATCTCTCCTTCTTCGGTTCTTGATTGCTTTTCTCCAACGGGTTGATTCTTCATCTCAATGTACATAGCTTTCTGACAAGCATCGTCAATGTCAATTACTGAAAATAACGCAAGTTCTGTGCGTATAGCAAAAGAAAAACCTCCTTTATATTTCTCAATAGTCTTGGAATCTCTCATATTCACGTTTAATGCTATAGCTTTCTTTCAAAATTCAGTAGTGTATTCTTGGACATTCTTCCCTTTCACTTGTCGCAAGAATTGTCATTGTTCATGCAGTCGTTCTTTATAACCAATTGGGTAAAACTGATTTTGGATAGCAGTTGTGAATTGCTTCCAAGTAGTTACTGGTGCTTCATTGCTAAGGGACAAACCAGACGTATATGCTTCCCACCAGATTAGGGCATGTCCATCAAGTCTTAGTCTAGCGAAACTTACCTGCTACTCTTCAGTAAATCCCTTGGTGCTGAAATAAACCTCCAAAGACTTGAGCCAGCCATCTAACTTCTCTGGATCTAAATCTCCGTTGTAGGCAGCGATTTCGATTCTTTCCTCCACTTTGAATGGCGAATCATCTATGAACTCCGGATGTTTTTCCATATTTGACTTGGAACTGTTTGTTTCTTGTTGTGTTTGTTGTAATCCTTTTATCATCTCCATTAGTTTAGCCATATCTTCCTTCATAGTTTTCATATCTTCCTCCAATTTCTCCATAGTATTTTTCTTGCGGATTGGGTGATGATGATGATGAAAAGGATGTTCTCTTCTTTCTATCAATATTAGGATCTAACAATAATACCTCGTTACCCTTAGATAGAAGCCCTTCCATTCATCGCCGGAAACATTGCTTACTTAACTTCTTGCTCTGATACCACTGATCAGTTTCTAGACCCCGATATGATAGATAGAGAATAGCTACACAAGTAGAATAAAAAGAACTAACAAATTGCAATAAACGTTTTATCTTTATTGCTTGTTTTGAAAGAACAAATACAATGTTTTCCTTGAAGCTGTTTTCTGCCCTAGGAATTGTACCCTTGTTCTTCTTTTGCTCTAGAATTTTATTATTACAGTAGAAACTCTTTTATTTAATACTCGATTATTTAATAAACTCTCTTAAATAATATTTTTGGCCGGTCCCGAGTCGGGGACAACGTGCCAAATTAATAATTCGCTAAAATTATAAGATAATACTTTTTTGATTACCTATGTAGGCCCCGTATGAAGTATAAATTAATAATGCATTATATATATTCAATACATTAATGATTTACGAAGACTTTTTGAAAAATGATTTAATTGTCTTCTGCTTTTGCTAAAAACAATATTGCATTGAATTTCATCTCTAATTTTTCTTCTCATTGTAAGAATTTTTGGTGTTGTTTTCTCATAACTCGGCAAGAAATTATTCAATGTGATTGCCTCTTTAATAGTCTCGTTTCGTGAAGGGGGCTCTATTGTAGAACTTTCATCATCTTCTTCCACATCTTTATCAGTTCACATAACGTTCTCGATTATTTCTTCATCACTCAACAACTGTGTAACTTCATTTTCTTCCGGATAATTTAGGACATCTTCGACATTCACTGAATTGCGATAGCCCAACTTCTCGATCAAATTTTGCAAGTCCCGAGTGATTTCACTGTCTATATGTTCATCCAAATTGTCTAAACTTGTGTTATCTGTTGATCGAAGTTTACAATGAAAGCAGTTTGCAAGTGTACTTGTACGAACATCGATAGTCCATGATGAAATTGCAAGATTCATTGCATCTAACACATTTATTTATTTTGGATTTGACGCCCCTAATTCATAGCCTTCCAAAAGACCTCTATAAAATCGTCGACGATAATGCATTTTAAAAGCTTGTATAATCCCTGCGTCACAAGGTTGAATTTTTGAAGTTGTGTTTGGTGGCAAAAAAAATAATTCAACATATTGCAGTCCTTAAATAGTTTTTGGATGAGCAGGGCAATTATCCACAATCAGGAGAACTTTTGTTGCAGCCATTTTTTTGTCGAGTTGCCGAACATATTCTTCAAATAGCGCACCAGTCATCCATGCTCGTTTATTAGCACGATATTCACAGTTCAAACTTTTCAAGTTTATATTCTTGAAGCACCTTGGTTTAGCATATTTTCCTATAATCCATAAAGGAATTTTCTCTGAACCGTCTTCATTACAACAAATAACAACAGTTAGTCTTTCCTTATCTTGTTTTTTCCCTTTAAGCTGCTTTATTTGATATGAAATTTATCTATAAGTTAATAAAGTATTAATTAATATATAAATTATTAATTATTAATTTATCGGTTAATTAATATCTCGCTTAATTAATAAATTTTGATGGTCCCGACAGCATTAATTTATAGAGTTTCTACTGTAGTATTTTCTCTAGTAATCTCTAGTTTCTTCCCCCTGCCTACAGGTACTAAACTACACCTTATTTATAGGTTGAGTTACTTCTAAATATTAATCCCTCTATAAAAGGAAAACTGCCCTATGTTTGTAATCTTCTAAAACCAAGTCTCATTTTAGGATTAGGAAACTACTTTTAGAATTACTAGGACTATATCTCTTGTAGTTCTAGAATTACTAGGACTATATCTCTAGTATGCAGATTTGGGTATAGGGTCTTTTGACGGGCCTATACCTAAGAACGGATCAAAGAGTGTCCAAGGAATATTAGAAAGATCACCATTGATGGCATTAACAAGCGCAAGATTGTCAGAGATGAAAATGATATTCTGAGCATGCATATCTTGAACCCATTCAGCGGCCGTCAACAGTGCTTGAGTTTCAGCTTCTAGAATTGATTCGAAGGGGACATTTCAATTCCCATCCAACGATACTTTAAAGTTTGTAAAAACGAATTATACTTGAAAGTTTGGCCGGACTTCTACCTAATAGCGGATTTCAATTCCCATCCAACAATACCATACCAGTATGTCAAACGAGAAGAAGAAAAAAGTTAATGAGAATTACAACAGAAAGAACAGGTATTTTTTTATTTATGGCATTCTTTTAGTTGTTTTCGGGGGGCAGTATAACGTGATCTCTCACCCCTAAAAAATTGATCTTATTATTAATCAAAATCAGGCAGGCACATGGTGTAGATCAAGATATGCCCAGAAAAAACTCAAAAGAGAAAAAAGGAAAGGAAAGAAAGACAATCAGTTGGCACCATAAACCCACTTCTCTGAGTTAATTGTGTAAGTGTTCAGCTCCTCGGGTTTAAACCAAAGTTTGATCTCATCCTTGGCGGTTTCAGGGCCATCACTGCCATGGATGATGTTCCTGCAAGGCCAAACACAACATTAAGATGGTGTACTCAAGGCACAAATCTAAATCTGATACACAACTTAGTTGGTTTCTAGTCTTTACATTCTGAGTTACATATAGAGAATTGACATCGAAGATCTGAGTATTTCAAAACAATACCTCCCAACAACAACAGCAAGATCACCCCTGATGGTTCCTGGCTCTGATTTTTGTGGGTCTGTGGCTCCAATAAGTTTACGTCCGTACTTGATGACACCCTCGCCTTCCCAAACCTAAAGAAACATAAAGTCTTAGTTTCCCATTTTGTATAGCTTATAAAGACTAGAAACTTGTTTTTGTCTTTCTCTCACCATGGCAAGAACAGGGCCGGAACTGAGGAAATCACAAAGGCCGTTGAAAAAAGGTCTTTCCTTCAGGTCATGGTAATGTTTCTGAGCAAAGTCTTTGGAAGGGACTACCAACTTGATTGCCACAAGCTTAAACCCCTTGCGCTCAAAACGAGCAACAATCTCTGATATCTGCAAACAAGATAAGGAAATTCAGATATTATCTCGAAGAATGGGCAATAGCCCTAACTCGATAGGTAATATCCCATGCGAGGAGCCATAATATCATCTTCTTGCAGATGTTTAAGTAAAACATGTGTAGCATCTGACATGTTTAAGAGGAACGAGACATCTTACCAGCCCCCTCTGCACTCCATCAGGTTTAATAGCAATAAAGGTACGTTCCATCTGAGTAAAAGGGACAGATTCATAACATTAACGGAGAAAAGGATAGAACAGAAATGTGACTTAAAAGAGAAACATGAAACTCAAATTATGATTTTAAGCACCTCGGCAGCATGTGCATCCTGCTCTTGGAGCATGTATGCTGGAAGATCAAGAAACATAATCGAATAAATATCAAGATTACAATTAGGATGAATAAATGCAAGACAGCTACAAAAACTATTTCATTGCACATTTTTATATGCTTTGGTTCAAGAACAAGGTTAACAAACAATACAGGTAATCGTTCACCAACCGTTAGCTGGATAAAATATCTGAAATTAATACATATCTAATGTACTAGAATATTGCTTGATAAAGCTTAAAATGTACATTGCAAAAGGATCAGAAAGAAGGTGTGATCATATGTAGAAAACATGACAGTAGCGAGCAGATGGTCATCATTTGAAGGACAAGGTATTATATTGGGCGAAGTCTAGACCGCACCCAACTCTAGAATACGGCCCACGCCTTTTCTTTCAACCCATTACACGAGGTATAATTGTTATGGAAGAGGTTGCAAAAGCCACATGCTATAACTTGAACAAGGGCAGGGGTCCTCTCCTTTTTGCCCCCAGATTTCATCTAGTCGCTACTAACATGCATTTCCTACTCAGACCTTTTACTTCATGTCCTTTGCCTACATTGGACTAAATATTAGGATAATGAGTAAAGAAAATAGCTAGGGAAACTAAAGATGCAATGCAAGTAAACAAGGGTAGATGAAGAAGAGTGGGAATCTTCAGGAGAAAGCTGCATTGCTGTAAGGGAAGTTTTTCCTCTTATAATAGGCACTACCACAAGAGATACACCAACTTATTTTCCCAAAGATGGTTACAAAACCCCAATACATGAACTATCAGCCCACCCACAGGAGAGCATAGAAATAATACCTTAAGAAACACATAGAAAATATCTGTTTGCAACACACTTTTTCATCTTAAAATTTTCATAAACAGCAGCCATAAGTCACTCAGTGAGTAGCTAAAGCCTTGAAATATCAAGAAATAAAAGACCACAGCAATTCCAGTTGTAATCAAACCTGCAGCAGGAAGGGCAAGGGCTCCTGAAATCCATCCAGTTGATGCACTCCCTGAGTTAGCCCTGCCATAAAATGAGGCTAGAGAAGACACATTTCCTCTGAATGAGGTTGTTGCTGCTGCTGCTGCTACAGCTCTCCCTTCTACATGTATATACTTATAATTTAGATATAAAACCAAAGATTTTAAATCTTCAATCACCTCATCTGAGGCAAGAACGAATGAAAAAAGAGAAGGAAAGAATAACCCACTTCAATATGTTAGAATCTTCATATCTAGAACTAACAAAAAGAAATCCAACAAATCCATGAAAAAGAGCATCATTACATTGAGCTACAGATTTACAAGAGAACGACTAAAGTTGAAACATATATATTCATAAACAAGACAAGATGCTCTAGGAAAAAGATCCAGACTTTCTGAAAAGAAAAATCATTTTTGTCTTTAATTTGTAATAAAGGGTGGTGAAACAGCCTGCACATTTCTAGTGCTGCGTACAGTGTTGGACCAAAAAAGTTAAAGAAATTCACAAAATATGACTGAAAAGATAAAGCAATTGACTTTTGTGTCTTTTTTTCTTCTTTTGAAGATCAATGATGTTAATCAGATGAATCAAAATCAACAGCATCCATATCAAAGTTGGTCAAAAAAGACTTCAAAGGGAATAGAATACCAACAGATAACTTTTTTTTAAATCAAAATCTTGTGAAAATAACTCACCAGATAAAAGAGAAGAGCTTTTAGAAGCAGAGACAATTGATCTAAGAGTTCTTGAAGCCGATCTGTAGATCTGAGAACTCATTTTCGTGTAATGGAAAGAAACCTCAGTTGCTGGTTGTTAGGGTTTTCAGTTTGGTGGTAGAAAGTGGGTTTGTAGTAATAATATACTGCGGGTGGGGGATCTTATGCTTTAAGGTTCCTTTTCTGTGGTGGGTTTTTAAGTGATGGTGGTATGTATTTTTTACAAGGGTTAGGGTTTGGTGGATCAGGTTCCACCTCTATTTTCACTTCGATTTGCACAATTCTAGTTGGGAGTGACAGCGATTCCTGCGGTTTTACCTTTTCAACTCCCACTTTTCTTTTACTATAACAGTGTTTGGTTGGGGAATTGGCAGCCTAATAATCCGATTACATGTACATAAAAACTTCATAAACTGATAGTATTTCATATATTAATCCAGTAACCTCTATATATTACTCCTTTTTAAAAACAGAATTAGTAATAAAAATTCAAGGTGACCAAACTTGTGGTACAAAAATCTCATTCAAATGTTGGGATCCAAACTCTATCTTAAATAAAATTGATACAAAAACCCCAAATTTCAAAATCGGTTTCATCAAATTTTTTGGGTTTTTTGTGTTACTTTTGTTTTAATGGGGTTTTTGTGTTACTTTTGTTTTGATGGGGTTTTTGTGGATGGATAGTGACACCTTTGGGGTTATAACTCGCGGACCGTTTTTAAATAAAAAAAAAAAAATTAGAATTTATTACGTATTTAACAAATTGGAAGCCCAACAAGCTAAGCTCCAAGCAACGTACTACTACATTAGTTGAATAGGTTGCCGTGCTAGCCTACCAACGAGCCTCATGAGGAACCAAGTCGAGGAAGACGAAGCGGATAGTGTGGCCATGGTCGTCGCAAGGGGGGCAAGCTAACTCTACCGTCCATGTCAAACTCTGTAATATTGCGCCATCTGGGACTCGAACCTGGGACCTCCTGGAGCACATGAAACCTCTGTGGAATACATGAAACCAGCTGAGTTACAAGTCGGTTATGAAGATAATTGGCTGCCAAATTATTGTCCGAACTTGGGCAAGTTACAAATAGCAATAACCTCCCCATTTTAATATTAATTGATTCTTTTAATCTCTTCATGAGGAATTTACATCCATAATCCATTATAGATCTTGTTACATCAAAAATTAAGATGCAATAAATAGCATGAAATAGTGATATATGTCATTGACGTTATTCGGGAATATTTTGAATTGATTTAGAGAAATATAGAACTACTATATTTGAAATACAAGACAATGTTATCAGTCTTACAAACTGAGAAAACTGTTATACGTCTGAAGCCATATTACATGTATTCGTACACTTAGCGGAGTAGCTATATATCGACTTACAGATTTGTGTGAAAGGCATACTCGTATGCACATCATGGGAAAATCTGTTTGTTTCGTGATCCGGATAGGTATGTATGTATATTCGTATACAAACCATTTTGGAACTGTGGTAAGGGAACCGGGTTTAAGTATCCAAACCGGTATGCAAACCAATACAGTTTTATTTTCTAAAACCAGTTAAGTACCCAAACCGGTACGCAAACTGAAAAGGTTTTGTGAACTCCGGAACCGGTAAAGTCTTAAGGTTTCCAAACCGGTTCGCAAACTGAAAAAGTTCTGTCAACTTTGGAACTCAGTTTTGCACCTAAGTTTACAAACTAGTACGTGAACTGAAAAAGTTCTGTTAATCCCGGAACTCGGTTTAGCTTATAAGTTTGCAAACCGGTCCACGTACCATGACTCAGCTGATTCACGAACGACTTATGTATTTGTACTTTGTGCATTTACCAACTATGATGATTGTGTTCAAATGCGATTAAATTATTTGTATGAGATGATTTGCATTTGATCAGTTCTCTAAAAACACTAGACTTATTTGATCACATGATCGTAACTCAAGATCAATGTCTTTGTGTTCATGAAAATATGTGTTAAGCTTTTAAGTTCATACAGGCTAGTTTCGGCTAACCATGTTGGACATAGTCTTTGGGTTCGGTTATGGTTTACCTAACCAGAGTGTATATCTTATTTATGTGAATAAGATTCAAAGGTTTCATCTAACGGTGAATATTGTTTGCTTGGTTCCAAAGCTATCTTAGCTTAAACCTAAAGCAACCTATGCTTTGAATGTCTATATAAGGGGAACTCTTGGCAACTGGGATCTTTGAATCCTGACACTATTTTTTGGTGTGTCCTAGTTGTATCTAGAGTCATCCTCTCCAGAAACCCTTTTGGGGTTTAGCGACTATCAAAGACTTCATTGGGATTCGTGAAGCCAGGTCGAGTTATCTTTTATCTTGATAACTTGAGTATCCTGATCTTGTTCGATTGTTGATTTATCACTTGAACAAGATAGATAGAAATCACAAAGTTCACTTTGTCTCAACTTTGTGATTCCGCAAGTTTTATACTTGTGAAGTGAATAATAATCTAGGCTGCACTTCGGGTTGCATAAGTCCGGATTTTGAGGATAGCTAGACTTTGTCAAGTTGCTATCGATTTCCATCACCTTGATCCTACATTTGATTTGATCATCCGTTTCAATCGTAATCAGGAAATCAATTATAGGCTTAATCCATAGGAGGAAGATTTGGTTTAAAGTCTTCAATTGAGTTGAAGAAACTCTTAGTTTGTGCGACATCATCTAAGGGAATCAATTGTGCGGAGTCCTGCTGGGAATCAAGAGGAGTAAGGAGCGCGATTGTACCTGAATCAGTGGGAGACTTAGTTCAGGCTCAACTACATTTCAGACCGAAGTTTATTGGTAGTAGGATATTGTCTGTAGCGGCTTAATACAGTTTGGTGTTCAATCTGGACTAGGTCCTAGGGTTTTTCTGCATTTGCGGTTTCTTCGTTAACAAAATTTCTGGTGTCTGTGTTATTTTTTTTCTGCATTATATTGTTTATCTTTATAATTGAAATATCATAGGTTGTGCATTGATCAATCAGAGTAGATACGTGCGACCTAGTTTGTTGGATACGACTTGATTGATCCTTGGATATTGGTCTTTGGTACCGTCCAAGAACTCTCTTTGTAATTAGGTTCACGAATTCAATTCTGTAAACGTTCTAATCGCAAGAGAGATAGAAATATCACTCTAGACACTTTCCTTGATTGAGTATTAACTCTCGGAGTTGTGTTGAGTTTGTCCATACATATTTCCTACAAAAAAGTTGGTGGTGTATTTTGGTACCCCCTTAGTGTTTACATTGTTTTTTTCATGGACCTATTTGTTTAACTCTTAAGTACATAGTACTCTTAATATAACACATACAATTAAGTTCTATGACACATGGATTAAAGAAACTTCATGTTTAGAAGTCATAAGACAATCTTGGAAAAACAATAATACTTATTCTACTTCAGATTTACTCACAAACATATCCGTGTTAGGTGAAAATCTAAGTCTCTGGATGAAAAATGTTTTTGGAAAACCAAATAAAAAAATAAAAACACTTCTAAAACAAATAGAATATATTTCAGCTAAACCTATGGCAGCTACTAATACTGAACTTTTAAACAAAAAGACTCTAGAACTTGAATCACTATATGATACCCAGGAAGAAATAGCAAAACAACAATGTAGAAACAATATACAATTGTTTTAGGAGAAAGAAACACAAAATTCTTTCATGTGACTACTTTAAAGAGAAGGAAAATAAACAATATCGATTGTTTACAAGATAAGAATAATAATGTAGTGTCTTTTAGGCAGGAAATAGAGGATGTCTTGACATCCTACTTTTCTGAACTCTTCTATGAAACTTCTAACAATATAGAAAATGAAATTTTCAAACATGTGCAACCTTTCATTTCTTTAGAAGAGAATATAGTGTTAACAACCATCCCAACCTCAGCTGAAATCTGGGATGTTGTACAAAAATTAAAACCAAACAAAGCCGCTGGGCCAGACGGGTTCCCAGTGAGTTTTTTCAAACATAATTGGGAAATTGGTGGACCTCAAATGGTAGCAGTAGTTCAATATTTTTTTAGAAATGGACAGCTCCATCAATACCTAAGATTAAAAGTCCAAAATCTCCAGCGGATTTTAGGCCAATTGGTCTCTACAACACCCCTTACAAAGTGATAGCTAAGTTGTTGGCTAACAGATTAAAAAAACCTTTGTATTTTTTTTTTAATCCTCTGCAATCTGCTTTCCTCTCTTCTAGACAGATCTCAAACAACATTATTGTTGCTCATGAGATTGTCCATTCTATGAATAAAAGTAAAAAAAAAAACATGCAACATAGGAGCTAAGATAGACATGTCAAAGGCAGTTGCCATAGTAAATTGGAATTTCTTGATAAAAAACTTACAATTTTTTGGTTTCTCTAAACAGTGGCGTGACTTGATTTTTCAGTGTATCTCAACCTCTTTTATCTCTGTTTTGTTAAATGAAACTCCTTGCAAAGAATTTAAGCCCTCCAGGGGAATTAGACAGGGGGTATCCTTTATCCCCTATCTTTTCATTCTTTGTATGGAAGTTTTTTCCAGGCTTCTTTGTTACTTTGAAGCAGTGAAATAGGTGCCTGGCATCAAACTAACTCATAAATCCCCACTTATCTCACATATGTTTTTTTGCAGATGACCCTCTACTCTTTACTAAAGCTGACCTAGGCAGTTGCAAGAATCTCTTAGAAGCCATTAATCTGTTTAGTGTATCTTCTGGACAAGTAATAAATTTCACAAAATCAGGTTTGTTTATCGGTAAAAAAGTGCATAATAAACATCAAGGCATAATTTCCAGGTTAATGAAAAAAAAAAAAAAAAACATCAATGATACTCACCCGGGAGTACCTCTCTTTGTAGATATATCTAAATTAAAATCCTTTGATAATATCATATAAAAAATGGAGCACAGGGTAAAAATTGGTTAGCAAAAGTTCTATCTCAGTCTAGCAAGATTTTCTTAAATAAATCAATCCTCTCAAGCATGCCCATATTTAGTATGGGATGTTTTGTGTTACCAAAAAAAATCACAAAAAGAATAAGTGACATTCTAAGAGACTTTTGGTGGGGAAAACATACTAACTCTAAAGGAATATATATCAAAGCTTTCGACTTTTTATGTAAACCTATTAACCAGGGGGTTGGGTTTTAAGAAGGCTAACAAAGTTAACCAAGCCATGATCAGTAGGATAACTTGGAGATTAGTCTGCAAACCTGATGACTTATGAGCTCAAATTTTAAAAGGAAAATATTTCAAAAAGTCAGGAGCCTTACACTCCAAAAAGAAATCATCAGCTTCTTGGATATGGAAATGTATCCTGCAAGGTATTGAAAACATAAATAATACAACTTTTGGGAAGTAGGGGATGACTTCTCTATTAACATTTGGGAAGACAAATGGTTAACAAATAGAGAACAACCTCTGGCTAACTCCATTACTAGAATATCCAATATAACAGTTGTGTCTGATTTGATTAATCAAGACACAAAGAAGTGAAATGAATCTCTGCTACGGTCTTTATTTGACAGTTATTTGGTTTCTAAGATATTGAACATCAGATTATACACTTATAACAATGGCAAAGTGAAAAAAGATAAACTGAGATGGATGCTTACTAAAAATGGTGAATTTTATGTAAGATCTCTCTTTGCTAAACTGCAAAATCCTTTAGGATCAGTATCTTCTGAAACTAAAAGATTTTGGCAAGGTCTATGGAGTATGAACACTTCACAGAGGATAAAACTTTTTAATTGGAAGTGCCTGCAAGACACTTTACCAACAAGAATGAAATTGGGTTCAATCCTGTATGTGGAAACTCAATGCATTTTCTGTAAACAGGCTGTAGAATCAATGATGCGTATTGATCTTTGTACCTTGGTGACTATTATTATAGAGGCGGAATTCAGAATAATAATAGACGGAAACTAGAAAACAAAACACAAATAAGTAATTCAAAGAAATATATCTTCTCTAGACTATGAACAAGAAAATTATTACAATTCTTTCTTTATTACGCTCACAATCTCTCTAGGTAAATAACCTTAAAATATATTCTAAGCTTGCTTTTACAATAATTAATTGCCTCACAAACTTATCTCTAGGTGATTTGTCTCACAAACCTCCCTATCTGGTTTAGGTGTGTCTGTATCACAGACCACACTTTAGATGTCTTAGCTATGAGCTAAACATCTCTATTTATAGATTTAACGAATTCCCAAACCTTTTAGGAATCTATTTCCTTATTTAGGAGTAATTCCTTTTATAGGAATATTACCTTGTCTATGAAGTATTTCCTTATCTTGGCATACTTCCTTACTTTGGTTCAGTTTCCCAAACCTCTTAGGAGTTTATTTTCCTTTTATAGGAATATTGCCTTAAATTAGTAATCCCTCCTAAATTACAATTCTATCCTCAATCCATCTTTAGGATCACTAGTTCCCGGAGAGAGGAAGATACATATGTATCAATCAACTTATCATCTATTTTTTGATCGTCACTACGCTAAGGAAGTCTGGAGCTTAGCACCAATGACATCACAGGGAGTAACTTCCAATACTACAAATGTTTCTTTTTTAGATAAATATAATGAATGGTTGAAAGGAGACATCAATTCTATATCCATGGCTCTAGCTGCAACCAAATGCTGGTTTATCTGGGGAAAAAAGATGCGTTAGAGTTTTTGAAAAAAAGAAAGAACACCAGAACAGTTGGCTGAAGATATCTCACGACATTTCACATATTGGCACCCACAGGGTTTTAACACTAGGAATGGACATACCAACAAAAAGACTTTGCTGCATACACAGTGGAAATTCCCTCACAGAGATACTCTAAAATTGAACTGTGATGCTTCTTGGGTTTCAAAAAACACTAACGCAAGTTTTGTTTTTTTGCTTCGCAATTGCAGTAATGGGGATTCTCAGGACATCCACAGCTCAAGAAGCAGAAGCACTAGCTCTTCTGCAAGCTACAAAATGGGCCAACCTGAACAACTTACAAAACCTGGTTATTGGAGGAGACAACCAAGTAACTATCAACTATCTACAAGGGAAGGAAGTATCAATCCAATGGCAAAGTATATCAATCTTAGAAGAAGTTAAAGCTGAAGCAGCAAAATGAGTATCTTTTCTGGGCTTTCAGCATGTCGATAGGCGGACTAACAAAGTTGCAGACTTATTAGCAAAATAAGGAAGGAAAGAAAATGCTGCAGACTATTGGCTTAACTATGTAGCTTATGACTCTGTCAAAGCCCAAAATGTCTGTAATAATCTAAACTCCTATGTACTTGTTACAGATAGATGTCAATCCTGCAGATTCAGTCATCAGCGGAACAACTCATTATGAATTGATTCCAAATGAGACTGACTCAAGGGATTAACTCTTTACTTTGGTAATCTACTTTATTTTCTGGAGAAAAAAAAATCGCAGGCCAAGGAGGGCTCAGGATAGTCCCCGAAACAGGAAACACGAAGAGCGCATCTTAGCCAAGCCAGATCCTATCCCACCACGTGTTTCCCGAAAAATTCGTTACTAAAAAGAAACTCCGTCCCTCCTAAAATCTCCCTCCATTATTTCTATCTCGATTCAGTTTCATTTTAGAAATATTGGAGCCAAAATCTAGATCTCCCTCCAATTTGTTCCTTAACAAAAACTTCAGAAGAGAAGATAAAAATAGAGCCTTTACCATTTAGTTACGTTACTCTCTGAACTAATCCAGTACCAAACAACACAGATCGTTTGGATTCTCATTCTCTTTCTTTCTCTGAAGGTTTTTACTTTTTTAATCACGAAATTCATCAATTTCATTCTCTGTATTTTTTTGTTCTTCAGCTTATTGATTTTTTTCTTCAAAATTCGTATAAAAGTTGGGTCTTTTCTGAACTAGTTGTTATAAGGGTTTTGCTGTAGAAATTAAGGTTTGGGAGATTAGAATTAGGGTTTTGTAAAAAAAAAAAAAAAAAAAAAAAGAAAGAAAGAAGAAGAAACTGATTAGATCCTGAATGTTTTGCAGGTTTGCCACTTCCGACCTTGGATTAGGGTAATTGACTCGTTGTTGATTGGGATTGTAAGAGGAGAAAAAAAGTTTTTGGGTTTGGTTTTATTGATTGCAGAAGATGAATAGCGAAGGGAGTTCGGAGTCGGAAACCTCGAGGTTGAATATGGGTAAAATTGAACAAGTATCCTGTTCTTATGAGAATGGTATTTGTGGTTATATTAAGAAACGAAAGGTGAAAGAAGATGATGAGTTTCAGCTGTTTGAAAATGTTGTTGCGGATGGAATTTCGTTTGCATCTGAACAATCCTTTGGTGATAATGGCAGAGACTGTTGTAGAACCCCAGCATCTTGGCATACTGGAAATTATTGTCATGGTGAGGGCGAAATGAAGAATCAAAATGGTGACATGATAGAAAATCGTGCGGAGCTTTACTTTTCACCCCTTGTGAGAACTTCTCGTGGTCGTGTTCAGGTACTTCCCTCACGTTTTAGTGGTTCTGTTCTTCATCCTTGGATGAAAGAGGATATGGGTACAAGTTATTTGGAATTATCAGATATCAATGTAGGGATTTTAAATACTCATAAGAAAAGAAAATACAATAAGAAAAGCTGCAAAATTTTGGATAAAGAGAATAGTTTCAGCTACCCAAGTTCCAGGGCTGTTTCTAAGTTTGAAGAAGTAAATATTGAAAGAGGATGGGATGAAATCGATTATTTGGGATCAAGGATCAGCGAATATAGGAAGCATTCTAGCACTAGTAGTTCACTTACATCAGTCTATGAGCCGCTGGTGATTGATGATAAAAAAACTTCAGTTACTGAATTTGAAGAAAAGCCGAGATGTGAATATCCAAAGAGCTTCAAAAATGCATCAAAGAAGAGCTCAAATGGGAAGCGTAAGGATTTTTATCCGCTTGAAGATTTCGTTTTAGGTGATTTAGTTTGGGCTAAATGTGGGAAGAGGTATCCTGCCTGGCCGGCTATTGTTATTGACCCAATGTTGGAAGCTCCTGAAAGTGTTCTGAACTCCTGTGTTGCTGGAGCTATCTGTGTCATGTTTTTTGGATACTCTGCGAAAAGAAAAGAAAGGGTAAAACTTAAGAAACTTGCTAATAATCTCCATTTGCATTCTTTTGTGGTGTGGGATTTTCTTATTTGTTGTACTGTTGTCTCATATAGTATCTAAATGGCTTTGGCTGAACAGGATTACGCATGGGTGAAACATGGAATGCTCTTTCCTTTCATGGACTATGTTGATAGGTATGGAATTACTGGGTTCTACATTTGAGATTCTGTCAAATGTTAAAAAATCTTCTATGTTGAGCTTTGACTAAGCAAAAGAATTGTTTGTTCAGGTTTCAGGGACAGACACAGCTGCACAAGAGCAAGCCTAGTGACTTTCGGATGGCTATAGAGGAGGCTTTTTTGGTAGATAACGGATTTAGTGAGATGTCAATGGAAGGAGTGCACACGCCTAATGATCAATCAATCTGTCTCCAGTCTTTTCCTAGAGGGATCAAACAAACAATTGATTCAAATAAGGATCAGGAGTGTCATTCTCACAACCAGGCAAGTCACTTCCTTTTACTCATCTTTCCGTCTCGAGGTTTAAACTTCCACTTCAGTGAAAAGGCTGATGCGAATGAATCACCTGTAATGACGTCTTTTTAAGACTTTACGTTCTTTGAACAGGCTTTGCGCCAGAAGAAACACATACTTCCTTGTGATGGATGTGGCTTGAGCTTACCATTTAAAGATACAAAGAAAAGGAAGGGTTCAATATCCAAGAGGCAGGTCTTATGTAAGCATTGTACTAAGGTTCGTCTATCTTTTTTGATTTGGAGCAAGTAGAAAAGTTTTATGATTATGTGATCATTAAGTAGTTGCATACTTGCATTTGGATTGTCTATCATCTCATTAATGAATGATATTATCAATGCAGTTACAAAAATCAAAGCAATATTGTGGAGTTTGCAAGAAAATCTGGCACCATTTAGATGGTGGGAATTGGGTGAGTCAGTCTACCATTTGAATGCTCTGTCTCTCTCTCATATGTATGTATGTGTGTTGTGATCTTCGATGTGCTTTTTGGGTTTTTAGTAACTTTCTGGGTTGCACCAATCAGGTTTGCTGCGATGGATGTGAGGTTTGGGTCCATGCAGAATGTGATAACATTTCCAGTGACCTTTTCGAGGTGTGAACATAAAAGCACTATAGTACTTCTTCTTGTTGTCTATCCCAGGAATGGGTTCACTAACACTGAGAAATTTGTGTGGTCCAGAATCTGGCGAACACTGACTATTACTGCCCGGATTGCAAAACGAGATTTAATTTTGACTTATCATCTTTTAAAAACTCACAGCCAAACACTAGGTACGTAATCGTGAAATGTATATATACTTTCTCTTTAAACGTTTATCTTTCTTACACTCTATATAACGAGACAATTTCATTGCGAAACAGATCAGATGAAAACAGAGGACTTTATGCGTTGCCCAATATGCTAGCTGTTGTCTGCAGTAACATAGAGGGAATATATTTTCCAAGCCTTCATGTGTAAGTGGAGATTGTTTCGCAATGTTGTTTACATTATATATGAAGAATCTCTTTATTTCCAATGGTGTCAATAGCAACTTGACTTGCTGCTGCTTCATTTGTTATGTGCAATCATGATGTTAATGACTATTAGTCCGTATACGTTATCTGCAATCATGATATTGGTAATGATTATTTGCCCATACTTTAACAATTTTGGTTGCCAAATGGATGATCAAAACTTGGCATTTGTAACGAACGAATCCTTTCATGTGCTTCTCTTGAACCCATTCGTTTACTCCTATTAACAGTAGCAAGACAAGAATAATAAGAGCATTTGCCGTTTTGCTTCTAACGTGACGACGTTTTGTCTCTCCTTTTACTTAATTTCTCTTTTGGGCAGACCTTTTTCAGGTTATTGATGTGAAAGCATAAGGTCAAACTTTTCATGCACCCTTACATGTTTAACACTCCCATTCTTGAAAGGTCCACACATGTCCAAGCACCTGCATATTTGAACAAACATATTTGTATACTACTACCACATACATGTGGATTACTAAAGTTAGTTGGTTGTTAATTTGCTTTCAAGTTCACCCATGTAACCTGGTTATGTATATATGCAGTCAACACCAAATGTAGTCATAGAGTGGATTTGAGTGTCTTGATCTTGGAAGTTTCAGATAACTTGTGTGCCTTTGCTGTGTCGCGGAGTGAACCCCATATTGCTTTGTCATGCAAAATACACTGGATTCTTAATAATTTATCACCCCAGACTAAGAGTTTGCTTTACTAATTTGGTTCTGTTTATGTTTCAGTGTTGTATGTAAATGCAGCTCATGTGGAACGCAGAAGCAACGATCACCTAGGGAGTGGGAGCGGCATACAGGTTCCAAAAATAAAAATTGCAAGTCTACTATAATAGTGAAAGGATCAACAATACCACTAGAACAATGGGTTTGTACTTGACTTTGATCTGTTTTTATTCAATTGAAAAAGTGATAGTATCTCTTTTCCAGGAACGGAGGGAGTAATATCTGCCTGAGACCTGAGCTAGTGATAAACTTATTCTTTGTTTACTCTATAACTGTGCAGATACTGCAGGTTTCAGAATGTCTTGAACACGGTCTTGTTTCAACAAAGACTCCAAAGACACCTTCCTTGGAGCCAAAGCAACAAAAATTGATTGATTTTTTTCAAGGTATCATTGTCTTGACGATACACCAGCTTCTTTAGCTGAATGTGACATTTCTAAAATCATTCTAATCGACAAACAAACTGATAGCAGTTGTGATTTCATATGGCAGAGAAGTATGAGCCAGTTGTTGCTAAGTGGACAACGGAACGATGTGCTGTTTGTAGAGGGGCTGAAGATTGGGAGGACAATAAGATAATTATCTGCATCAGGTATTTCATTATAGCACCTATTTGTCTTTTTTAGGAGACAAGAAAAGAAAGAAAAATCTGGTACATTATACGGTTTTCTTTACAAGTATGATAGTGGAGTTACTGAGACACAGCTTGATTTTTTTTGTTTTTGTTCCAGATGTCAAATAGCAGTCCATCAAGAGTGCTATGGGGCAAAACATGTTCGGGATTTTACGTCCTGGGTTTGCAGAGCATGTGAGACACCTGATGTCCAGAGAGATTGTTGTCTTTGTCCTGTAAAAGGCATGTCTTTTTAATTTATGGATACCCTTTTATCTACTTTTATGTCCTTTGGTGTCTTTTATGTTTTTACGTTTTGCTTGAAGGTCCAGATCGTAGAAGATGCTTCCTGGTTCTTCTTGTGATAACCATGGGTGAATATCTTACCGTGTAGATTTTCAGTGTGGATGCCCATGATATAGTTCATCCATTCATTCCGAGCGAGTAAAAACCAACTCCAGTTAGAGATTATCCAGCTTCTAATAGTCATGCAAATTTCTTAGTATATATATGATGTATTATCAATAAATTACATTAATCATTCATCTTCGATAAGTTTCTTTTTTCGTTTCTTGTTTCTTTGTTTTAATTGTTTCTGGATGTTCTTGCTCAGGTGGTGCTTTGAAGCCATGTGAGGTGAATCCATTGTGGGTTCATGTTACTTGTGCTTGGTTCCAACCTGAAGTATCTTTCTCAAGTGATGAGACAGTGGAGCCAGCTGTTGGAATCTTCAGCATTCCATCAAGTTCCTTTGGGAAGGTAAACACTAAACTGTTTACACGTTCAATGCAAATTCGGCAACAAAGTTCTTTACTCTTTTGTTGAGCCTGTTTACCGACACAGAACGTATGGTGTGATTGGTGGTGGCAACTGTTTCCACATATTTTTGCAATAAGATATGCAGTATACTTGGAAGTGCATATCTGGTGGGAAACAGTAGTCATTATCTGTAGACAAATTTTTGAAACTAGCCTGAAGTTTATCTTGTGACGTTTGTTCTTTGACATGGTCCTTTTAGGTTTGTGTGATCTGTAATCAAGCACATGGTTCGTGTCAACAGTGTTTCAAGTGTTCTACTTGTTATCATGCGATGTGTGCATCACGAGCGGGGTATCAAATGGAGGTAATCTACTCATTCTCTTTTGTATTTGTAGAGGTAAACCTAGCTAATTTATCATCGGTTACCTTTTTGGTAAATAATCCTTTTGGTTTCAGACTAGCCGCATAAGATGTTTTTCAATACCTATTATCCACTAAGACAACACTATAACAACTTATCCTTGAAGGCTTAAGCAATCCAATGTTACTCATCTCGAGAATATTACTTCATTAAGTAACTGAAGACAAGGACTAAAAATCAAGCAACTAACGAACATTACAAATGGGAATAAGCAACAGTTTTCCCCTACATAGAATAAGTATACATGGTTGCGCACAATTTCAATAATCTCTACATAGAATGAGTACACATGGGACAGGTTGCAACTCTAATGATGGCAATGAACTACAAAGACTTTTGAAAACTTCAGCCCCCCACCCCCAACCCCCCCACAAAATGAAGTATGCAATTTCTTTTGAGTTTATTCATTTTATTTCTTCAACACTTGATGATTTACAGTTCCACTGCTCGGAGAAAAACGGGAGACAAATTACGAAGATGGTCTCATATTGTGCTTTCCACAGGTACAAATTATCTATTTTCAAACATCTCATGTATATACATATTAGACAGAAAAATTCCTGTTTGGCAGTGGTACATTGAGATGCTATACATCCTATACACATAGATATGCTTGTGGTTCTTATATAATGAGTGTAGCTGGAACCAGTCAAATAATGGATCTAACTAATTAAAAAGTTCGGTGATATTAGTTCTACAGTAGTTCCTTGACTGATTGACCCCACTAAATAATATTTTCTGCTCGGTTCCTACTTGGGAATAACTTGCTGAATTTCTGAATTAAGAGACTTGGGAATTCAAATACACCCCATATGATACTATAGATTAACAATGCCTTCTATACAAACTATTCAGCATTCTTATATGATGATTTCATGAAAAATGACTCAATTGTGAATGTCGCTTCTTGAAAGTGATGTCACCGTGAATCTTATTTTTCTCAACATGATTGAACTTTTTTGCTGTTTTTTTTTTTTTTTTTTGTAAAGGCAATTCCTTAACATTTTCATGTTCAACTTCATCATTTTGCACATTTCCCAGGATGCTCTAGATTATCGCCACTTTAATTAACATCTCATAAGCTGTGTTATTTTCGTTTTAGGAAGTATTTGACATCTATTAAAGTAACTATAGTTCAAGTGTTCAACCCTAAGGTTAGATTTTTTTATGTTCTCTTATTAATTTATAGAAATTTTGATATCTCTCTAAGTTTATAATTTTGCCGGTCCCAAAGCTATTAATTATAGAGGTTTAACTAGAAGTCAAGATATGCAACCATCAAATCAGTTGGATTTTATCTCTAAAGATGTTCGAGGATGGACTTGTAAGTTTGGTTATTTTGTCATCTGTCTTATAGCTTTACAAATGAACATCAGATCAAGAGCAATCTTGATTCATTGTTTTCTGTAACTCTATGCAACAAATTCCAGCCTTTTATTTCAATCTGAGTTGCCCTTCTTTTCATTTTTTTTGTCTCTTGTGCAGAACCCCAAACCCAGATAATGTTTTAGCTGTGAAGAATTCCGCAGGGATTATATCTACAAAAGGAATGCTCCAAGAAATGAATCGAACTGGTGCAAGACTTACTTCATCTAGCAGAACCATACTTTCTGAGGATTCACATATAGAAAGTGATCAATATAACTTGTTGTCTGCGGCGAGATGCCGTATCTATAAGCAACAGCACAAAAGGGTATTTATATTGACGCACCACGTGTCTTTTATAAAGAGTTCTTTTCGCATAAATGCTGCAAGTAATCATTTAACTTTTTTGTGGGAGAATAACTTTTATACCCAGGTGTTTTTTGCTCTCATGGTTGAGATTTGAGAATAGCAAACAATAGTCGTTCTATTTAAGGGACATTTGAGTCATTTTTTTTTTTAAGGGACATGACCTTTTATCATCACATAGTTGATAGTTGTCATTCGTCCCTGTGTCAAAGGATGAAAGATGAATTGAAATAAAGCCTGAATTCTTCAGTGTTTCATAGTTTGCTTGATAATGTATTTCTTTTTCACCTTTTCCGTTCTGATTCGCAGAAAAGTATGGGAGACAGAGCTATACCCCACATAGTAATGGGGCTTCACCATCATCCATTGCCCATGATCGAATGCTTAAACACATTTAGGGTACTTTTCTGGTATTATTATTGCTGTTGTTATTTTGATAATTTGTATTGTTACATTTGATGGGACCTTAATTTTATGCTTCATGTACCGTGGCTATGAGTCAGTTCTTGACTGAAGTGCTTCTTACTTACTCATTTGACAGGAAGAAAAGCTTTTAAAATCATTTACTACATTCAAGGAGCGCCTTTATGACTTGCAGGCAAGTTTTCCATTTACGGTTCAGTTACTTTTGCATGCTCGATAAATTTTAGACTCTCATCTAATATGGTGTTTCCCGACGGTCTTAGAAAACCGAAAAGGAGAGGGTTTGCTTTGGGAGATCTGGCGTACATGGATGGGGACTCTTTGCACGCAAAGAAATTCACGAAGGAGAAATGGTACCCTTTCAAAATTTAATGTTGTTCTGGAATATCTCCTTCAGTTTCAATGGAGAGTTGAGTTGGTGAAAGCCATCCAAGACAACTCTTAAATGCTGAATGAATGATAGCTGGAGAACCCCTTTCTTATGCAATATAGAGTATGACATGTTGACCTGTTCTACCTGAATTTGTGAGTAAGAATTAATGGAAAAACGTTAGTAAAAGGCCGTTACTTTTGTGCTGGCTATTAGAAGAACTGTTTTATTAGAAAATATGGAATTTTAGTAAAAAGAAACTTCTTTACAGCATCACATGCTTTATACCTTATAGTTAAAATTCATCTGTATGGTTATACACACACAGTGATTATCCCGTTAATCAGAATTTAAATGCAATCAACAATCTTATATGGTATGATCACCGCCGTTATCTTCAGGTTCTTGAGTATCGTGGTGAACTAGTCAGAGGAAAAGTTGCAGATCTAAGGGAGGCCCGCTACAAGAAGGACGGCAAAGACTGCTATGTGAGACGTCTTTAACTCTTCTACTCTTCTTTGTACTTTTCAATGTATAGGGTAATGTTTAGCAATCTTTTAGAAGCCAAGTTAAGATTATGACTTACCCCGATCTTTTACGTTTTGTGGGCATACTGTTTGGCATGTGTTAATTTGGTTGTAAAGTAGGTGACCACTTTGATTCCCTTTGTTATACCTACATAATGCTAACATAAAAATGTTTTAGAGAGTTCTTGCTCATTGGCTTGTAATTTCTGTATTTGCTTAGAAGCACACTTTTAGCTTTTTGCTATTAACTTGGATATCGTTATGTGCAGTTGTTTAAGATAAGTGAAGAGGTAGTAGTTGATGCCACCTATAAAGGGAATATCGCACGCTTAATAAATCACTCGGTAAGAAATCATCGTTGAAGTACTACACAGCCTTCTTTTCAGTAACTTTATGTATATTTGTAGTTTTGTTGTGAGTTCCGTTAATCTCTTTTATCTGTAAATAGAGTTAGATGTGCCAGATCAGCCTAACCTTTTCATGAAATTGGGTAAGACAGTTTTCAATACATGTGTAGGTGTGGAATCTAACTAGTTATTTCTGTTGGTTGCAGTGCACGCCAAATTGCTATGCAAGAATCATGAGTGTAGGTGGTGAAGAAAACCGGATTGTACTCATTGCCAAGATGAATTTGTCTGTTGGTGACGAGCTAACGTATTACCTCCTAACCCCAACTTCTCCTCTCTACTCACATTCTGTTTGTACTAGTATCTAATTTTTGTTTTGTTTATCTGGCAGGTATGACTATATGTTTGATACTGACGAGTCTGATGACTCTAAAGTTCCCTGCTACTGTAAAGCGGCAAACTGCCGGAAGTTCATGAATTAGTTATATAATAAGAGGTGCCATTTCTTTCTCCGTTTTGGAGCGTAGATCACAGTCCTTCTCACAGTTTTGTTGTATAGCTTCTTTAATTTATACATCTTTCATATGATCCTAGTTGACAGCAATCACTCACTCGATCTCTAGATTTAGAGGCAGTGTGCTCAGCTAGTCACTCATCACGTGTATGTTTCATACATATAATTATATAACATTCAAAATACAAAGTTGCATAAAAATATTACTCTCTTTCCCAGTTTAGGTGTATGGATAGGGTTTCCACTTTACACATATATTTGGAAATAGTTATAGATTAAAGCGATTTTCACATATGACCTCGGTTATTACCTAGTCTTTAGTATAGAATATTTAAACTTAAAAAGTGAAGTTCTTTAAGAGTAAATAAAATTTTAATGCGTCAGTATTTAAGAAATAAATCTAAAACTTAACAACTATCAAATTTAGTGGTTGATTTTATGGTATAAATTTTTTTTTTTAATGCGAAAGTGAAAGATTTATCGACTGTGAATCAAATTGTCTGACAGAAAATGACTCTCAATGACGCTAGGACTGTCTAACCAAGTCCTAGTAATTCTAAACTTGTTGCTGAACTTAGAAAGTTTGTCAGCAACTTTATTACATTTTCTTGGGACAAAACAACATTCCCAATCATGAATAGTTTTTAAACTCTCAATGGCGTCTAGCAGAATGGTTTCATTCTCCCATGCTATTGTCGGCGCATTATTGTTGATGTAGCTTTCAATCCCTTGAAGGTTTGTCTCCAAGATAACTTGTGTCAGCTACAACTCCAAACGCCAACTAACAACATTACTGAAAGCAAGGCATTCTGCTTGCTCTGAGTTTGCTATTCCTGCATAGCATTTTGCGAGACCTCCCCTCCATTTTCCTGCATGATCACGCAGAACAAGAGCAATTCTAGTTAGACCAGAATTTGGATCATAAGATGCATCACAATTTAGTTTTAGAAAAGGGAAAATTGGTGGTTTCCATTGTGGGTTATGGGGTACTGTACGAGGAACTACTGCTCTAATCACTAAGTGTTTATTATTGAGGCTTTCCATGTAGTTTATAAAGCTCAATGCTTTTCTTGCTACCCCTTGTGGATCTGCTTTGATGTTCTGGAACTTCACTTCACATCTAGTGTTCCATATAGTCCAAGAAACTGTCATTGTAGTATGGAGCCAGCTGATCTGACCTGTTTGCTGTTGATGCAGTTGAAACCAATTTTCAAACATGGTTTCAATATTGTTGTAGCTTCCAGTAAGAACTGTTGAACCACCTGGCACCATTAACCAGACTGCTTTCGAAAAAGGATACGAGAACAACGCATGCATCAAGCTTTCATCAAACTGATTTCATATAGAGCACTGTTAATTGATATATCTGCAAACTCTTGCAGACCTTTCTTTTGTTGGCAGAATATCTAAGAAGCATTTCCATAAGAAATGTTTTGTTTTTGGCCATACTTGAATGGCCCAAAAATCCTTCCAGCTAATGTTTGTGCCTTGGATGAAGTTAGATGTTTGTAGATTGCCCCTGCTAATATCAAAGAGCCCGTTGTAGGCAGATTTCATAGAGAAGTTGCCATTTTTTGTGAGATTCCAGATGAACTTATCTTCGACTGAAGCAGGGATGCTCATTTTTAGGATTAAATCTGCAGTGGAAGTAGCAAACAGATGCTGAACCAATGCAGTATTCCACTGCCTGCTGCTTTGTATTATGAGTTCTTGGACCCATATGAAATTCTAAGAGTCAGTCACATCATCTCTTGGCTCTGGAGGGTTATCTAGCCCCGTAACCCAAACATCTAACCAAATTTTTATGTTGTTCCCCTTCCCTAATCTCCAACGACTGTGCTGCCTTATGAAGTTAACTTGTTTTTGTATCCCATTCCATGCCCAAGAATAATTGGTTTTAATATTAGCATGAAGCTAACTGGTGCCTGGGAAATACTTTGCCTGCATTGCCTTCACCCATTGTGCCTCCCCATTAGTGCATATCCTCCAAGCTGCTCTAACTAAAAGAGCTTGATCTAAGATCTTCAAGTCCCTAAAGCCCTGCCCACCAAGGGTTTTGTGCAGACTTAAATTTTTCCAGGAAGTAAAGTAATAACTCTTTTCTCTTCATAACCCCACCAAAAATCTCTTTGTTCTGCATCAATTTTCTTTATTATATCAACTGGAATTTGGAGGCAACTCATTGAGTAGGAAGGAATAGTATTTGTAGTTGTCTTTATCATTAAAGATTTGCTACATTGAGACATGGTCTTACCATTCCAGGATGAGAGCCTATTTCTAACTCTGTCATATAAGTGAGAAAATCACTGCACTTTATTTTTACCAATGATGAATGGAATGCCCAAATATCTCTCATTTGTGTTCACCCTTGGCACCTTTAATCTTCTTGTTAATATTCTGCAGAAGCGCTGTGGAACATTTGTGCTGAAGTGTACACCTGACCTATTAAAATTTACCATCTACTCAGAAGCATTACCAAAATCATCAATAATTTTGAGAGCGTTATTGACATTATGAAGATCTGCATTTAAAAATAGTAAGCAATCGTCGGCAAAAAACAAATGAGAGATAGATGGAGCGATGAGCAATTTTAATACCCTCAATCTGATTCATCTGTTCAGCATGGTAGAGTTTTCGAGAGGATGCCTCAATTACAATAATGAATAGATAGGGTGATAATGGGTCGCCCTGTCTCACCCCCTTGTAGGCTGATAAGCATCACACATAGCATCACTTAGAATAATGGATATCTTAGTGGTACTGATACACTGCAGTATGAGATTACGGAATGCGGTGCAAAAACCTATCTGTTCCATAACATCTAAGAGAAAGGACCATTCAAGACGATCGAAGGCTTTTGACATATCTAGCTTAAGAGTTAAATGCTTAGAATCTTCTTTTTTATTCTTCATAGAATGAACTATTTCCCGAGCCAGCTGAATGTTATCTGAGATTTGATGACCCGACACATATGCTGCTTTAAGAGGTGATATAATTTTTCCCATTAGCTTCTTCATCCTAGTGGATAATATCTTAGAGATAATTTTGTAGCTTGTGTTACACAAAGCAATAGGGCGCAAATCAGAAGGGAATTGTTTGTTCTTCGTTTTTGGGACAAGAGTGATATTAGTAGCATTTAAACATTTCAGCATATAACCTGTACGGAAGAACTGCTGTACCATATCCACCACATTAGAACCTACTATATCCCAATGGGTTTTAAAAAAATCCCGGTGGAAATACGTCTGGTCCAGATGCCTTCCATGACTTCATTCCTTTCAAAGCTCTAAGAACCTCAGCATCATCTGGTATCTTCATAAGTTCTACATTGTCCATATCAGTTATAACACTGGGAATGCACTGAAGGATTTGATCATTTTGATCATTTTTTGCTGGTGAACTGGTAGTATGCAACAATCTATAATGGTCTGTGAGTAAGTTCTCCAGATCACTTCTTGTTGTACACCAATTCCCATTACCATCCTTTAGAGCAACAATGTTGTTTCTTGACCTCCTCTTATTTGCATTAGCATGATGATATTTTGTGTTGCTATCCATCTCCAAATAATACTCATCCCTAGATTTCTGTCCCCAATAATCATTTTGAACCTGATGCCAGTGTTCAATCTGGTTCTCTAGTTGCTGTACTTGGTTTGTGGTATTATTTTGTTGAGTGCCTCCCTGTAGAGCTTCCATCTGTTGATGAAGGAGGAAGATATTTCTTTGGATGTTGTCAAATTTCTCCCTATTCCACTTTGATACAAACTTTCAGGCACAATAAGACGTCTTGAGAACTGATAAGCACGGGATCCATTGAATTAATGATTCCAGGCTGAGACAATCTCATGTTTTAGTGTCTCATCATTCTCCTAGCACTGAAAGTACTTTCAATTGCGTTTTCTGTCTCCATTTAAAGCAGTATTGTCCAACATGATTGGACAATGATCAGATCCCAACTGCGGAAGATGTAATAGCTTGGCATCTGGGAAATAAATGACAAAATCTTCTTTTGTGATAGCCCTGTCAAGTCTTGACCTGCGAATACCAGTACCATGGACATTTGAAGACCAAGTAAAAGATCTTCCTGTATAGCCCATATCCTCTAGACCCTCCTCATGAATTAGATTAATGAATCAAGAATCCCTTGAAGAAGTAGTATAATAAGAAGTACTGCCAATCGATTTCCTGCTTTCATTTGGAAAGACCAAGTTCAAATCACCAATGATAATCCATGGATGTTGAATATCCTGACTTAAATCTTTGATATAAGTCCACTGTTTCTCTTTGTGGTTTGGGTACGGAGATCCATACATACAAGTAAGGACCCATTCTGGTTTACTTGGATCATCCTGCACCAAATAATCTATAATCCAAGATTCCGAGTTGACAATGCTAAAATGAAAACCATCTTTCCACATAAGTATTAATCCTCCTGCTAATCCCCTAGAAGGAATCAGTTTATAGTTTGGGAACTTATATGATCTAATAAACTTTCTCATTTTATCCTCTCCTAACTTGGCCTATGATAAGAAAATAATGTCTGGGTCATATTTATACATAAGATCTCTAAGACGATCCCTAGATTTCTTCTTAGCAAAACCTTGGAAATTCCATGCTAACACTCTCATGTTTATACAGTGATAATATGTAAGCACAATGGTAAGAACACAAGAAAATATTAAAGCTAAATGATGCAGACAAATCAAATGAGAATTAAAACCAAAATAATTGCAAATACAAGAAAGAGCAAATAAAGTTTTTACCATAGGTGCATGGTCCCCCTGTTCTTGCATGGCATTCAACTTTGTGTTTGGAATGTTGGCCTTGTGTGTACCACTATCCATTATATCTATACGATCAGCTTGAGTGCTTGTTGAAGCATAGTTGTTATTGTTCCCCCCATGAGTAACCAGAATAGGACCTACGATAGAAGGGTTTGACCCACTAGATTGAACAGGTTGGTTCCTAGCTCTCTTGGTATGCCTAGAATTCTCAGCCTCCATCTCAACATGGACATAATCATTATCTTGATCATTTGCTTCAGTATTAGCCATCTTCTCGGTGACTTTATTCTTTGCAGCACAATGTTCTTCATATTCTTCTTGAGTCATGGCTCGTTCACCCAAATACTCAGCAACTGCTTCACATGTATTATTACCATGGTCGATTATATAACATTAATCGCAGAAATTATGGGGTTGTTTGACCCAATGATATTTAATCCATTTTGGCTCTCTTGAATTAGTATTCCACCATTCACCTCTTTTTAATGGATTTTTAAGATCCATCTCAATGCGTGCAGTACATGTTGCCACCCCTAGACCTGCAATTTTTTGGTTTTGTTGAAATTTTCTTTCTCAGGTCTGCAATTGCTTCATCTACCGCAGCTACATGATGATGTTCAAGAAGTAACCCTTTAAACTGAATGTTTCAAGCCTGAGTTGTGAAAGAATAATCTTTATACGCAACAATAGTAGTGTATTCTTGTAAAGCGAGTAAGATTTTCAATACATTCCAAGGTGATTTTTTGATAATCTCCTTCATATCCTTCTTTGTGTTGAACTTAAAAACATATAGATACTTTCCCACCACCTTTATTTCTCTCTTTTTGTATTTTTTCCAAAGTACATCCAGTTCATCCTTAACCTGCGATGTTTCAATCTCGTCCTCATTAGTCAGTAGCTTCCCTATTGAACTGTTAGACCAAGCTTCAACAACTTCATTCAAAGTCTTTATAGACCCAATAGCACCCCTATCTCTCCTTATGGACGTAGCTTCCATTCTTTCAGTGAATGTTCGATAGTTGAATAACCATGTCAAATGAATAATTTTTTATGGTCCCCACTTGGGATGAATGAATAACCTTGCTTAATATAATAATGAAATTTTAAGTCCTCAAAGGCCCTAAAAAACATAAAGAATAGTCAGTAAATTATATATAAAAAAAAATACATAATAGGCTAAAATATTTCATGCATTCAACATTGTTTGTACTAGAAATTTCTTATCAAAAAATGCATGTATAGTTGATTGTTTTTCCTTCCACCTAAACCAAGATGCATCATGCCGTTAATTTTATGTAATGCATACATAACTTCTGGAATTTTTGGCTTTATGTTGTAAAAGTAATTTTTTTTATGGCGACCGCTGCTTGAAATGCTCATTTGATATGACCCTACTATTACATGGTTCAAGATCATACTCACACTTATTACGGACTCGGTAATTTCTTCATATGTAGGCAATTCCAAAATTGCATCATTCTCGTTAGGATCCATAGTTCAAAAAATAACCGATGTCTATCACGTTTCTATAATGTAATTAATTAGAGATGACATCAGTTAATAAGATGAAAGAAAAGAAAAAACTCTTTAAATGAATGAATATTAGATATTTGGATTCCTTCTTTTCGAGCCAAATTTGTAATCAAGTTTTGTTGCATCAATACATATATAGATTTTTTTTTGACAAATGGCAAAACCAGATTTATTAAGAACGGATTCCATACACCAGAAAGGTGACTGAGAACCTAAAAAATTACATGGATGTGTTCATTACTGCATCCCAATTACAGACAAGAGTAGACATACTCAAATCTGAGAAAATATCAGTGTTTATAGTCCATCTAAACAATAAAGACTTTACCTCAATGATGATCTTCTTCACATTCCTAGACTTATTCTTGTAAAGCCTATTGTTTCTTTCTCCCCAGATACTCCACCAAATTGCAAATGGCAGATACTCCCCATAGCCTGTTGTTTCAATACATATATGGATACTGTAGAGACTCCCTTAATTTCAGTAAATAAACTATTTGTAATTGAAATGCAGTACGTTGTAGCTTCGCCGTTCATAATAATATAATTAAATGACAACCTTAAAGTCAGTTCTCTAGTTTTGAAACAACAAGTGTGATTCTAAAGCAGGTATAGGTATGTCATGCACGGCTAAAGCAACAGTCTCCATTCTATGCATATATATAGGGAAAATATATCATCTTACTCATTAGTACACTTTCCAACTCTGATGAAAAAAATACTTTGAGAATACCATTACCCATACCAACCTATGTACCGGAGCAATTTACTTGTAATCATTTTCAACAACCCTTGATCATTAAAAAAAAAGGCTAAGGAGTAAGCCGATGATATTTGTTCAAGAGTACATGTTAGTAAACGTTTTATCCAAAGACGATTCTTTTTTATTTATCACAAAAAAAACAACAAGAACATGACTCATCGTATATCAGTATTTTATAAGTACCTCGCCAACTTGTATTTCTTTAGCTCCATCATCATGGATTATCTTACCAGCATAAGCATACCCATCCTCCATATATTCCATTTCAACTGCCGATGTATCCTTAGAAAGGTTTCATATGTACCAATCTAGGAGGATAATTCAAATTACTTGCACAAAATGTTATAATATAACAAGGATTTATTGTTTCTATGTGGAAACTTTACTTGCCATGTGTATATGCTCGTATGTTTCATATGTACAAACCTAGGAGCATAGTTCATTTCACCATTGGAAACTTTACTTGCCATGTGTATATGATAGACTTGCATCAGTAATGAAAATTGGATGTAGCCTAAATGTTGTTAGATGCAATAAAAGAGTAAACTGCCTCGGTAATTATAGGTGAGAGATATGACATTCTAATCTCTTAATGCGGAGGAAGAGCTAAAAACGAAATGAGCATAATAAAATAAACATAATCAATAAATTATCAATACAAGTGGCATTATAAAAACATCGATAGCATAGAGATCTCAAACAACAAATGCTTCCAAAGCTAAGGGATTAAAGGTTATACGCGATGGTTTTCTGCATCTTAAGATTATTCTAATTCTAACAAGATATCAACCAAGAAATGTCCAACCTATGAAGAAGGAGCCAAATATTATATTAAAACTATTACCCCAATTCTTACTCTATTCTACCGAGTGAAGCGGATCTTAAAAGATGAACTTTACTTCATTTGATAACTATAAATTTCATATTTACACCCATTTAAAACCGAGCAAAGATAGTTGGAGATGTCAACTAACTACTAACTTTAAAAGAATGATCAATTGGCATACCAGCAGAAACAAGTTGACAGTAAATTTCTTAATCAGAACACAACAACATATACGACAACCATACCTGAATCTGTAGCAAAACCTCTTCTTGAATATTATGAATTGCAAAAAGAAAAACAGAATTAAAAGCGCTTAATTCCACATAGAAAACAAAAATTTGGCTATTCAAAATAGAGAATTTAAACGACAAACCTAAAAAAATAATAATCTTGAAACTGAATTACTTCCCATTCTATTCTATATGTTTGGAATAAAACTTCCAATTATGTTCCTATAGATGACAAAATAGAAGATCTACCCCAAAACTAACAATTAAAGAATAATACAACTGAAATCTGAGATGAGACTCAAGGTCAGATGTCAAAAACCATAACCACAGGTCGTCAATTAAAGAAGAGACACGAAGATAGACACAAAAGACATGAGACCAACATCAGAAGCTGGAAGAACCTCGAAGCTGTTAGCTGAGTCAAGATCTGAAGAGCTAGATAGCCATAAAGAAGAGTTGTCCCAGGTCCAAACAAGTGCAATGAGGTCAAGCTAATTGGGTCATAACCGTCACGCGATTACTTAAGATGTAAGTCATCTACATGTAATCCCATGTTCATACAATTACAATGTATAAATAGCCAGAAAGGCTCATAATGTAGACAAGACATTTTATTAAAATAAATCACACTTAGAACATTTATCTCCCTCTTCTGATTCTCTTCTGGTTGTTAAGTTCTTCAACCGACTTGAAAGATAATCAAAAACCCTAACTTTACAAACGAGATCATCGAATATCCGATTAAAGACTAAGGATTAAAATTTTGAACTAAAATTGTGATTTCAAATTAAGGACAACATATCCGTAACGATCCATAGAAAGGTTAGTTATAAATTTTGTCTTTATTTTTTATTGATCAAGAAGTATTGATTTAGAAAATAAATATGATTTTAGATAGATTAATTCTCCATTCCTCGTTCATATGAAACTCAATCGGAGATATATCACATACAGACGAGATTTAAGAGAGGTACAAAATCGATGTAATCAAAGGGAAAAAGAGATGTGGATTCTAGTCTGGTAACGAGTGACTGGAATTTTCACCTAATTGTTATGCTTATCTAAAAAAATCAGGATCGTTTACTTAGGGAGATCTAACGGTCACAATACTTTGTTGGATATTTCAAAAATAAGGCATGTCAACAGATCCACCCACATATATATTACCAAAAAATATTTATTTTTCCCATCCGACGGCTATGCATGTACTGTTTGAAGTGATCGACGACGTTCATTACTTTCATAGTTCAAAAGATGAATCGTGGCCGAGAATGCACCCACCTGCTACTCATCCAACGTCCATATTTGGTTTGGCCATAAAATATGTTTTTTTTGCATCTTATTCTATCGTGATTGTTCATGCGTTACTGAAAATAACATTTACAATACCTTTTAATGTTAATTAATCTTTCTGATTTTATTAATTTGTCATACAAAAAATAAAGCTTTTATTCGACCTATTCTCCATTAATTGTTCATACGTTATGAAGAAGAACAAAAAATGCCATTAACAACTCTATTATATCTTCAAATCAAACCCTTAAAATGTCGACTACATAAACCTCAACATAAGTTATCTTCCAAAGTTTCTCCCTACGTATGTAAGTCAAACTCTGTCGAGATTCATGTTGGTGACAGACAAGCAAGTTTCATTTCATACATCTTTTATTAGGTACTTTTCTTTGATTTTGTTGTTCCCCTCCAATGGGTTTTATAAAAAAATAATTTGATGTATTGTTGTAGATGTTGTAGATGTTGGTTCAAGACGTATTGGGAGAATTATGCGAGCAACCGTATAAGGTACATGTAGGTTTCAATATGGTAATTGTCAATAGTATTTCACCTGATTTGGATTATTTTGGGATGTATTTGGTCGGTGCTTGATTTGTATATCAATTGTTTTCTGTAAGAATTGAATCATTCAACAAATGGTTCGGTGTAATGATTCATATTACAGAGATGAAGCCACTCTGCGGCGCTTCTGTTGAAATATTTTATCTGTTCATCATAAATTCAATTTTTCCTAATTTGAAAATCTATAACCGTTGTCTGCCAGTAATTACCTAATAGGTACTCTTTTGTTCTACCAATCCATACACAACTTAAATTATTGTATACATGTTCCATATTTTTGCTTACCTTTTAATCATCCTCTACAGTGTCAGGGGTTGTTTTCCAAGTCGACTTTGTTAGTGAAAAGGAGAGGGTACCAAGAATACTACCAACTTTTCGTTTGGAAATATGTATGGAAAAAACCTAATACAATTACAAGTAGATCTAATTAAAGATCCTTAAACAATATGTATATAGAGTTTTCTCTTACCTCTTCCACAATATATATGTCTATACAACAAAGTCTGTGAACCTGATTGTGTAGAAGAGTTGTAGGATGATCTCACAAATTAATATCCAAGATCAATCTAGTCGTATCCAAATCAATATAATCCGAATTCTGCCAGGTATGAAACTTGTTACATATCTTTCAAGATGCGAATTCTACAAGAAAAAGTTTCGTAATTGATCACAATTAATAGATACTTAAACAACCTAGATTGAATACATACTACATGTGTTATTCCTATTATAAAGATAAAACAATATAATGCGCAAAAGGAAAATCACAAGACACCAGGAGTTTGGTTAACGAGGAAAAATGCACCTGCAGAAAAACCCGATGACCTCGTCCAATTTTGAACACCAAACTGTATTAAGCCGCTACAGACACTAGCCTACTATCTGACTTCGTACTGGAATGTAGTTGAGACCGAATTAACCCTCTAAGAAATTCAGCTGCAGTTATGCTCCTTACGTCTATTGAACCTTGCAATGCTCTACACAATTGATTCCCATAGATGACGTCCTTTACATCTTAAGAGTTTCTTCAACCTAAGTGAAGACTTTTGATACGAATCTGCCTCGAACATGCAGATAAGACTATTTTATTTCCCTTTAGATCAAGGTTTGGAAATCTATTTGCACTAGACAAAGCTAGCAAACCTCACGAATCCGAAATACTTACACTCAGTTAGATGAGAAGCCTGGATTACTAACCATCTCTTAAGAAAAATCTAAAAATGATCAATAAAGAAGAGTTTTAGATATCTATCTTGAAGAATCACAAAATCTGAGATGAAGAGAAATTTGCGATTTCTATATATCTTGTTCTTGATTGGAGATTGATGAAAACCTCGACAATCAATAAGAGCAAGATCAGGTAACATGAACTATCAAGGTAAACATAGTCAGACCTGACTTCACGAATCCCTAAGTAAAGTCTTTAATTCGTAAACCTAATTATGTTTCTCAGAGGAAACCTAGGTTAATAGAAGACGACTCTAGCAAACAACTAGGACGCAGAAGTGTCAGGGATTGGAATTCCTAGTTGTTTGATTATATTTATTTATAGACTTTGAAGACTATAGGTAGCTTTAAATTCAATCTAAGATAACTTGAGGTTCAAGCAAACACTTTCTCATACTAGATGAAACTCTTGTTAGGAGTTCATGTAAGCATGTGAGAAGTTTGTCTTGAAATTACATAGAGGAATATACACTATGGCCCATGAGTCTAGAACCTTGTAGAATGATAGTTCTTGGAAAATATGCCTCATGATCTTATAAGCATAATCTTGTTTATTAACACTCGAGACTTAAACCATAATTCACAAACACAAAGTGATTTAATGATCAAACTTGTCTCAAAGGTGTTTATGAGAGTTGTAGCAATGCCAAACATATTTGCAAAAATAGTTTATTAACATCTGCTTAATTCGTACTGGATAAATATGTATAGGGTACACGTACAAATGGACCAATTCATGAATTCAGGGTGCTAGGATACACATACTGGGTATGCGTACCATTAGCAGTTCATTAATTTATCCCCTTGAGGTGCGCGTACTGGGTATGCATACCTCCCCCCTTTCACGAATTCAGAACCTTAGGGTACACATACTGGGTATACGTACCTCTGTTATTTCATAATTCAGATGTCTAGTTTATGCGTACAGGGTATGCGTACCTCCCGGTGTCCAGAATCTCAGAAGTTATGAAAACTCTCTTTTAATAATTTGAAGCATTCCCAATCACCACAGATATGGGATATCATTTCTTGGGAAATTTCTAAACGATTAAAACAAAAATAGCTTTTGAACAATAAATTGTTCTTGACTAAGATTGTTAAAGATCTATGACCATCCATTATTTGAATCATATTTCGAGATATTCAACAAGACAAGTTTGACTCGAAATTTCTTCTTTGCAATATGAAATCTACTAAAATCATACGAACGACATAGTCTTGTAAAGATAGAATGGTAAATTTCCTGAGTAAATATGATGGTTCAATATTCACATACCTCTTTGTCTATGAATTTCTCCAAATATCTTTGTTTGGTCTCAACTCTTCAATCTTCGAGGGTTATTCCATGATGTCTGGTACTCAACTACCATACTCTAATCCTAGTTAAGGACTTGACTTTAATATACTAGACATCAAGATATAGTTTTGTGCATCTAACATTTGCAACAAGCTTGAGATAAAAAAAACTTTCGAGTTCGACCGAGCAGTGCTCTAACAATTAGGATCAGATGTTAGAGTACTGCTCGGTAAAACTCGTAAGCGTTGCTATCTTAAGCTTGTTTGTCAAGTTTAGTGATCAAAACTATAAGTCTTGACTTCTAGTCTACTTATAGCTATGTCTAGGACTAGGATAGAATGTGTAGTTTAGCTTTAGACTTCACGGCATTCATCAATTGAAGACGAATATTTACTAAAGGGAGCTTGTGGAACTTCATCAACAAAAGGTATGTGGAGACTGAAACTCATCTATCACTCAGAAGTCTATTTCTACTCTATCTCCTATTTGAGACAAAAGTCGTATAGCTATATAGACTTCATTTTATACACATTTGATATTTCGTGCTGAGTTTAACTCGCTTGCATATTTCTCGAAATATGTGTTGGTAAGCTTTCGCTTTAACCAAGTCCATCTTATATTCTTGATGAAAGTCAAAAGATGGTCATGTGAAAATCGCCAGGTAACATCTTACATGATTTGTGTGAGACAGTCATTTGATGTAGGCTCGGAATGTTTCGTATTGATCATTCGATCACTTGAAAATTGCTTTGAAGATAATAGTTTGTGTGAGACAGCTATTTTCGTCTTCCAAGAATGTTTCAATAATTGAAATGGGAGTTTAGAACACTTAACCATGATTGGATTATAAGCACAGTATGCGTACTTGGATATGTGTTGATCCAAGACCGGAACTTAGTATGCATACCTGTACACGTACTGGTTGGTCCGGTAAAGTTCGAGAGCTATAGTATGCGTACCTGTACACGTGCTGGCGAAGTCAGTTAAAGTCCGGGTACTAGAGTATGCGTACCTGTACGCGTACTGGTTTCAACTGAAGTTTGGATGTGTACGACAGTATGCGTACCCGTTTGCATACTGGCGAACACAGTCCAAGTCCGGCTACTTAGGTATGCGTACCCGTTTGCATACTGGAGTGGGTTATGTTCTAGAATCGGTTGTGTCATGAACTAATACATTTATATAATAAGGAATGCAATCTTTTGCAAACCGTGGCTATAATGTTCATGAATTGATTCGAGTGAATCAAACCGATTTTGCTTTAATTGTGTCTTGTATACTTCTATGAGAATATAAATAATTGAACAACTCCATAACTAGTTTCATTTTAGTCATTTGAACTAGTTGTTGTTAAGATGAATAAGGTTGATATGAAAGTATTCATAATGGATAACTTCGGTTAACTGTTGTTGAGCCAACTTGGTGTACACGTTTAGGTACGGTTACTCATATCTAAATGAAGGAACATTTCATTTGTGTATAACAAGCTAAGTTCGATCTAAAGGTTGAAAGATATTAGATTGAATCTAATCAGGTATTCATCTAACGATGAATATTGATTCCTTTGTTCCAAAGCTATCAACACCTGATTTGAAGACTATATAAGGGAGAACTCTAGCAACTGGGAAACTTAATCCCCACACCTCATGTGTGATACTAGTTGCGACTAGAGTTGATTCTCCTTTATCCTAGGTTTTTCCTAAAACCCTCATAGGTTAACGACTTGAAGACTTCATTGGGATTGTGAAGCCAGACCCAACTATTTTCTCTGTAGTTGCGTGTTCTGATCTTACTTTATACTATCGTGATTGAGTACTACCTTCTCTAAGATTTGCTCGAGATTTATCTCCGATAGGTAAGATAAAAAGAAGTCACAAACATCTTCGTCTCATCGTTTGTGATTCCACAATATCTTGTTTCGCTTCCATACGATTAAGATTATTGTGAGGTGATTGATATTACTAGGCTATTCTTCGGGAATATAAGTCCGGTATATCAATTGGTTCCTGTGCACCTTGATTTATAAAAAGAAGGGACAAAACTCGTAGGTATTTCTGTGGGAGACAGATTTATCTATTTCAATAGACTTTTCTGTGTGAGACAGATTTGTTTATCAAATCTTCTGAAAAGACGAGGGTACCCAAATTTACCTAAATCTAAAACTTTTCCACCTATAAGTCCTCTTACTGAAAGTGATTGTCTATGGACTGATTCGAGCAAATACAACAAATCGGTATTCACATTTTGTGTGATTGTCTATGGATACTAGATCGAGACAATACAACAATCAAAGTGTGATTACTTGATAATAGGTTCGGACTTAACCAAACTCTATAGGATCACTATCAAGTAATATGGAATTAACGTTTGTGTATTTTACTTCTAATTATAATAAAAACAATTATAATTGCGAAAATAGAAAAGTAAAAGACACAACAAGATTTTGTTAACGAAGAAACCGCAAATGCATAATAACCCCGGGACCTAGCCCGGAATTGAATACTCTCAGAATTAAGCCGATATATAAAATCTAAACCAACTTCGTATAGGTGAGACCAAGTAACTAAACCTATAGTTCACCTAGTTTCTTCAGTATCCCTGCGCTTCCGACATTCGATAAGTACACGCACTGGAACAATTCCTTTGGTTCGTATTCCAAACAGTAAAGGAACAACAAATATGTTTGGTAACAACTCTATTCAATCTCAGTGATATGAGTTAGAAAAAGGCTCTTCTGTTTAATCCAATAAACTCCTTTGTCGGTTTAGATCTATCTATCCAACAACTACCAAAGTAGCAGAGTTTAGATTTTTCAATCAAATATAGGATCTACCAAGATATTATATAGTGATGCCGATCTACGCAACTAATCAATCAAATCTATCAAAGATAAACCGATTATAGTTGGATCCCAGCCGATCAAGTTTTGTGCACACCAAAGATTATGAAACCAATAAGAAATCTTATTTGTCTTCAAATCTTCTTAAATCTTCAATAAACACCTGCACACCACAACTTGAATCTCTTGTGATCAATCACACACAGAAAGGAGTCTGTTAACAATGGACTATCACAAGACGTCTTTAGATCTACAAACAGTTCTAAAGATCTAGTCGACACTTCGATCTAGTTTGAGTGAATCTTATATCAGAAGAGAAGATTCTCAAGAATAAACAAATTAGGTGCCATCAAAGTTCAACAACCGTTAGTCAATCAAATCGAATCGAAAACTAATAATACTACAATTATCTAGTTTCCCACCAACGGTACTCGTAGAGCTTCTTGATCCCACATAAGTCTTTAAACGAGCGGTCGTAAGAGATTTCGCCTAATTAGGGTACTTTCCTCTCCGAATAGACGGCTCCACCAGTAACAACACAACAAGGTAGTTTTGCTGGCTCTTAGGATAGTTTGCTCAAAATGCAAACTTGGGTATTTATAGACCAAGGAAGTTTGGGCACCAAGGAATTTCCAAAACCGAATATTCTCAAGATATGCAATATATTTCCAAAAACGGTTTTCATAATTCCTGGAAATGCTCTGTCCAATATTACCGAAAATCTCACTAGAAAATCTCCAATTAGTAAATGCACATTACCAATTTTTATTTTCCAGAGATATGCATTTTAATTGCTGGTAATTAAAAGTATATAAAATTAACAACCTTAATTAAAAGATTCTCAACTTATTTCGGTCCGGGATCTCCTTGAGTTATTAAGGAATATCTTTGAACAATAAAATATAAGAGTTACTGAACATGTTCAAAGTATGTCGACATCTTTTCCTTTGTAAATCCTTTTTCGTATTTACAATCTTGGAACCGATTATACCACACTTCCAAACAAGTTTAGAATTGGTTCATCTGTATTCCAAGAACAACTATGTGATTGATATAAAAACACAAATCATGGGTTTACAGTTCTACCAAACACAAGGATCAATTTTACCTTAATATGGTTACTGGGACCGGTTACATCAGTTACCAGGGTTGGTTACATCAATTACCAGGACCGGTTACCATATTCTCATGGTATTACTTGTGATCGGTTACACTAGTCACTAGGATCGGTTACACCAATTACCAGGACCGGTTGTGCCAATTACAAGGATCGATTACACAACTTTTTTGTGATTGGTCATACCAATTACAGGATCGGTTACACCAATTAAAAATATCAATCATACCATCTTAGGTGATTACTTAGGATCGGTTACACTAATAAAAGTCATACCAATACATAAGTCAGGCATTGTGACTAGTTTTACCAAGATAAATAACAAGTTATGATCGGTTCTACTAACTCACACATATTGGTAATCCAAAGATATGCAATGAATAACAATACCAATAAGCCTAGCGATTTCCCTTTCGATTCATAAAACAAGTTCATGAATGTACTTCCTTTAAACGAATGTAAACATTGTTTCCTAGGATGAAATCTTCACCTTTACCCATACACATAATCACAATAACATTCTTACGATTATGTCGACACCTTTCAGATAAGCAGTGGTTAGGAGTCCCCAGTTACATTTACCAGCCATACCGTTTGCCTGATACAACACGGTTAAGGGCTGCAAATATGTCTTGACGCTGCGCCTTGGAGAAATAGATAATCTAAACATAAATGCTCCATGATAGACTGCACGGTTTTTTGGGTGGAGTCCCCAAAAAGCATGCAGATCCTAACAGGAAGAGGATCTCTGTGAACTCCCTCAGTGCCCAGTTGAAGATCCCCTGCATCCACCTTCTCTTTGAAAATGTGTTTCAATTTGTTGCAGTCACTAGTGGGGTGATTGACAAACCTATGGTAACGACAGTATTTGGGATCTTCCATTTCTTTCTCGATTGGTGGACGTCTGATAGGAGGTAGCTTGATAGCATTATCTTAAATTCATGCCTCCAAGAGCTCAATTACCTCTTCAATTGGAAATGGGAAGTTTGGAGCAGCCTCTCCAGTTTCTTGTTGCTGTGCAGAAGTCTTAGTCGAAGCCTTTCGGGGTTGAGTTGTCTGTTGTGCTGGTGCTGCACATTTGGGTTGTCGTTTCAAAGCTGGAGCCTTTCTCTTTCCTCCTTCACCCACCACGCTTACATAGGGTTGAGTATTGTATTTTTTGTTGACGAGACATCTCCTTCCCCGAGTCTCGCGTGCATCTTAATTCCTGGCGGGTATGGTTCTCTCCAGCAAGGCTGGTGCTATTGTAGCCGACCACTTAGCAGTTTCATGGAGTTCAGAGAATGTTTGGAAGCGCAGGTTCTCCAATAAAGCGCGATAGACGGGTACCATACCGTTTATGCATAACTCCACCAATTGTAGTTCAGTCACATTTGGATCGTGACAATCTAGTGGCTGAATTCTAAATCTCTTGACATAATCATTTGGATGTTCATTGTTTCGCTAAAACGTTCTTCCCAAGTCTGATAGAGTGATTTGTTCAGACACAAAGAAATATTTCTTGTTGAAAGCGGTAATCATCTCACACCAATTGGTTATGTTGTTTGGTGCAATGTTGTTATACCAGGTGTATGCTCTCCCAGTGAGTGATTTTTAAAACTCTTTCAGGCGGAGGACGTGGTTGTATTCATGTTCTCCTAGTGATTCTAAAAAATGAGAGATGTGTTCAGAGCGTTACCAGTGCCGTAATAAAGGGATAATTGAGAAGAGGAATATCCTCTTGGAAGAGGAACTCTTTGTACATCAGGAGGGTAAGAAGGTTGGTGCTGATGAATAGTAGCCAGGTTTTCCTTGCCTCGATTCTGGAGAAGTCGTTCCAGGTCTTCACGTGTGATAAAATTGGATTGTTGTTTCCTTTCTAATGGACGTTCAGGAGAAACGCGAGCCTATTCATCTATAAAGGCACGCCCGGTCGAAGTGCTTGCACCAGGAGTCATGAAAGCATCCCTTATCTGCTCCACGTGGGGTTGACGCGGCTTTGGTGGTAGCCGCTCTGTTAACGTCTTGAGGAAAGTAAGTACTTCTTTCTGAGTTGTAGCCATGTCTGTTTGAGCTTTAGCAAGAACTTCCTGTCTCTCCATTAAATCAACAATGGTAATAGAAGGTTGGTTTCCTCGAGCTCCTCCAGCCTCTCGTCTTGACGAAGAAGAGGTAGGACCTCTGGTGGTGATTGGAAGTGTCACGCTCGAATAAATATTAGGAAGAGTAGCAGCGGCTCTAGCTCTGGTGATAGGAGGTGTCACGCCAGGGGGAATGTTTTCGGCGCCACTGGTGTTGGTGGTAGAAGATGTAATGCCATGAGATGTATTGACAGTACTGGCAGGCGGTACATTGGTGTCAGCAGCAGGAATATTGATGCCAGGAGTGTTGTCAGCGCCAGTAGTATCAGGATTAGTTACTGATCCAGACCTAAGATCCACCATTTTGAAATTGAGAAAATTGAAATGAAAATTGAGAAATTGATTTTGCAACCGAGAGATTAATCTCCCACCATGGTTGCCAATTTGTAGTAGGGTAAAAACTGATTCTGCTGAAAATGGTAAATTGGGTGTGCCACCGAGAAACGAATCTAAACCCTAAACAAATGTACTGCACATGAGTACTTTAGATTCGAGAGATCAATCTATACAATTCTGGCCTAAACCAAGAATAGTTGATCTTAAGGAGGGAAGCAAAGAAGGTGTTGAGATCAGAATGATGAACTATGAAAGTGTGGTTGTTTTATGACTTGTATCAGAATGTAGAACCCGCTTGCAGAATGTAAGCTGTAAGTTCTTGGTATTTCCCGGATACTTGCGTTAATGAATTGTTGTTGGTTGAAATAGATTGAAAATCTATTTATACAAGTCATAGTCGAACACACCCTGATCTCATAGGAAGTGGAAATAGTTAAGTGATGGAGAAGTGGGGATCGTGTAAAATGATAAAAACCACGTCCCTATTATGAGGGGAAGACTGGTCGGTTTTACACCCACTACTTCTCTACTACCATTAACTATTCGCCTTTCCTGACACTTTTTCATAATGGGAATGTTGCACGCCGCATGCTGTAAACCGCCAGACCAATACCCTGATGAACATCCCCCAGTTTGTGACATGTTTGATGTCTCGAGTATTTTGTAGATAAAAATGCAGCAGGATGCTGAGTGGATCTTGTCTGTGAGACCTAATTATTCTGACCAATCACGCGTAAGCTAGGCGGCGGGCAGTCATATGTGACAAGTCAAGTTGTGAGACTTGCTGCAAAAAATAGCATATGATGTTTTTTAGGTTAAATAATTAAATCAATATTTATAAAACATCGTTTGACCTCCCATCTTTGGGAAGCTGCCAAGAGCTATCCCTGTATGTTAGAGATGAGATGGTCGACCCTCATAGGAGAAGGATGGCTGGTAGCCATTTTGACATCCCATTGGTCGGCTCAAATTAGATCCAAATCGGTTAAATCGGCTAGCCAAGTTGGATGGCTGAGATGATTTGTGACAATTATTGATTGTCATTGAATTTATTTAGGACTTTTATAGGCTGCGTGACTAGCCCACTTTGGCCAATGATTCGGAGCGCAACACACAAGCTAGAAGTGGTGTGGTTGGTCGAAGTCAAAGACGGGCCGCCGGTGATCATAACGGCAACTCATTGGTCGGCCTAGATTAGATCTAAGCCGTTCAATCCAGCTGGCCAAGTTGGATGGCCGTGATTAATTTAAGTCTGCCTTGGGCGGTAATGACTTAATTAAGACCCTTTTTTGGTGGCTCGACTAGCCTACTTTGGCTAGAAATTGCGGATGCTGCATGCGTGCTAGGAGAGTTCTGATTGGCTGAAATAACAGAAGGTCGGTCGGTGAACATTTAGGAGTTTGTTTGGTTGCGCCAAGAGAAGGCTAAGCTTGATAAATTGGCGGGCCAAGTAGTACGTCTGTGATCGTTTTAAGACTGACATGGACAATCTAAATTTAATTTCTTAAGAAATTAATCGCGTCGGCCAGCCAATTTCCACCTTTAATTAAAAGTATAGGATGCAACTTTGGAGCGATTTGATTGGCTGATGAGGAAGAGGAGCCGGCAGACAGCAATATAGGGCATCATGGGTGGGCCAGGGGAGGCGCCCGCTATGGAAAACCGGTCGGCCAAGCGACGTGGCCACACCCCTTTTGCTGCTGTCTTTATTTGTCGCAATTTCCTTTTATTTCTTGTTTTCCAACTTTTGGTAGGATTCTGCTCCTGCTAGTTCCATGATGGATTAATTTCCTAGTTTACCTAGGTTTAGTCTCGACCAATAGGGATCGAGATATTACGCAGACCGCAAAAAACCTAATTTTTGTAAATTGATAAAATTAGGTTAGAGAAAATTGAATTTTGCGAGCTGACACAAAATTAATCTATTTTTTTGTGAATTTTGTGCGTTGATACAAAATCACTAATTTTTATCTCGGAGAGCAGCGCTTGCGTGCCTCTGATTGGGTACTTTCATGCACATCTTAATCCTGACACTTCGGGAAACTCATGTTGCTCAGCTGAGAACGAACATTAGTTGTCATATCATGTCAATATTAAGAGTTCGGCTGGGAACATAGCATAGTGAAAGTACTCAGCAAGCCATGCATTAGTAATAATGCAGGTGAGAGATTAATAAAATTTACAGAATACCTGGGATTTTTGCAACCAACACTATTCTAAATAAATTTCATATATAAGTATATTGAATTGCTCAATACATATGTAAGCGAAGAGGCGTAGGCACTCATCACTTTTAAACGGCCTTATTTCTTTACAGAACGATAACACATTAAATATAGGGTTTTACGATTTTAGCCTTGAACTAAAAACCACCATCAACACCAAGGACTGTAGAATTAAGAGTGTATCCAGAACTAGCTGGCTTCTTGATCAGACGTGATAAGAAGGCATGAGAACCTATCAGTTGAATGATTTTATTTAGTTTTTCATCAATACATTATTTCTTTGTAAAATCCAATTCATGAGTGAATACTTATGAGCAAATATTTGTCTTAATCATTTGAGTTTATTGCCTATTGTCGACTCTTAAAGCGAATTTCGTGTAACTGTAAATTTCCTGCTTAATATTTTTTTATTTTTTTTTGGTTGTTTTGAATTGAATTGCATAATTGAAGGTCAAGAGTTACAGTGTATTTAGGTAAGACTTTGAATTGCATATGAGATGTATACATTTTTTTTCAACAATTTAGACGGTGGAATTGCTCATTTTCATATGAAATGGTGAACGACATATCTTATTTCTGTATGCAGGTAGGATTTGATCCATCCACTTTAACTGTTGTTGGTATTATTTACACATGGTTAACATGAACTTTATTTTTATGTTATATTTTAAATCACTTACCTGACGCGGCAAAAATTAATAAATTGGCCAACTTTACAATGTGGAGAGAGTTTAGTTTGACCAAGGTTGAAGTGAGATGGAGGATCAAGCAATTCGTTATTGCTACTAGCCATCTGGTGAATCTAGATGAGTTTGTTTTCATGGTCATGTGGCCAAATATAAGATAACCGAAAGTCGAGAATCAAACATTCGAATTATTAATCGATCATATAAAAATCGTGCTAAAACAACGGTGCCTGAGAAAATTGTTATAGTAGATTATTTAGCAACAACGATTATAATTAAGTTATTTTTAGCTAGCAATTTTCATCATCTTTATTTCAGAAGAGGAACATGCTATCCTCATCGCGATCTTTTGTTTTAATTTCCTCTAAATTAAAAGTACGAATCTAAATATTTATTTAAATTAAAAATGTAAGAACTTAAGAAAAGATTAAAAAATGATAAATTAAAACCATCAATCCGGTCTGTCGAGCTTAAATTTCATTGAGTCATCACTGCAATCCTTTTTTTTTTGCGTTATCATTTCTCAAATCTAAAACTCCGAAACATCAAATACGATGATAATGTAGCATGAAAAGACAAATCCAAATAGGAAATGTTTAACTCCGATTAGATAGAATAAAGATGATACTATAATGAAGATAATCAATTCCATTTTAAATCATTTTTCTGGAATAAATAAATAAATAAATTTTATTTCTGAGTGAATTGTAGATAATACGATAATAGAGAGAAAAAAGTTCTTTTTGGAATTGCAACAAATTTGTTCAAAGGATCTCAAATGTTTGATATATTATTGAAATTAACTTCTTTTGGTCATATCTTTTAGAAACCGTGCCACTTAAAATATACCGCTCAGTTTTTACTTATGTGTACTAATTAAATATATATTATAGTCCTTCACCCATATCAAGAAGTTTATAGGTTCGCCATTGCCTCGTGGGTGACGTACAAATCCCACCAAAGTATGGGTTAGTTGTTCAATTCCTACGGAAAAAGAGAAAACATACTTTTAAAGCTGTGTTTGGATTGTACATGTTGGATAGTGGGATAGCGGGTATCCTATTGGATAATAACGGTCCAAATTCTTTTGAAATTAAACTATCTAGCCCTATTATCCTTCACCCCTAACTAAATCTAATCAATAACAAATCAATCAATAGCACTTGCTATTAGTTAAGAACAAATCGATCAACAACAAACCGATATGGCCGATTACCTTTATGTAAATCAAAAGAATGAAAATCAACATGCAAAATAATATTTCGACCTAGCCAACTTTTATTGTGTTTAAATGTATGAAGAAGAACATCCATAATAGGCTAGGTGTTCTTCATATGCGTAAAACATAGTCAAAATCAACTAGGAAATATTAGTTCTAACCCAATCGGTTCTGGTAGTGTAGTTACCTAAAATCTGAGAGAGGTTAGAAGTGAGATTCTAGGGTTTCTGAAAGTGAGTTACGGGAGATTGAACACGAACAGTTTTCGCCTAAACCACACACAGTGGCCGTTCAAAGGCTGCTTCAGTCACAGGGAAGAAGGATTATGGCTGGTCTTAGGGAGGGAAGCAGATGAAGAGAGAGATCAGAGAACAAGTTATTGCTCTGAGAGGTTATGAGAAAGATGATCGTTGCTTGGAAAAATAGATGACCTATTTATAGCTGAATTCTCTAATCTCGGGTCGGTGAAGATAAGGATTGCTCTCCGTGCCGTGCGGAGAATTTCTCCCGTCTCTTCAGGAATAGGGATAAACTAGGTTGAGTTTATCTCATTATTCCAGCGCCTTTACTCTCTTCTACGGTGAGAAATAATCCGGGTATTCCTCATATGTGTCGTAGACCGCCAAACCAAAACCCTAATTGATATCCCCCCATTTGTGTGAAGCTGAGTCAGCCTTTGTGATGATGTGTTGAGAGAGAAATATTCTCTTTAGCCGAGTTGGCCAAGAAAGAGAGATATTCTTTGATTCGTGAGAATGACTAGGATGAGTCACGTGAAAAGGCATGGAATTCCTCAGGAATCGTGTGCAGAGTGTGAGAGGAGCTGAGGCTGATCTCCCTCTCTCTATGGCCGGTCACATATGTCATGTGAAGACCATATTATTGTTTGTGGGTCCTTTTGTTGAGCATGCAGAGCTCAAGAGATCTTATCCACGTTTTTGGATAGACATGTATAGCTCAGGCTCAATTTACTAGCCGTGAATGTGTTTGAGAGGCTGGGAAATAGGCTTGAGCCCTAGGTAAGGCGTGTGCCGTGAATCTCTCCGAGATTTTGCAGACGGAGCAAAATATCTTCATGATTTTGCAGAGAGATCAATATCTCTCCGTGATTTTGCACAGAGATTTGAATCTCTCCTAGATTTTGCGAAGAGATTCAAATCTCTCCGTGATTTTGCAGAGAGATTTGAATCTCTCCGAGATTTTGCGAAGAGATTTGAATCTCTCTGAGATTTTACAGACGGATCAAAATCTCTCCGAAGATTTTCTTAACGGATCTGAATCACTTTATGGTCAGCTGGGACTCGTCCTGGAAAGAGAGAAAAGGATTTGTACGCACAATTAATGTCTCTGCGATACTTTGGCTCATTTGTCTTTGACCAGCGTATCGTGCAGAGATGTGCTAGGAATCAACTGTGTGTCCATATGACGGGCCAACAAGACCAGTGTATCCCGAAAGGATGTTCTAAGAGTCTGTCGAAAGGGCCCGGAGGCAGAATAACCAGCGTATCTCGCGGGGATGTCCTAGGAGTTATTCGGAAACCTGTAAGTCGAGTCAGAGCCTAGAGCAGACATGACCAGTGTATCTCGCGATAATGTACTAGGAATCAGTCATTGATCTCAAATAGGGTGAGTCATGCTTACAGGAGATATGCAAATCTCCGCTCTGGGTCATAAGTCCACCGGGGACGTATTTACGCATCTACAGAACTTACATGACCAGCAGCATCTCGTCGAGGATGTATACTAGGAATCATGGCATCACAATCAGCTGCGTCTCGCGAAAAAATGCTGGAATTGTGGCTGTTCTGGTTCATAAGTCTATTGGGGACGTTTTACGCTCTACAGAACCTACGTGACCAGAGTATCTCGTCGAGGATGTGCGCTAGGAATCACGGCATCACGACCAGAAGTGTCTCGCGGGGACTTATACTAGAAATCGTGGCTAAGGATGCCTTGAGGGCCAAGGGCTTCTCTCCCGTGAGAGTTGAATTCTGTCTATAGGGTTGAAATGACATTTTGCCCCTTATCCAAATTTCACCATCTACAGGTAGGAATGATATTCTCCTACTGACATTAGGATTGTGTTTGTCCAGCCTATTCTGATAGAATTTTTTTATATCCAAACATCCCTAGAATCTGTTAGGAAGTTTATCCAGACCCGACCAGTTCTTCTCTCGAGAAGCTTTGGTTTTTGTTGCAAATCTTACCCTAGAAAATTAAAAATTATATCCAACGACCTCCGAAATCGGCTAGAAAATTTACCCTGAACCTAGTAGATTTTTTTTTTTTTTTTGAAGCACGTAGATTCTAATCTACAAACACAACCTTAATCTAGCTTATATAGTCTAACCAACTAACACTCAGCTTACCCAACTAATTAAATCTTTGAAATATGATTAAAATGAGGATATTTAGCCATTATAAAAAAAAAGTATTTGGATGGGAATTAATGGATTTACTTCGAAAGAACCATATTTCGTCTTATCAACCATATTTCGTCTTATCTCAAAAAAGTAGGGGTTGGTTACTTTTCATTAAATTTAACGAGGGAGGATCCACTCACACTTCTAATTTCACACTATCTCGCATGGTGAACGCCAATTTTTTATATCAAACCTAAACGGTAAAGGATTTGAAGCTAACATTTTGGGGATATGTTACTCTTATAAAATTCCACATGCCTATCTAAATGAGTGCATTCCGAAATACCAAACCTCGCTATCTACTTATTTAATTTGAACGGTTGAAAATCCGTTAATTTTCAATGACTAATTTTTAAAGTGGTAGATGGTGGTGTAGTACGCCTTAGAACGTGCTCATTTTCGGTAGGGACGTAAAGCTTTATAAGAGAAATATATCTCTAAAATATTAATTTCAGACCCTTTACCGTTTAGATTTTATTAGGAAAAAATCGCGTCTGATATGTTAAATAGTGAGAGGATAAAAGTGTGACTGGACCCTCATCGAGCTATGAAATGAAGTTTGCTAGTCCGAAAGACATCTCAAGCATGGGCAGAAACTTTCCCAAGCATTACTGGTTGGAGTTGGGTACATTGGCAAGAAAATGGGATTGTGAAAGATTTCAGGAATCAAGCAAGGTTTTGTGCAGGGAACACGATAATGGAGTCTTCGATCAGCACAGCAACTTCGATAATTGAATGAGCTGGTCTCCTATGGGAACCACCATAAATGGAGCCAAATTGGTGAACTTTTTGAAGAGTTCTCCCATGAAATTTCAACCTCGTCGTCTAATTTAGTTTTAATAGTTACACGACTGGAGATGACATGATGACATTTTAGGACCAGTTGTTAACTGCTGATGCCAATTTAACACTTTCTCAAAGAGTGCACGTACGAAGTCTTTTTGTTTTTGTGAGTTTTTATTCAGTCTCTGGTTTGGAAATGGTTCCGATGTTATCATATTTTCTTTTGTTTTTACGAGTTTTGTTCAATCTCTTGTTTGTAAATGGTTCCAATATTATTATCTTTTTGTGCTGTATTTTTTCCTTCGAAGAGTCTTGTTCAATCTTAGGTTCCGTTAGTGTGTATTGCTACATCCTTTCCCAAAATAAAATAAAATTTGCAAGACTCACCTGCCAGGAAAGATGAGGCGAGCATGAAGCAGAAATCCATAATCGATTAACTGACAACTCTTGCAAGACTGGCCAGTAAGTATCAAGAAACTGCTCATGCCAAAAAGCTCAGACTATACCATTTAATTTGCAGAAAGGAAAACAACACAAACATGGTTGGGTGAGTCATCAGCAAAATAGATGAATGAGCAAGGAAGCACAGATAGTTCTGAATGAGAATTGATTTCCAAGAACGGAGCTGAATAGGTTTAATGTGTATTTTCAGAAAAATTATGTATCCGACTTAGACTTACTAACCTACACTCAATGGACTCTGGCATCAATGCCTCACAACCCTCTGAAGAACCAGCAATAAACCTTGTGGAAGGAGAACCACAATTAGCATCTGTAAATGCCTTGTGTTCCTCGGGAACATGACTGCCTTCGCAGCTGCTTGCCCTAGCGATCTCCTCTTCGATGAACAGGTGTTCTGTAGTAGCCAGTGAAGATTGTCCATGAATAGATGAACGATCCAACACCACCACCACCTCCTCCTTTGTTTTCTCAAGAATGGGCTCTGCTGTCTCCTGTGTTGAAGTTGTATCTGGCTCTTGTTCTTTCTTAACAAGAACTGCACATGGCTCCATATTCAGGTCACAAGTTGAAGGTTCCTCTTCCATTATATCCTGAAAAGATGTTGGACTCATCTCCTCCGCCGACTCTGATATTGCCACCTCCAGTTTCTTTTGTTTGGGGGCCAGTACTTGGTCCTCGAGATTCTCCTGATTGAGATTGGGTGAATGTTTCTCAGATTTATCCAGCTTGGGAGTCGGAAGTAGCTCTATCATGTCCTGATCAGAAGCTACACCAGGTTCCAGATTCTCAAAATCAAAGGCTGACGCTGGTTCTGGTATTTCGTCATTAGCCGTACAACTTGCTCTTGGCTGAGGTTTCTCTTCTTCGGTAATTGTAACAAGATTAACATTCTCCTCGAGAGAAGCTGAAATTGGCTCTAACTTATCATGGTCACTGTTTGGAACCGGCTGGAGTTCCCCATTGTCAATAGCTGGAACAGTCTCGTGTTTCTCCAGCTTCATAAGTGGAACAGGTTCAAGTTGTACCTGATCAGTAGTTGAAACTGATTCAGGTACTTTCACTTCCATGGCTGGAACCAGCTTGAGTTCTTCCTCTTCAGTGGTTGGAATATGCTCGAGATTCTCCCCTTCAGCAGTCAGATCTTCCTCCTCATCAGTGGAGGGAATTTGCTCTAGTTTCTCCCTTACATAAGTTGGGTCTTCCAAATCTTTCAATGTGAGGAACGGAGTACATCGCTGTATGACTTTCATCTCGTCAGCCTGTTTCCTGTAAAAGCCTATGGCTCTCTGAAAATACATGGTCCAAGTCATCAGCAAGAATACTGTAATTACACTACATTAACTTTTACATGGAAAGAACGAGACATGGTAGAAACATTACACGAATGCCGTCTATAACTCATTATTCACACCAAGGTTTGCTTAAAAAGTATACTGATCTATTCTCTAACGAGGAACACGGCCTTGGTCATTAATTTTCAGACTTTTTGAGTCTGAAATTTGGTATTACATATTTAAGTCTGCCAATCCTACGGGAAACCCGATAAAAAGAATATACCAGCTGAAATGTTTATAAGTAAAATCACTTAACAGCGAATAAGGCTTTCTCTGAAGTCCAACTTTGACACGTGAAGAAAAAAAATCAGTCAAATCCAAGTCTTAGATTCAAGTGTCAAGAGACCATAAAATTTCAGCAGTGAAGTTACCTGCGTAACCTTTTAAGAGTTGAAGACCACTAGCATTCAACAAAAAAAAGATACACATAGAATTGTCTATGCAGCTGCCATGAATGTCCTACATTCTAAGAAACACATTAAATAAGAAGTTCACTTAGATTATGTCCATCAAAGCAAAGAAAACATCGCAACCTAAGCAGAACGATTACCCTATTCAAACAAAAATAATTAGGATAAATCATAAATAATAATACCTGAAAGATAGATTCATTGATCTTGGAGAAGAATGAAGCACTCTTAATGGCATTGGAGATCCTCACACCTGATTGAACACGCTCATGTGACGCGAAAAAGAGGAAAGGAGAATCAAACTCCCCCCTCCCCCCCCCCCCACCCACCCACCCACATCAATTTCAAGAATAAAAGAGGCTAAAGACAATATAGAGAAAGAGAGAATTTTCATATAATATTCTACCTCCATATAATCATGATCTTCAGTATCATTACTGACAGAAGCACTTTTGTCCTCCAACAAGCTAATGCAGTTATCATACAACTCAGGATGGCAAAGATCTACTGATGTATCAAGCTTACAGAGATAAACACCACAAAACTGAGGAGCACTTTCATCTGCTACATTACGAATTATCCGAGGAACTTCAGGGGAGACATTTTTTGCATGTGTGTTAAATTCCTTAACCTCAATGCTTTCCTCCTGAAAAGAACCAGGACGATTACTCTCATTTTGAGGCTGCTGATCCGAAGGTCCACATGCTTCTGATGAGACTAGTTGTGGATGATCTTCTTTCTGGGATGCTGCTGGCGGCAGCTCCATGTTAACGCTGATTTTTTGTCCCTTCCCCAATTCTGCATTTGTCTCCCACCCTCGGCTACCTAATGGTTGCCTGTTCTGATCCCAATCTGGCATCCCGTACATCTGAGCCTCATCCCCAAAAACCCTGTTACTTCCATCCCATCCTTGCAGATGAGAAGGGAATGGCACATCAGGATTCCGCCACACATGTGAACGCCCATGGCTGGAAAACCTATCCGCATCAGGAATATATGGAAGACCCGTATGGCTTAGATCCATAGTAGGTCTAACCCCAAAGAAATGTGCAGGAAACTGCTGCATCAAAGGATGAAACCCTCCAGGAGGTGGGCCGTGTGGATATGGAATGAAACCATTTGTTACTGGCAAAGGCCAGCTGGGCAACCCTTTCCAAGCGTTTCCCAGTCCCCTCCCAGCATTGGGATCACCATACCTCCAATAACGGTTATTGAGCTTCCCTCTACTATCTTCCTCCATTACTGAAGGGCTACCTATCACAGTCCTGAGTGAAGGTGGCGGTGGCGGAAGAAGAGAAGATGATGGGTTACCCAGGAAGTGGCCTGATCTATTAACTGATGATGTATCTCCATCTGGTTGAGAAAAATTATCGATTAATGGTTTCTCTGAAGGAAAATCCCGAATTCTCCTCTCCTCATTAGCAGAAAGATCCCTAACGTCTTTTGCACCAATACTTCTCCCTCCCACTTCTTCAACATCCAGGCTCCTCCTCAAAGTAGATTTGTTTGGATATCTACAATCATAACTTGATGAGGAGGGAGATTTCTCTATGATAAGCTTGGGCGAGGGCAGTGCATCAGATCTTCGAGGCCTCTCATTAGGCATCTGACGCACATAGTTTTCATCCTTCTGAATGGGTTTCTCCAAAGAAATACGCTCAAAAGGACCAGTAAGATCTCTTGAAGATGCAATATTTGTACGATATCTTTCCTCAGATATAGTGTCCCTATACTTTGATTCTGCTTGCTTTGCGTTATATCTAAGGACACAACAACAACAGAAACATTTACAGGGATTGAAACCTTAATAGCCAAATATACCAGAATCAGAGTTAATGATGCAGAAAAGAGAAGAAAAACTGTATCCGCATAAACAAGTTTCAAAAAGTACTTTTCTGACCCAACAACAGTAATGTACTGATTTCTTTTGATAACATGTGCTGCAATAAAGAGAATCAACATTACCTGTATTGATCTTTCACAGCATGAACATTAGAACTGGGGGATGTATTCCATTTACTAGTGCTAACATTAAAATCTACATCCAGATGACGTGATTGAGACCTTCCTCTCTCAACAACAGACGATAATCTGCTACTATTCGAAGGTTTTTTCTCCATGTCTGCACGACGCTCCACAGAGTTTGGAGATTTGATGCCATGGTGACCCTCGTTTTCCTTAATGATTCTTTTCTTTTCCTTGACATCTTTATATTTGATGCCTACTTCATCGTGATGCGAGCTTCCATCAGGTTCAGGCTCATGTGGCCTAGACCTTTTGATTCGATTTTCTTCAGTCTTACTGTCGTCCCTGAAATGTCTAATGTCAGATCTGTCACTGTGATCCCTTGAGGAGAGGTCATTTCTGTGTTTATCATCTCGTCTGTGGTCACGGTTGACATCTTCTCGATACTTATCTCTATATCGATCATCTTTGGACTTATCCCTGCCAGACCTTTCGTCTTTATCCTGCCCACTCTTAGTGTGATCATCCTTTGAGGAAAAGTATCTATTGTTATACTCGCTTATATCATCTTGATATATATCCTTGTCAACAGAATCATCTCTCCGTCTCCTAACCCGCTTCTCATATTCCTTTTCTAAGTCAGGATTGCGTACATCATCTTGTACTTGCCAATCTGATTAGAAAACATAACAAAACGTATGAACACATTGGCACATATTTAAATAAGAAAACTTAAGGTTCCAGACCATGCCTTAAATCAATGCTTTTACCACTCTTTTTGACATATAACACGTCAACAAGAGTCAGAGACAACAAAGATTTAGGATAACTGGCAAAGAGGTACTATTACCAACTAACTTTCCTGCGTAACCGCATCTTTAAAAAGACTGGGAGTTCAAAGCAACAAACATAAATGTTAAATCACCAACTAGGAGGATAGAAGCTGTGATGCCTACAATTTGTTATGACTTTGAACTAACACATAATTGGCACAACAATAACATTTAAAAGATTGGAGAAATCTTAATATAGTATAAGTAAGGTTAATTCACCATCTGAAAAAATGAAATAAAATCAAGCATCTCTTTTAAAAGGTAGCGAGGGGCGAAAAGAAACAATTTAAATCCTTCTTTACAAATATACAGACACACTGCATGTTAAATGATGCACAGAATACAAAAAATCACGAAAAAAACCCAGAGTATATGAAACCCAATCATATTTCAACAGTCCCCACCATGAACTTCCTAAAGACTAGACCGCAAGGGCTGCCATTCATGTAACAATTGCAAACTGATTGATACAGAAATTCTTCTCCAATGAACAGTTTATACTATTGTTCTACTGACCTACAACAACAATCCATCTTAATCTTTACTAAAACATTGACTATGAATTAACCTAAATTTGGCCGAAAAAATCTTGGGGAAATATATAAACACCCACAAAAGCTCAAATAAGATCAACTCATTCAAATATTTATTGGCTAATCTAACTCTATGCATGATATGCTTTCCGAACATATACTAAACAAATAAACGATGTCATTGTTTTGGGGCGAAAAATTATTCACACATAGAGACGTACACAATTACTAGTAAAGCCACCAGAAAACTCAAATAAATTTGCATACCTCTAGAACTTCGATAAAATAGTCAAAGATAGACAAAGTGATTTCCTATTCCTAGAAACTAGGCTTAACTTCCTTCATTCATGTATACATTTTCTTACGTGCAGCACAGACACGGCTCTTAGTCTATCTCAGAGAAGCTGTTTAGTTTGGTACATATTACAATAAGTTGATATGGGTAAATTTAAGATAAATAGCCATAATATTTTTATGTATTTATTAAGGAATGAGCTCTGAGCATCTTAGTGAATCACTAATTTTCTGGCTTATTCTAATTAACTCATATAGGCTTCCACAACTTTAGGAATATACACATATCCGTTCAGATCCCATGCGAGGGAAAGGAAAGTTCTGAGCAAATTATCCCTATTTATATACAGTATGTGTTCTTATTAAATCAATTGATTATAATTTATAATCTAATGATATAGTACAAAGCGTAAAAGATGCACTTCACTTTTAAGCCACTCAGATAAGTATGTTCCATGATTTTCTGTTATACTAACAAATCCAAATGAAATCAAAGTCCTCTGTAACAAATAATCAGGTTGCATGGAGTAGCCTCAGAAGCAGCACATACCAAATTATTAACTTTAATTAGAATACTTGATTATTATGGTTTTCGCATTCAATTTACTAGCAACCAATCTACTATGTAACTTTGAATAACCAAAATTGTGACAAAAATCCCTTACTGATTACAAACGAAAATTAGATGTTCAACCACAAGGTTGGGAATGTTGCGCACATCCAAGTAACTTCCTCATAAGATAGGCATGAAGCTTACAATGAAAAACGGTTCAGTTATGTACAAAATGACTTAATTTAAGTTCTAGTGTAAATTTTTTTTCTACGTCAAATGATAGTCCATTTACTATGTAACAGCGTAGTTATATATGGATGCTAATAAAAAAAGCGCATTACGGCCACAAAAACATGCAGGAGCCAGGACATGAATATATTTTACGTGGGTGCCTCACTACACAAACAATAACAAGGTTCTTGGCAGCTAGAATAAAGACATCCAAAGGTGAACATTCAACAGTAAATGAGAAAAAGTGACAATAATTGGGAATGTCAACTAAACGTATCATAAGTATATACGGTATTGGTAAAATTCACTCGTACAAGGTCAGCTGGCTGGTATATTTGTGCTTCAGGGAAAATAACAGGTGCACATGTCACAAAAGCAATCAGCTTCAAGCATGCTGTAAATTGGGCCGAGGAGAAGGAAAGCAAGAAGTCCCTATTTCTTGGTGATGGTAAAGGGATCATAGATGCTTTTCATAACAGAGGTAACCGGGTCTCGTGGGAGCAAAGTCGATTATACAAGACATGCAATCAAATTACTTACTGGTTCCTTATAACTGATTTTTTTTAATAGATATTGCATTGCAGATAAGCTTGCAAAATAATTTAGGGAAAATTCTGATCATGATAATCAGAAGAGATACTAAGATGATGTAAACGTTGACTTTTTAATATACTACCAGTTTAATCAAAAAAGAAAAAGAAAAGAACCATAGGTAATAATTTGCCTAGCCCACCAATTTACCATGCAGAATACCTTGGATGTAGATTTCAATGCTGGAAACTTATTTATTCAGATACTAAATGAATTAGCATGCCAGAGTATAATGCTAGATTCTATATGTTATATTTTTATACTGAATAAGCGGATGGCAAATTAAGCACCTTACTCTGGTTTCTGGTAGGACCATTAACCTAAGGTAGATTCATTTACACAGCCCAGTAAAGTATAAGCCAGTATAATAGTTGATGAATGTTTCAAATGGTGGTACATAAACAACCTAACACAATAACGAATGTTCCAAAGTCCTAACCAACGAGAAATTGTGTACGTGCTAACTGCTGCATACTCTAACTTGAGATATAAGTTATGTACAATTCTGTGAGTTTAAAACACAATACTCTTATAAATGGACCATGGATATATCTCCCAAACGATGAATTTCCATCCGTTCCTACAAGACTAACGGTTTCATTTTGCTTGCTAAATGATGCATCCTATGTGTGGATCCAATTAACAACAAAAACTAACTACATGATGAAAACAACAAGACAATTGAACTTACCGTCAGTTTCTACCTCTCGCTTTCTCGATCGTACTTCTTCAATATGCAGTGACTGAGATCCACGTTTCCTTCCCGATTCGCCGTCCTCACTGCCTCTTCCTGGTACAGCATCAATTAAAATTTCCTTCTTCGAGTCTCTAACTTTCGTTTCCCTATCTTCCCCTTTTTCTTTTCCGTCTTTATACTCATAACCTTCTTTCCTACGTAAATCCTTTTCGGACTTATACTTGATTTCAGTTTTACTACATCCAATTTTCTGAACTTGATCACTCTCAATTACTTCATTGTTCTCTTTCTTCAAACTCTCATTTCTCCTACTGGACTTGTGACTACTTGAATCTACTAAGGCCTTAATTTTGGTAAATGTTTCTGGATCGATTTGTGGAGAATCAATTTTCTCTTTCTTCCGTCTATCTTCTTCAACACCCTTCCACCGATCACTATTATCAGTCAAATCAACCCCTTCCTTTCGTCTCTTTGAAGCAACATAATCTTCAGAAAAATCAACATTGCCATCTTGGGAATGTCTTCGTTTTTCCCCTGAGGCCATATCCCTAGAAACCCTAACCATTTTATCATCCCCACCATTCCTAGTTTTTAAGTTCACATCTTCTTCAGAATCAGACCTTTCTCTAACATCCTTTGAACTATGTTTCGAATGTTTATGTTGTTTGTGTCGAGAACTTCGCGGCATGATGGCAATTTAACCCAAATCAATTGAAACCCTGTACTTGAATGCGTTTTTTCAGATTTAATAAAACCCTAGATTGACTTAGAACTTTGCAATCTGAAAATAAATCAAAGTCAAACAAACAGTATACCGACAATATCACCGGCAAGTTGACGGAATAATGGCCGGAGAAAAGTACAGACCTCGTTTCTGGATCTTTAATAAATGATCCTTTGGGTGAATATTTAGATCTGAAACAAACAGGGTTGTTCAAGGAAGGAGGGAAAGTGAGATTGAAGATGAGAAATACGAAGATTATTGAATTGGTATACAGAAATGATTTAAATAAAAGAATCTGGAAAACTGATTATATATATATATATATATATATATATAGAGAGAGAGAGGAAAACTACCAAAAACAAAATAAACACCCCTTAATTGGGACCCGAAAACTAATTAGTGGCCTCAAGACAAAAAAAAAAGTCACCCAACCTAATTTCAATACCCGTTATCCAAATATTTTAGGTAATGGTTAATTTACCCTTATTTAATTAGTGATAATTTTATTTAATTAGTGTTAATCTTACTTAATTTGATTTTAATTTTTTTTTAATTATTTTCATGAAGGAAAATATGAAAAAACCGAGAATTTGCTCAAACGAAAGAGTTTTTCTCGAAAGATGGAGTTTTCATGAGATGAAGGAAATAATAATAATAATAAAATAAGGGATTACAAGGTGTGGGACCGGCCACGGCTAGGGCATGGCCTGCCGGCTAGTAAGCCCGGTCCGTGACACCTTTCCTGATTTTATATTATTTCCATGATGCGAAGGAAATATCATGAAATTGAGGAGTTTTGCTCAAATGAAAGAGTTTTCATGAGATCAAAGAAAATAATAAAATAAGATAAAATAAAGGAAGAGGCGTGGGACCGGCCACGACGGCATGACCGGCCGGCCGGTGAGCCCAGTCCCCTAGGCGCCTCAATTAATATTTTATTATTATTATTTTCTTCCCTATTTTGCATAGGTTTCCTCACTCCTTCGTATTTTTGAATGCTCGTTCGTGCATTCAGGTGCTCGTTAGTGCATTATTGCTGAGTACACTTGCACCATTTTCTCGGGGCTTACTCGATGGTGGCTCAGATGCTTGTACGCTAAATATTTATTACTAACCCATGGAATTCTGCTGGGGAAGAGCCATGAATTGAAGTAATGAAATATTATCAAGAACGTAGAATATTTTCTAGGAATTCGATTAACGAATCTTACGACTAAAAATAATTAATTGGTTAATTGATGGCTCTATACTAGCAGGCAAGCTGTCTAGGAGCGTTATAATTATTCGAGAATCGAGGTATGAGCCAGTTGAAGCGTAATACTTGATTTGAATGTTTATTATGTAAAGTCAGGGAACATTGCGACATCCTGAAGACGTTATTGCTCTATACTAGTGATTGGTACATCTAGGAGCCGTCCAATCATTTCGATTATATACAGAAGTGATTACTGAAATTGCTCAGTTAATGAAATATGACGTGCTCTCAGTTGAGAGATTGCATATGTATGCTCTGAGAGGAAATACACTAAGTCAGAGGTTCTTAGGGATGTTCTGAGAGGCATACACTCAATCAGAGATCATCGTGGCATGAGTTTTCATGCTTTAATGAGAGACATGAGCCTCAATACTCATCTGATTGCCGGATCAGCAACATGTAAGATTATGGTTTTACGATTTTAGCCTTTGTCGAAAATCCACCATCAACAACAGGAATAACCTAGGAATCACCTAAGAATACCGGCATTGTCGACATTTATTCGACAATGCCGGCTTTGTGTCCCGACATAGTTTTTTGTTAACTTACTATGCCAGTTTTTAGTCTCGGCATGGATGTTATTTCGTTAAACAATGCCGGCACTGATGATTCTATGTCGTTATTCAGCATATATATGCCGGCATCAGATATGATTGTGAGCTGTCTTATATTTATTTGGTGTTTCTTTTGATATAGGGCTAAAGCCAAGGAAGCTAAGGAAGGAAAAGCTAAAGATGCTGACATTAAGAAAAGAAAGAAGAATGTTCTTGGTGAAAAAGTGGGGGTCTAACAACCTCACCCAATATTTCGCTTAGAAAACTGTATGGACTAACTCCAATATACTTTTAAGAGAATCAACTAGATAGTCAGACACAATCTTAATAAAAAGTATATCAAAGAGTTATATCTCAACTTCTCGATTCAATCCTTACTCAAACAAATAGAAATTTGTGAGCCTGATTAAATACAAGAGAAATACCTTAAACGGTACCAAAGACCAATGTTCAAGGATCAATCAATTTCAATCAACAACCAAAGGTTGGATTTACCAATTGATCGATACAACGCACAACCTGTGATATTTCAATCATATAACAAAATATAATGCGGAAAAGAAATAACACAAACACCATAAGTTTTGTTAATGAGGAAACCGCAAATGCAGAAAAACCCCGGGACATAGTCCGGATTGAACACACGTTGTATTAAGCCGCTACAGACACTAGCCTACTACAAACTAACTTCGGTCTGGACTGTAGTTGAACCCCAATAAATCTCAAAGTGATCCAAGGTACAACTGCGCTCCTTACGTCTCTGATCCCAGCAGGATACTACGCACTTGATTCCCTTAGCTGATCTCACCCACAACTTAGAGTTGCTACGACCCAAAGTCGAAGACTTTAATAAACAAATCTGTATCACACAGAAAAGTCTACAAGAATAGATAAATCTGTCTCCCACAGAAATACCTACGAGTTTTGTTCCGTCTTTTGATAAATCAAGGTGAACAGGAACCAATAGATAACCCGGATTTATATTCCCGAAGAACAGCCTAGAATTATCAATCACCTCACAATAATCTTAATCGACTAGCGAAACAAGATATTACGGAATCACAAACGATGAGACGAAGATGTTTGTGACTTTTTTTTTATCTTGCCTATCAGAGAAATTAATCTCAAGCCAATCTTACGATTGTACTCAAATACGATAGAAACAACAAGATCAGATCACGCAACTACAGAGAAAATAGTTGGGTCTGGCTTCACAATCCCAATGAAGTCTTCAAGTCGTTAACCTATAGGGTCTCGATAGAAACCTAAGGTTAAAGGAGAATCGACTCTAGCTTATACAACTAGTATCACACAGGAGGTGTGTGGATTAGGTTTCCCAGTTGCTAGAGTTCTCCTTTATATAGTCTCCAAATCAGGGTTTGCAATCTAAGTTACCTTGGTAACAAAGCATTCAATATTCACAGTTAGATGAAAACCTGATTAGATTCAAGCTAATATCTTTCAACCGTTAGATCGAACTTGGCTCTTCATACACAAATGAAATGCACGTTCATTTAGGTTTGTGTAACCATACCTAAACGTGTACACCTAGTTGGTTCAACAGTAGTTAACCAATGGTTAGCCGTATGAGCACTTTCATATCAACCTTATTTATCTTCACCATAACTAATTCAAGTGACTCAAATGAACTAGTTAGAGAGTTGTTCAATTGCTTAGATCTTATAGAAGTATACAAGACACAATCGAAGCAAAAACGATTTTGATTCACTCGAATCGATTCATGAACATTATAGCCACGGTTTGCAAATATGCATTCCTTAATTTATAAATGTCTTAGTTCACGAATAAACCGTTTTTAGAAAATAACCCACTTAAGTACCCGGACTGAGCTTGTTTTCAGTTCTCAAACTCCAGCAGAAATTCACGGAATGTGAACTTCCGACAGTACGCGTACAGGTACGCGGACTTAGCTCCGGTTACCTAAACAGCAAAGTACGCATACTTTGGTTCAAGGATTTTGGACTTACACAAGTATGAGTTCACATACAATGTTTATATCCATTCAAGGTTATATATTCTAAACTCTCATTTCAATCGTTGAAACATTCTTAGAGGATGTTATATATAGCGGTTATTCACACACTATTTTTTATCAAAGCGATTTTTAAGAGATTGAAACAATAACATGACTTTCATCACGAGTAAAGATGAACTCGGCCAAAGAGAAAGCTTACCAACACATATTTCGAGAAAAAGATAAGTGAGATAAACTCGACTCGAAATAGCAAATGTGTATGATCGAAGTCTATATAGCAATACGACTTTTGTCTCAAGATAGGAGATAGAGTAGATAGACTTTTGAGTGATAGATAAGTTCAAGTCTCCACATACCTTTTTGTCGATGAAGTTCCACCAGTTCCTTGAGTAGTTTTTCGTCTTTGTATGATGAACGCCGTGGATTCTAAAGCTCAACTACACTTTCTATCCTAGTCCGAGACTTAGCTATAAGTAGACTAATAATCAAGACTTATAGTTTTGGCAACTAAACCTCACAAACAAGCTTGAGATAGCAACGCTTGCGATTTCGACCGAGCAGTGCTCTAACACTTGGTACTCCATAGTATCTGCCTCCTCGAGGGAAAGAACAAGGTCGCAACAAGCATTTGGGGGCAGGCTCTACAAGAGGGAAAATTTGGGAGAGTGGTGGTGACCGTAGAAAACTCGTAATCTGTGAACCTACTAGAACAGTTGAGCACGCTGAGCATGATGAAGAGGAATCCGAGGAGGAACATAATGAGGTTGATCCAAGTCAATTAGCAACCCAAAGCGAAGTTTTAGAGAAAGATGGTGGGACAAGTCAACAACCGACACAAGGTGAAGGTGAAGGGGATCAAGAGAAGAATAAAGTAGTCAAAGTGAAAGGTTCGTACCTTCCTCATACTGATGACATGATACTTGACCTTGATCGTGGTAGAATTTGGGGTGAAGCTTCGGATCCGAGAATGCTATTTGGCTACAAGGACACGTGGGATCGTACTATTTATCAAACCTATGTAAGAATTTTTATCTTGTGCATATGTATTGTTTTGTATTTATGTAAAATCTCATAATTGTATTGTCTCCTACTTGTAGGATCATAAGAAGGCAGTGCGTGTTTGTCGACACCAAGCCGTGACTCATTGGGATTTGGCTAAGGAATGTGAAGAGGTCCAACAATTAGTAAAGGACTCTGGGCTATAAGCTTTGGTTGAAAATTATGTGAAGTATGATTCTGTGACAGTCAATTGCTTCGTCGAGAGGTACCATGGTGAAACTGATACCATGCACTTCCCGTTTGGGGAGATGACCTTTGTAAGGACCCTCAAGCTCGTCAACGCTATTTGACTGGTCTAGCGATAATCAAGAGACGTATTAGCCGATAATAACTCGATTAGTTTAACGTGAACGTTAATTAAAATAAATTAATCTAACAAAGATTTATATACGAAACTAGTACCGTTGGATATATCTCGGAAAGTTACGCGGAATGGACTACTCGAACGTGTCAATCGGATATCGGATGAAGAAGATATTATCAGTTTTGTATGAAGGGCAAATTAGTCATTTCGTTTTAAACCGTCTGGCTGCCCTTATCGTTTGGACGGGTGCCTTTAGAAATTTTGTTTGGCTTATCTTCACCAAAACCCGATCGAAGAATTCATTCTTCTTCTTCTTCTTCTTTCCTCTTTCTTCTTTTGCTTCTCCCCTGTTCTTCGCCTGCCGATTATTTATGAGTCGTGCATGAGGATTTTGAGATCGAATCAAGAGTAAAAAGATCAAGGTTGTGTTGCTGGTAGTGTTGATTGTGGTGTGGTAGGTTCTGACTTAAAAGAAGTGACAAGTTAGAGAAGATTAAGTTACGGTTTCTGGATTTGAAGTTGGGTTTGTGAAGTACTGAGGATTTTATTGAGTTGATAATGGATGAAGATCGAGTGGGTTGATGTTTGATTGAAGCAGTAGAGTTGTCTGGTGGTTCAATCAAGAGTTAGGGTTTTATAAAAAGCTCAAAGAAGAACCAGAAGATGAAGTTGTTGGTTAGGGGATTGAATTAAAAGATGGGTTTGATAGCTTTGACGAGTTTGATTGAAGTTTGAATTTGAAGTAGAGAAAAGAAGATTTAAGAATTGAATTAGGGTTTTCTGGAACTTGAATTGAAATTCGATTCGAGTAAGAGTTAAGAAGAGTGGGAAAGAATCGTTAGATGGGTTTGTTTAATTATTGGATTTAAACTTCATGGATTAGGGTTCTTTTTAAAGAAGAGACTTAGGGTTCGTGGGTTTGAATGTTGAAGGAGATGGTATTGATTGTGAGAAGATTAGTAGAGCAAGATTTCAGGATCGAATTGAAGTGCAAGATAATCTAATTCAAGTGCCTGAAAGTAGCGGTTTTGAGGTAATTGTCTTCTGTGTTATTTAATGAAGATGTGTAATTTCTTAAATTGAGTGTATGTGTTTGGTAATTGAGCTATAGTATGTAGTTAGACTTATGTTAAATTCCAGGGAAAAGGAAATGGATGTTATTGTTGAGTTACAAAGATTTATGTAGAATTGTTATGATCTGAACAAGAAATTGGTGTTAGCGAGATGATTTGTTGGATGCTGCTGTGATAAACAAGGTGGCTGGGGTTATTTTAATGATGGTTGTTATTTGTGTCTGAGATTGGTGAAAATGGAATTCAGGAAATGTATGAGGTTGTTGTGGTGGTTTACTGTGATGAATGAAGTACACGTTGAGATTCAATTTGATTATATATGGTCATTGGTGTTGAGGTGGAGATGCAGGTGATGGTTCTGTACAATGAATGAAATTGCAGGTTATGAGAATTGAATTCTGTGTATGCTAATTCAGTATAGTTAGAATGGATGAGTGTTTGTAGATTTTGCGGATGAAGAGTATGAATGAACTGTTGGTGTTTATTGTGAAGAGTTATTACTGGTGTTGTTGGTATGAGCTGTTGAGTTGTTCTGAGCTGCAGGTGTTGGTGTTAGACTGTGAGAGGATGAAGTTAAAAGGGTTGTGCAGTAGGTGCTGCTATTAGGAATGAGATGGAGGAATTGTCTATGGAAGTGTATCTAGAGATGGAGTTCTAGTTTATAGAACTAGATAGAGCTTTTGAATGGGAAGTGTTGATAAAATGAAGATAGTTTGGGATGGTGATTGTTTGATGAGTTATAGAATTGTATGACTAAAGAATAGTGATTACAGAGTTGTAGATTGTAATTGCTGTGAAAGCTTGCTACTACTGCTGTTGCAGGTAAGCAGAACTTGAAGTTGTAATTGTAGTTATGAAGTTGTTTAGTTTGAATGTATAATGTTGAAAGATTAGTAAGGAGATGTCAGTGTGTAAGATTTATAGCTGAAGTGAAGCTGCAATAGGATTAGACCTATTAGTCATCCCAGTCAGATGTCTGACTAGCTTGTTTTGATGACTCAGTTAATCTGACTGAGTCATTTGTGAACCTGACTTACCTGAATCAGTTTTGTTGACTGAGTTGACCTGGATCGATTTCTGTTTGACTCGTTGACCGAGTTAACCTTTGACTGACGTTTACCGTTAGTTGACTCAGCTGACCGTTAGAGACTGTTAGTTGACCAGTTGGACCAGGCCTTTGTTTAGTGGGCCTACTTAGTGAACTTGGGCTTAGAACCATTAGATAGTTCACTTAGCCTAACTAGAGAATTGTATGAAATTATGTTACAAGCCTTGTGTGAGCCTTTTGGCTAAACTCTTAGATTGCTTGATTAATAGTTGATATTTATTAACAACGATCGATTCAAAGGATGAACCAGTGGTTCGTGGATCTCGAGGTGGGCGTGGCTTGTCATCCAAAGAGGTGGGAATTTATATTTAACTCTATTGTGATTATTGTTGCTTTCTTTTATAAAAGTTTATGTTTGACAAACTCATGCATCTGGTTGTGCTTTCCATGCATTGTTTAACTTTGAATTATGAAAGTTTTGTTATTTCTTTTAATCTTTCCATTGCTTGGAAAGGAATTGTAATGTTTTGTTTGTCTTTATGAATTGTTTGGGAAATAAGAATTTCCATTTGATTGTTTGGAAATGAGAATTTCCATCTGTGGTATATATGATACTACTCCTTCATTTATACCTACTTACTTTCGAGCTTTTATGCAATAACTAGGTGCGGGACGAGTCACCATATAGCTATCTAGGTGCGGGACGAGTCACCATATTATACATTGTTTGGAAGGAGTTAGTTCCATATACATGATTGTTTACCTCTGTGAAATTGGTTGTGTTTTAGTGTTAAGGGAAAATATGAATTGTTTCCAAATCATTTCCAATGATTACTTGAAAGTTAAATGTTATTCCTGCTGGGCACCTCTTTTAGGGATGATGTGCTCACCCATTCCCACTTTCAGTTTCAGAGACAAATCAGAGTTGCGCAGCGGAAGCTTCGAGGAGTTGAGTTCGTTAGTTGGTTAACTTTTGCTATGTTTATTATGTTGTATATTCTATTTGAAACCAAATGACTATTGTATATGTATCATTTGAGAGGAGTTCTTGTATATATATATTTCAGAGCGGGGCTAGTTTTGGGTTAAGTTTTGTAGGAGATTTCTTAATTGAATGTTTAAGTATTTGAATTAGATTCGTAGTGCCTCTTTATTTAGTTAATCTCTTGGATTAGTCAGCTGCTAGCTTTGGGGGCGCTACAACCTTGATCCCTGATGATGCTCAGAACATTTTAGGCTTATGGGTTACCGGAAAATCAATTGCAGAAGGAGATAACTGTCCGGACCTAGAATGGTCGAAGATACACGCTCTGACTAACAAGCTGTTTGGTTGGGACTACAAAACTTGTTTGGAAAGCTTTTATGTATCTAAGAATAGTAGGACAAAGACAATCAAGTTGAAGATGCTTAAGGATAGATTTGAAAAGACGAAGGAGAAAAAAGACAAGGATGGATGGGACCTCGCACAAATTCGTTATACAGCCGTTGCGTACCTGTTATTCATCTTGGGCACTAAGGTATTCCCTGACGCTAGTGGGAACAGGGTGAGTGCAAACCACCTACAATACTTGGATCCGTTGGAAGAGGTTTGTAGCTATTCTTGGGGCACCGTGGTAATGGCACATTTGATGGCGGAGATGAGAAGGGCCTCTAAGGCTGTTACTAACCAATTTGTCGGGAATTTCACTCTACTCCAGATAATTTTGTTTTTAAATTTATGTTTTTATATATATAGTTCACCTGTACCCTTATTATTATAAACAAAATTACTGCTTCTTATATGTATCGTTCCACATTGGCATAAGTGTGAGCTTATGAACACTTCCCAACATTGTTCACGAACTACAAATGCTTGGCGATAAAAAAAGCTGGCGAACCTGATGAGCTAGAGCTCGGAGATACGAGATCAACAATACTCTGAAGCCCGGTAACAAGCGTCAACTAACAGATATGAGATTGGCTCTGGACGCGATGACTACCAAAGAGGTTGTGTTCGACCCTTACAAGGAAGCGAGAGAAAACCGCCAAATTTTTAGGTTTCCTAACGTCGCATTTTATAATGGACAGTTGTTCCACCCAAAGGGAAACATTATGGCTGATCCTCGACATGTGATGCGGCAACTTGGATATAAGCAATTGTATAATTTGCTGACAGCCTCTCTTGAAAGGTACGTTGTTGACCGTTCTCTGAGCTATTCAACTTTTTTAAGGTTGAAGGTAGAGTATACGCCAATTCCAGAACCAACACATTAGAGGGATAGGGAACCACGTCGTTTGGTAGATATCAGTAATTGGGAGATTGCGGAAAACGGTGATGAAGCTCATCCCGGTTACATGTGGAATTACCTGAAAGAGTCATATCCTTTTGTCGTGCGCCGGGATAACGTCAAAGTTCCACCCCATAAAAACCCTCTCGTTCCAACTCCTACAGAGGCACCGCCTACAATTGTTGGACTTCAGAATACCGTTGGATTGCTAGTAAGTATTGTTATTGTTAATTACTTAAAATTATATTAGCAAATATATACTAATTATGTGTTGGGTGTATGAAACTAGCGGCGTCGGCTTTGCAAGTTGAGGAGGATGTTTGGCTGCGAGAACGAGAAAGGAGAGGTGTTATCCCCTGAAGAAATGAAGGAAGTTGAGGAAAAGCTTGATAAAATGGAAGACCCTAATACAAAAGCTTTGATCGGGAAAACGAGGAAGGTGGTCTCCAAGAAGCAAAAGACCAAGTGATATAAGATTTGTATTTGTGTTTCTTCATTTGGATGGTGGTGGTTACGTTTTGAACAATTTGAAACTTGTTTTTGTTTGTAACTCATGATGAACTCTTTAGTTGTTTGGTTTACTTTTGGTTTATGATAGCTGGATTAAGAACATTTAAGCACAATTCAGTTGTTTGGTTTATGTTGAACATGTTTAGATTCTATAAAAATGATTTTTTTTGTAAGTTTTCTTTACACCAAAGGCGCCGGCATTGTATCCGGCATAGATAAGTAATTATAAATCCATGCCGAAACTAATGCCGGCATTGAATTGTTTTTCTAAAACCATGCCGGAAAGTTGGGATTCAAGGGTCTAGGTTCCTGTATAGAATTTGGACTGTGCTGGCATGGAAATATTTATTAAATCCATGAAGGAAATCTGATTTTTTTAAACTTGGATAATTTTTCAGAAAATCGGCATGGTAAATAAGATATCTGTCCATGCCGGCATTCTGTAAACCCTTCAGGAATTTAATTTTTCTAGAATTCCAACATTGGTTTGGATAAAACTACAATGCCGGGATTGATTATAGATCCGTTACGAATGCTCTTTTTATTTCGTTCCTAGATAATCTATTACATTAGATTTGAAACTTTAAATTAAAACATACTAAAAAACATGAAACTTTAAATTAAAACATACTAAAAAACATGCGAATGAAGTACTTTTGGTTTAAGATGATCTCATAATTTATTTCCATCCCTTTTCAACAATTACGTTTCCATTGAGCCTTTCGCGAATATCTTCGAATACATCTGGAAGCTCGGTGTCAAGGACCATCCTCATTGGTTCATCTTCTCTTTCAACATATTCCTTTCCCTTCATATAACACCCATCACACCCATCAATAGGCTTGCATTGGTCCTTGTGGTTTTCTCTTGATTCAGCTAGTGCAGCAGCTATGTCAAACCATTGAAACTCATCGCTCTTTGGGTGATTCAAACACCTTAGAAACATTCTTCCATTTTCAGCATCATCAGTTTTTGCAATCCAAAATCGGCGTGTCCCATCACATTTTCTACACTTCGAATGAATAAAAGGACAGTCCATGGCTAGATGAGAAGGTGACTTGCGAATTTGACAGCTGCAATGATGACTCTATAAGAGAAGATTATATTAGTGATACGTCCTAGTAGAGAAGATTTTAACTGTCCATATATTGTTAGTAATGTTGAATCTACTTACTTTGCAGGTAGAGCTTGATGGTGGTTTGCAAATAGAGCTTGTTAATGAATCTCCCATCGCTTGTGAAGCTTGAACCGTGCTTGCTTGATCTATTTTTTGAGACTTGCTTTCTTGAGAGAAGGATTTTTGTTATTTGGTGGGTGCTTTCTGTAAATTTTTCCGAAGGAATGAGGGGGTATTATATAGAATGAAGCTCCAACGATCTTATTTTTCAAAAAACTAGCCGTTTTTTTTTTGAAATTCCAGTATGCCGACATGGTCGCATAAATATAATCACTGCCGGTAGTGTATACCGTCGTTGTATGTTGGTGTTGAAACCATGCCGGCATTTACTACGGATTTGGCCCAATATTTGTATAAAACAAATCAAGTACCGGCATGGATATTTAATAGTAATCAATACCGGAAACCTGAGCCGGCGTTCTTATCCATATTAACATCAATGCCGGCATATGTGATTTCAAAAAAACTAGTCGTTGAGGTTTTTCTCTATATAAAGAGAGCTAATACTTGAACCCAATTGCCCAAAACTCGTGTGTTCTTATATATATCCTTGAGACTCTTAACTTATGAAACCCTAAACCCTAGAAGAGTCATCTATAAATAGCTTAGTATAGAACCTACTTCAACATATAACAAATGGTATCGTTTGACTCTGAGGAAGATTTAGCAATCACCCAAGCATGGTACGCCGCAACCCGAGTTGGAGTTATAGATAACAGTTCGGGGGAGAACATGTGGTTGAAGATTTTTAACAGATTTACTCATGATTATGGGAACCCGAAAGGAAGAACTGCTCAACAAATCGGGCAATGGCACGACATCATCCTAGATACAGTGGTTCAATTTTTAAAAATCAAACACCGGATCGCGCACACTACCCACAATAGATTGTCCCCTCAAAAACTCGTAAGTATCTTTATGATTAATTCGACACAATCCGATCTTTCAATTTTTATGTAGCAAACTAAGTTTGTGTGTTGTTTTTGTAGCACGAAGCCGTGAAAATGCGTTACTTACAGGAAAAGGGGAAGCATGCATGTTTGATGAACACGTGAACCACATGGTAACCAAAGTAACGGAGTACCACCAGCTGGGTGAATCAGAGACGGATTCTTCGTAAGAAGATTGATAGGTTTAGTGGTTTTTGGTTAGGTTTTTAAGGTAGTTTTTGGTAAGGTTTTGTGGGTAGATCTCTATGTAAACCCTCATGAGATTATAACTCGTCCACTTGGTTCACCAAGTGGTTCAAAGGATTGATGCACATGCTAAGTGCATCTGTGCTTCCTGCGATAAGGATTACATTTGAAATAAATTATAGTTCCGGCATACTATGTTAACATAATTCAATGTCGTTACCATGCCGGCGTAGATAGTATATATAACTCTATGCCGGGATAGAGTGTCAAAATGTTAAGGTTTCTGAGTACAATAAACTGTATTCCGGCACTAATTTTATTTACGAATCCAAGCCGGCACTGCATGCCGGCATTCTCGTTATCTTTGGTTCAATGCCGGCATTCAACATTTTGAAAACTACACAGCTTCTTTCCGAATTTCAATGCCCAACGACTATTTTTTTAAAACCAAAAACTGTTAAGGGAACTGCCGGCATGGATGTTAGGTTTTTGACAATGCCGGCTCCATAAAGTAGAAAAAGAGTCGTTGAAACATCTTCTATTTGAAGCAATGGAGTTACCATTGCACTTGTTATATATATAAAAAAAAAATTTGTAAGCTCCACCACATATCTCCAATGGAAAATCCATCACCAACTACCGAGTTTTTCATAGCCATGGAAAAAGAAAAACTTAAGATGAACAAATTATCCACTCCAATAGGGAATCAATTATCATCCACCACCAACTCAATTGCCATTATACAAGAAAAACTTAGAAGGAATGAAGAAACCACCAAGTCAATTTCCGCAATGGAAGAAGAGATACTTAAAAGGAAAAGAGAAGAAGAAGAAGAGGCAGCAATAGAAGCAAAATATCGCAAAGAAACTAAAGAAATATACGAACGTGTAAAACAAGCGAAGATAGAAGCGGATGTTGAGGAAGAAACCGAATGGATTAAAAATTTATACATAGTATCGGATTTCCCGGAAGATCACCGCCCTTTGGATCTTTTTTTGGGTCTTGTTAGTAGTGGTCCTTATATGCCGAAGTTTGAGGACGGTAAGTGCAAGAAACGCAAAATGGATTACGGGGATGAGTTTGTAGCGAATCGAATAACTGCCCTCATAAAATTATGTCGCAAGTACAACGAGTTTCCCGCAAGATACAGAGGGAATAGGTTTCAAGCTCAAAACGCATATACCAAGTGGAGAAAAGAGCCTTTTAGACATTTCGAAGCTGCTTTGTTTATTGAATCTCATTCCAAGAAATGATGTTAGTTGCAATTAGCTTAAGATCTTTCATTTTATGTGTTTAATGTTTTAAAGTTTATTTCCGTATGCGATTAATATGAAGGTCAGTTTGGGTCAGTTTGCTTTAACCCTTCCGTCTAGTTGTTTTGGTGGTGTGTATACCAGCATAGAATGTTAACCAACGGAAACACCGGCACTGGCACCGGCATGGTAGTCTGATCATAATACAATGCCGTCATTCTAGACTGATATTAAACTGATTCTCAGAATTTTGGCATTGAATTGTACCATTTATTTATGCCAGTATTCTGGACTCAAATTAAACTGATCGTCAGAGTTTCGGCATTGAATTGTACCATCCATCCATGCCGGCAGTATGACGGTTACAAACTCCTTTATTGTATTTAAGCGACAACGGTTACAAACTCCTTTATTATATTTAAGCGACGGTTACAAACTCCTTTTTTCTATTTAAGGGACGGTTACCGAATGTAAACTGTTCCATCTTTCCATCTTTTTTTTTTTTTTGCTTCTCGGCTCCTCCAAAACCACTTAACTCCCTTATTTTGTTCCATCTTCTATACCAACTTCATTCAATTCTTCAAACCCAAAGAAGAATGGGTCGTCGCAAGCCTCCTGAAAAACCTATACCTAATCCTGAAGGGTCTGTTGATGATGGTGGTAAATCTAAATCAAAAGCACAACAAGTGCAGGAAGCAAGGATAAATCAAGCAGCTCTTCTACAAGATGATGAGGAAATAACAAATTTGATGCGGTAAGTGATGTCTATGTTGAATTGAAGCATTTTTAGGGTTTATCCCATACTAGAAAACACAAATTGATAGTTGCATGTTTAGTCTTTCTACTACTCTAAAAGAAAATTTTGAAATTGCAATATAGTCAATTGAAATTCAGTTACAATTTTGTTTCGCCATAGAATTCAATTTGAATACCATGCCGGATTATATGTCTTGTATCCCCCTTTTATTGCATGGAAATACCGGCATAGAAATCGAATTGCATACAATGCCGGAACCAGATGCCGGTGTTTTAAGTAACTTATAATCTACGCCGGAACTAAGTGCCGTCTTTGTATATTTAATAAATTCCATGCCGATTTTGATTTCCTTCTTTTGTTAAATCTTTGTACAAATTTCCCATATTCCCTGCATAGTTTATATGTAAACAACAACGCCGACACTGATGCCGGCAGTGTCGTTTTGTTTACCATCCATGCCGGTTTTGATTTCCTTTTTCTGTTAAATCTCTGTACAAAATTCCCCAAATACCGGCATTGTTTTTCACTTATTTACTAAGCCGACAGTTCCGCCGGCATTGATTTTATGTTGACAATCCATGCCGGATTACTGTATATAACTCAGTTGACATATTGGGACGTAGGTTTAGAGCACCACAAATCAATAAAGGAAAGGGCAAAGCTGTTGAAGAACGTAAACCTAAGTCTTCTCGGCCTCGACGTAGTCGATCTGATCCGGACCGTGGTAAGGTCATCATTCGGGAGCGTACGGGGGACACAAGCAGCAGTGAGGATGAAGAGTGGGAAAAATATGTACCTCCTGAACCATCCTGAGCAGGTGGCTCATCCTCACAAGGCTTAAGACATCCTGAAGTTGAAGTTGAAGCGGTGATAAAAAGGAAAAGAAACCCCCAGACCACCTTCCTAAAAGATATGACATGCTTCCAGAACGCACAGACAGGAAACAGTGGGGTGAACTGAGAAATCCGCAACACTTATTTGACTACAAGTACTCTTGGGCTCGTTGGATCTATTCAACTTATGTAAGACGTTTGCATCTTGTTATTATATCATTTATCTATGATCATGTGAATTTAAGATAGTTTGGTGTGTTTTTATAGGACCACAAGAAAGCCTTCCGTATTAGCTGCCATCAATCAATGGATATATGGCCTTTGGAGTGGGAGTGTGATGTTGTTCAAGAATTGGTCAGAGCATCTGGGTTATATCTCGCGGTAAAAAATTATGTGGTCACTGATTAAGTCACGATGAATTGCTTCTTGGAGAGGTTTTTTGGTGAAACTGATACCATGCATTTTCCTTTTGGCGAGATGACCATTATCCCTGAAGATGTCCAAAGAATACTAGGTCTAGAGGTTCTTGGCAAAGCCGTTAAGGAATGAGATAACTATAGGGACATATCTTGGACCAAGATATATTGCTGACTAAAAAGTTGTTTGGGTGGGACGAGGAAACGACTAAATAAAATATGTACGTGGCAAAGCATTCCCGGACAAAGACTATCAAACTCGTCAATCTCATACGATTGTTTGGGCATACGAAGGACAAGGAATTGAATCCCGAAGAAATTCAGCAAACTACCGCTGCTTATCTTTTGTACACCTTGGGCACCGTAATATTCCCTGACGCTAGTGGTAACAGGGTGCATATGAACAACCTACAATACTTGGATCC
>JAJJMB010011676.1:362824-426173 GCA_023531105.1 Papaver atlanticum | reverse complement strand
TTGGTAACAAAGCATTCAATATTCACTATTAGATGAAAACCTTATTAGATTCAAGCTAATATCTTTCGACCGTTAGATCGAACTTAGCTTGTTATACACAAATGAAATATACGTCATTTAGGTTTGAGTAACCGTACCTAAACGTGTACACCTAGTTGGTTCAACAGTAGTTAACCAATGGTTAGCCATATGAGCACTTTCATATCAACCTTATTCATCTTCACCATAACTAGACCAAATGACTCAAATGAACTAGTTCGTGAGTTGTTCAATTGCTTAGATCTTATAGAAGTATACAAGCCACAATTGAAGCAAAATCGGCTTTGATTCACTCGAATCGATTCATGAACATTTTAGCCACGGTTTGCAAATTGCATTCATTAATATATAAATGTTTTAGGTATTCCTCACAAGCCATCTCAAAACAGATCTTTGAATCTTGGGTATTCCTCACCAACACACACATGTTCTTAAGAGCCGTCTCTTTATCCCAAACAATTGCTTCATTTTTAGATTTTATTCACTACATAAGGACAACAATGGGAGATTATAAGGTTCATTACAAGCAATCCATTAGTAAAGTTCAAGATACTAGGTGAAAAGTATTCTATGGTAACATACCGGAGGCATTTTGTAGTATTCCGACGTATCCCGACCAAGTGGTCTTGCATTTGTTGGATCAATATATGTCACAACCTAAGGATCGAATGAAAAGAAAATAAATTAGTTCCAAAAAAAATTAAAATACTATGCCGGACCACAGTTCTGGCATGCTCGACCACAGTTCCCGGCATGGTCGAACTGAACCGAAACTAAAGACCAAATTTGAAACGCTTCCGGCATAAAATTTTCATTTGAAATAAACGCCGGAAACATAGGTGCCAGCATGCTCGTTATCTATGGTTCCACGTCGGTGCACTGTGCCGGCATGGTCGATAATTAATCAACCATGCCGGTATTTGTCTTTGGAAGACACTGATTCCTGTATGTTTTTTAAGTGGTATCAACACGGTAACTTTAGGATTGAACCATGCCGGTAGCACATTCTGTAGAATATTTCGTGGTAGGTAAAAAGTAACTTTTGTACCGGCATAGTTTTTTCGGTTGAATACAATACCGGCTTGCATTTCAAAATTGGGGATATTATTGGCCGGTATGGACGTAGTATGAATACAATGCAGGGGAATGCTACTGCCGGCATTGTATTCATACTACGTCCATGCCGACACCGAGCTATTTCAGCTGCAACAATGGTGGATTCAAAGGGAAAAAATCATTTTCAATACATTGGGACCTTTACCTGAGTATTGGGAGTGCTTGTATGTTGAACTAGTTTACTCTCTTGGGTTGGTTCTTCACGAAACACTTCATGCTCATAAAAATCACGATCCAAGGGTGTTGGTTCCGCAAATACTTGCAATTATGAGTTGTTGTCATTAGCAGAAGATTGAAGATATGCTCCTTGTTGTAGTTGAGCTAAAGATTCAACATCAATTCTCTCTTCACAATCATCCTCCATTTTCACCAAAAAAAAAAGTTCTCTCTCAAAAAAATTTCCCTCCTTCTACACTCACCTCACCCACCCAAATACAAATAAAAATACACACTAATCATTTAACAAATACTTATGAATTTTCCTAATTATAATTAAACACTAAACCTGATTAGTGAGGGGTAGATTAGGAATTAGGTAAAATACATAGATAAGGGGTGACCCTGATTTGATATTTAAATCCAGGTTTTGTCTGTTTCCTTTATCCCCTAATTAGTTTAAGTATCCCCCAATTGCGCGTTCTACTTTTAAGGGTCGTGAACTCACTAATTGTTTCAAGTACAAACATAAAATAAGATATGTCAACAAACTTCAAAGGAGAGCAAATCGATTAGCAAACAAGCTCAATTTTTTTCAAAAGTCGAATTCATCCGAGGTATGTAAATTCAACTCATCTCCGAAGAAGTTAATTTCTAAAGAAAGAGATAGACCTCTACAAAAAAGAACAAGGTCTAAACAATCTATGAAAAAGGGTATTAAGAATTCCGTACAAGAATTGTATGGTGGACAGATTATTGTTCACCCCAACACAACTTAATTGTGTTGAAGGTGCATCTTGTCTCATGTACCCGAATTTAAAAAGAGATAAGATTTATGCACAATCGGGTTTTTAGGAAAAGAAAATTTGTTTATTTTTCTTTTTGTTTTCTGGAATTCTGTTGATCTTTTCATAATTAGTATTGAAAAGGTTTCCCCTGTTTTGATTATTAAAGGAGAGTTAAAATTGACAATTCTACCTTTTTTAGGGTTATGAGTTGGTCGTACGTGAATCCTACTTACTCTGTATATAGGTTCTGTAACCCTACATTCCCCTTCCCTGAAAACTCTTTCTATCAAAAGATTGCTCGTGGAGCTTGGATTGTGTGTTTCTCTCACAATTCCATATTTGAATTGAGACTCCAAGCATCATATCTTCTGATGGAAAAAATGTTAATATGATTGTTCGGCCATCAATCATGAAGGAAAAAGATAAATATCATTCCTTTACAACTTTGAAGAGAAAATGAAGAATATGAAGAAACCAAGGGCTATCCCCTCAAATCTTTAGAAGTTTTCCGGTGTTCTTGAAGAGTTGAAGGAAACAAGGAAGGAGATTCAGCAAATGAAGGATATTGTTTTAAGAAATATTAAAATCCAAAAGGCCCTGGTTCGGCATCAGTCAAGAAGGTTTGTTGGAATTAACTCCTTTCTTCACGAACCTTATGTTCCAATGTCTGTTGACGACAAAGAGTTCGGGGACGATAAATAATTTTTAAAGAATCTTAATGTCTAGGAAACTTCTTATGAGAATTTATTCTTGTGTTTTAAGAAGGATAACTAGGGATTGGAATAGCAAATATTGTGATTACACATAGCTATTGCCAACGATTTTCATCTTGCAATGTTTTAGATTTATTTATTTAAATTCTAAGTTATTTGGAAGATGATTTTGCAGTATTAATCTTTATTGGTTTTATATATTGCAAAAATATTTTATGGGATATGCGTGTTTACGTCTGTGAACTATAAGTATCTCATATATGTCAAAAGTTAAGTCTATTATGTATTTATGCAAATATTGATAAAAGATAGAATGAACTTTTGAATATTCCACAGTATTGATCTTTCCCTGATCCACTTCTATGTGAAAGTACTATATGGCTCTGTAAGTTTTCTTATGTTGAACGTTTCCGATTAAATTAATCATTAAGGTTTTCTTGTGGTTAATGTATTCGAGTTTTCTGGATACAAATTCATGTTTCATGTGATTTGTTAATGTCAAAAGAAATCCTTGTTTTCTCGTAAAAGTAAGGTTGCTCTTGTTGTTCTTTCGGGAATGACATTTTATGGGGGGAGTTCTTAATTGAACTTGTGCTTAATTGCCAAATCTTTATGAGGAGTGTGGCTGTGGAATATTGTAGGATTTATCTTGTATCTTTATAAACTCCTTGATGAATACACTAAGTTTCGACTATGTGAAATCATCGAAACCAAGTTGATATGTTCTCTTTTAGTCATGAATAATATCTTCGAGAATTTCATTATGATCCCGCTAGTTTTCGTACCTTTGCCAATTTATATTGACAAAAAAGGGGAGAATTATTTTGTAGTTCACACTACATACATATGGTTTACGGATCATTATGTAAGGGGGAGTGGTTTTCATTGTGAGATGAAGTATTGACTATGGGGGAGTGATACATATCACCGTAGTATTATTGTCAAAGTTGTGATACAATTGAACTTTGATGATGTGTAATAATACTATGACACTGTATAACAATAATTGAGAACATCTGTTTTCTTATTGTTATGGCTACGGATCTTCAACAACAATGATGCTGAGTTGAACACGTTCACAATCACCGAAGTACTTGGAGTGACGAAAAACCAAGGAAATCAAGCATGTTGGATGAGAAGCCACAAAGTTTATTTATTTTGTAATCCATATGTATTGATAGTTTTGTCACTAAAATTGACAAAGGGGGAGATTGTTAGAGCACTGCTCGGTCGAACTCGCAAGCGTTACTATCTCAAGCTTGTTTGTCAAGTTTAGGTGATCAAACTATAAGTTTTGATTTCTAGTCCACTTATAGCTATGTCTTGGATTAGGATAGAATGTGTAGTTGAGCTTTAGACTTCACGGCGTTCATCGATTGAAGACGAAGATCTACTGAGGAGAGCTTGGAGGAACTTCATCAACCAAAAGGTATGTGGAGACTAAAACTTATCTATCACTCAGAAGTCTATTCTATTCTATCTCTTATTGAGACTAAGTCGTATAGCTATATAGGCTTTTACATTATACACATTTGATATTTCGAGCTGAGTTTAACTCGCTTATATCTTTCTCGAAATATGTGTTGAAAGCTTTTTTCTTTAGCTACATTTATCATTATTCTTGACGAGTTTAGTTGGAAACAATTTATTTGTTGGAAACTAAACAATGAGTCAAAAGATGATCATGTGAAAATTGCCTTGAAACATCTTACATGATTTGTGTTAGACGGTCATTTGATGTTGACTCGGAATGTTTCGTATTGATCATTCGATCACTTGAAAATTACTTATAAGCTAATAGTTTGTGTGAGACAGCTATTGTCGTCTTTTAAGGATGTTTCAGTGATTGAAATGGGAGTTTAGAACAATTAACCATTGTCTGGATATAACACAGTATGCATACAAGTATGCAAACTGTTGTAGTATGATTCAGGTCCGGAAACCAAGTTTGCATACCAGTATGCAGACGGTTTTAACTAATAAAGTCCGGGAACCAAGTATGCGAACGGTTCTATATGAGTTAGGTCCGGAACGACAGTATGCGTACCCGTTTGCGAACTGTCGGACAAGACCAGAGTCCAAAACTTAAGTTTGCGTACCCGTTTGCAAACTGAGTTGGTTTAAGTTCTAAAATCAGTTAAGTATGATTTCATACTCATGAACAAATACATTTATATATTAAGGAATGCAATCTTTGCAAACCGTGGATAAATGTTCATGAATTGATTCTTGAGTAAGTACTTTGTACAATCATGAATCAAATCCGATTTTGTTTCAATTGTGTCTTGTATACTTCTATGAGAATATAAACAATTGAACAACTCTATGAGAAACACAATTAGATTCATTTGATCTAGAAGTGTTAGATGAATGTGGTTAATACAAAAATGTTCATATGGCTAACTTCGGTTAACTGTTATTGAGCCAACTCAATATACACGTTTAGGTACGGTTACCCATATCTAAATGAAGTTATATTTCATTTGTGTGTAACGAGCGGTCGTAAGAAATTTCGCCTAATTAGGATACTTTCCTCTCCAAATATATGGCTCCACCAGAAACAACACGAATGAAGTTTTCCTGGCTCTTAGGATAGTTTGCAAGAAATGCAAACTCAAGTATTTATAGACCAAGGTTGTTTGGACAACAAGAAAATTCCAAAACCGAAAATATTCTCAAGATCCTATTTCCAATTAAATGCCAAACAATATTTCTGAAATCTCTCTTAGATTTTTTTTATTATTAGTTTAGCACATTAACTAAAAAGCCTTTTCAAGAGGATATGCTTTAATTGCTGGTAATTAAAACATACATTATGAAAATCATTATTAAATGCTTTTCAATATTTCGGTTCGGGATCGCCTTGAGCATCAGGAATATCTTTGAACAATTAATGATAAGAGTTATGTACATGTTCAAATAATGTCGACATCTATAAGTTTTTCTTAGCAAACCCTAATTCCTGATTCACACATAATCATGAAGAGATGTGTGAACTTTGGAAACTCGGTTTTGCTCTTGGGATCGGTTATACCAAGACTCACAATATAAGTTGTGATCGGTTATACCATGCTCCCCAAGATAGGTCGTGACCAGTTACACCATGCTTCCCAATGTATCTTGTAATCGGTTACACCTTACTTCCCAAAGTAGCTTGTAACCGATTACACCTTGCTTCCCAATTAATCTTGTGACCGATCACACCTTACTTCCCAATATAGCTTGTGACCGATTACGCCTTGCTTTCCAAATAAGCTTGTGACCGGTTACACCTTGCTACACACTATAGGCTATGTCTGGTTATACCTTGATTCTCAACATAAGTCAAGATAAGTTCTACCTTGTCATCTTGTATTGGTCATCCAAATGATATTCAATAAAGAACCGGACCAAACACACTTATGATTTCCCTTTCGATTATGAAACAAGTTCATACGTCCACCTCCTTAAACCAATGTAATAATACATAGTTTCCTAAGATGAAATCACACTTATATCCCACACATAATCAAGTAACTAAATACATAGATTATGTTGATGTCGTATTTACGAAGTTCAAAAGATAAGCGTTACACTTCGTAATCTAATATAATTGCTTGACACTTTGATCATAATGATATGACCAAGTCTAATCACTAGAGTATTATATATACAGCTTCGCATGTTATGTTTTCAATATAAAGCGACTTGAAAGATACGTTAGGAATGGAAACAAGATCAAGTCAATATTACTACCCTCAAGAGGAAGGATGATGTCTTCGTTGCATTCGTTACTTCTTCACATTCTTCAGGTCTTCAGAGTAATACTTGTATGGCTCAACATTCCTAGACTTTCTAGTCTAACCTAAACGAAGTTGACTCTAGTAAATAATCAAGAGACTCTATATGAGTTTTGATACTAAAATATGACAACCAAACTTGACATTCCAACGCTTGGTGGGTTCAACCGAGCTATGCTCTAACAAAGGCAAAGGTGGCCAAGCAGGTTGGAAGGCACCCGCATTTGTAGCTGTTGTGAAAAGAGTGCAACCCCTTTGCGCGCATAAGTTGACAAAATTTAATGTGCAGAATCGATTGTAAACAATGAGAAAGTTGATAAATGGTGTGAAAGAACTCATGAGATTAAATGGATTTGGCCGGGACTATCAAAACAATATGCTTATGGCTGATTCTTCTGTTCGGGATGATGCTTTGGAAGTAAGTAATCATTTTAGTTTTTCTACTGAAATTTGCATCAATATTTTGCTATGAGGTTATATCTTGATGTGTGTATATATGGGTGTTGGTTGTACTTTGTGAATATACTCCCTGAAATTTATCGGTTGATGCATTTTTGCATACAAGTATTTGTTTGATCGACTGTCCATAATAATTTATTCATTGATTGCAGGCGAGACCAAAGTTGAAGCATTTGAAGAACAAGTCAGTAAACTTGTATAATGAGATGGTTGAAGTATTGGGAGATGGACCTTCTATGAGCACTAAGGAAACTACCACTGGAATGATGAATGAAGATAATGAACCTTTACCCCCTGCGTCATTTAACTTGGATGATTTTGATGAGGATGGACAGGTTAAAAGTGCAATAAGCCAGCAACAGGAAGTACATCTTCAGGAGGAGTGGATAGAGCTTGATCAGGTGATAAACGTTCTTCGTCAAGCCAACCAAGTAACAATCTTTAACATCTTAAGAAGCAACGTACCCGTTCGATTGCTGCAACTTTGGGCCAAGAAATAATGGATTGCATATAGAAATTGGGCGTGTTGCAATTGCTATGGATAAGAGAAATGAAATGGATAACTCGTGATGAGAAGAACGTAAGAAGGCATTGGAAGAACTTAATTTGAAGACTTATACTAGGTTAGATGCTATCAACTGGTTACTTCTTGACATTGAAATAAGGAAGGTCTTCTTGGCTTTGAGTTTTTAGGACCGAAAGCTATGACAACAGATGAATTTGAATGTTCAAGCAAGCAATTTATAGTGGTTGTCGTTAGCTTCGTCTATAAAGATATCTGTAAAGACAATCAAATCTCTTAGACTGTCTAAAAAGATATCTATAAATACAAATTGATCTCTTATTAGGAATGTTACAACGAAAAGGTTGCATAGAAAATAAGTCGTACATGGTTAGCCTTTAGCTACTTCTGCTACTATTTGTTTTGTTTTGAATTTATGGATTAAGATTTTAATTATCTGATGATAATATTTTTTTTATAATTGTCTTTTCGTTTTGGTTAAATTTTGTTTTGTTATTGCAATTTATGTCATAGTATGATCACGACTTATCTGTTTTGCGAGCAAAGAGATGCTACTTTAAGTTTGGGAGTTTCTATTCGATGCTAATTTTTAGATCGACTCTAGTCTCCATTAAGTGAACAATAACCGTGGAGTTAATAACTTTTACAAGCTTACCATGCTTTGTCAGTTTGTGATTTTTTTTCTTTTTCTACGAAAAAGTTAACCAAACAACACAAAGAATTCAAAACCAAAGTTTTCTCATAATCCTAAGATTTTGAATGTGATGCCAAATGAGATGGGGAATTTTAAAAACGGATTTTTTATTTTGTTACCAAACACACATACACATGAAATTGTATGAACCTGGAATTTATAATTTCATGACGCGCATAAGAAAAATGTAAATTCTGCACCCAAATGCAGCATAAGAAAAATGTAAATTCTGCACCCAAATGCAGCATAAGAAAAATAAGAGTAAGGGAAGGGGAGCCATAAATTTATGACGCGCATGTGGTCAAACTGGGGTCATAATAAGTTGACAAAGCCAATTTTGCACCTTCATTTCCACGGAACAGAGAGAGTAAAAAGATATTTGCAGCAGCAGATGCTGACATGCGTAGAACTCATGCTGTAAACTCTCTAGCGTTTCCTCACACGCAACCTTCACAATCTCATCTCTTTTGTTTTTCATTATTATTAGTAGTAGTATTTTGTATATAAAAACAAAGTTGTTCCTTTGAATTTTATTAGTTTTCATCAATCTAAGCTCACGTTTCCATTTCTGGGTTAGTTCTCCTTTTCTTTAATCCTCTCCATGTTTTACAATTCTTGGGTTTCAAATCAGTACCGCTGACATCATTTAGACTTATTTGTTGTTGTTTTATATGGTTTGCTTGTTTGTATATATAGGTAATTTAATGGCTTTATGTGGAATTGGATTTAATTCTGGATTAAATGGGATTGGATTTAAGCAATACAGTAGAAAGTCATCATCACTAATACTAATTAAACCTACCGCTAGTACACATTTGGTTAGAAGAAAGAGTAATAACCCAGTGTGGAGACGAGGATCGAAGATAAATTGTTCCACAAAGAAGGATGATCAAATTGTTGAACCAGTTCCTGTTGATGAAAAGCTAGTACCTGTTATGAAGTTTAAAATGTCTGACTTTACGATTTGTGATTGTACTAGCGTTGGACTTGGTGGTAGGGTATGGTAACCCTACTTTCTTTGATTGTGATTAACTATTTATGGATTGGAGGGTTTACATATTTACTTAGAACTTTTTGTTCTACAGGCAGATGAGATTGTATTCGAAGCAATTGTAAATAATCCACAAAGGTTGGTTTTTGAGAAGTCTACTTTTCTGTCTGAAGTTTGGCTTATGAGGATGATTAATTTGAGTGACTTTAAGTGTGTAATTATGTGTCATGGCACTATAACAGTCCCTTGTATAATTCGAGAGTGGTGCTTCGAAGATATACTAGTTCACAAGCTCAGCGCAGAGGGAAACGGGCTATAGAGGTGAATGAACTTCTCTGAATTCCTTAGATTTCTACTATTTCATGTTTGTTGGTCTCTCGTTTTCTTGTTTGCAGTAGTTCATTTTCGATGATACCGCTAATGTGGGTTTCGACGATCACTCGCAGGTATTAAAGAAGCTTGCTCGACGGAAACTTTTATATCATTCATATTCGATGCAAGTTCATGGCTACGTGGCTTCTTCTGGTAGCACTAACGAAAGCTCATTTACTCTCGTTCATGGGGTAAGCATCTCATGGGAACTTTATGAATATTCAAGTCAGTAACAGAAGGCTAGAAAAGTAACAATAAATAAGGATCCATTTCTCACTTAATAAATTTCCATGTGATATCAAATTCACCATACAAAGTGCTATGTTGTACATTTTGAGGAGCACTACACTCCATCATCCAGTTCTCGGGTATTATGTAGTAAAAAAAACGAGTGTATAACTTATGGTGAGTGTATGGCAGCTTATGAAGTGGGCGTAAAAATAGCATTTCATCCCTGGGGGTGGGGGACCCATTGTATGCTGGGCGCACCCCGTGCTCTGGATATTTGATGGGCCTTGTTATGTCGGGAACGATATTTATTGTATCCTGATGATGTTAAAATTTCTATTTATATGACTGTATTAGCTGACTTGCATAGATTAAGCTGTTTTTATTGTTTTTTTTTTAAGTATCACGGTAGTTACTCTCTAAGACATTGGCTCCAACTTCCGGATTGGCTTCCAACCTTAGAAGCTACTCTAGCATTGGATGAGGAGAGTGTAAGGAAGGTGGGAGATGACAAAGTTGGAGGATCTGCAATCTCCCGGAAGTTGCGACTTATTCGGATTCTAATGAGGGATCTTTTGGTCGGCGTATGTATTCAATTCAATAACTATCACAAATGTGTATGTTTTTGGAAATATGTTTATCAGACTCAAAAGGTAGGATTTTAAGGTTTTCTTTTTGTAATTATTACCTTCAGGTGAATTACCTACACAGCCATGGACTCGCCCATACTGAGTTAAAGCTAGAAAATGTGCATATAAGTCCATTGGATAGACATATCAAAGTAAGTTTGCCACTCTTCACAAGATCATCCTATTCTATCCCTGCAATACTTGGAAAATGTGATATCTAGAACTTCATTGAGACCTTTTTTTGTCATAGGATACTGTTATCATCTGTTCTATGAATTAGCTGATATTCCAAGTACTGCAGTGTGAAGGCGGACACTGTATAAGAAGTAGGCATTTGAATTGTCTCTATACCGTATATGGGGCTAAGATGCTTCAAAAAAAAAAAATACATGGGGATAAGCTTTTAGTTCAGTCATAGGGCTGAATGTAGTTACCGTCTGCTGGCAGCTGCTGACGGAAAGAAAAATTGCCAGTTTAAGTTGTGGAAGAAGTCCTTTCTGGATGGTGAGAGAATTGACTTAAAAGCATTGTAGTATTTAGCCAGTTTATTCTTTCTCAATCCTTTCCTTCTACGAAGACTGGTCAACGACCAGGTGAATTGTTGGTAAACCAGGATGCAGTCGATGGCTAAATCACAAACTGGGACTACCGTGAAGACTGCTTCTTAAACACTTGACCTCAAAGAAAATGTAAATATGAGCCTCCCAAGCAAGCAAGAGTTGCCTATAAATTGACATACATGTTCATCAGGGATATGTTTTGGAGTCCCTCTGTTATTTATTTTAGTTACCAATTGAAATAATTTTGCTGTTGGTTGGGAATTCTATGCATGGTACGCTTCAAAGTTCTATCTCTTTATTTTGTTCGTCATTTGATCTCGTTATATGAAGTAGAGAAAAGTGAATTAACCATTAAAACACAAAGTGGGCTGGATTGAATCATTTGCGAAGGAAGAGATGACTTACCATGGTTTTGATTTGTGGGACGAAGTCCTGAAGTTCTTCTGTAATTATATGGGTGAAATGGCGTTTGAGTTCATATTCTTCACACTTGATCTGATAATGCTTTTTCCTAGTACCTTTTGTGAATACATGTAAACAGTCACTTTTATCAGGTAGGAATTCTGGGCAACTCTTCAGACTTCTATGAAGACAATCCAGGTAATAGCACACTAGATGCCAACATGGACAGGCGCCAAATGATGATCGCATTTGACATGAGGTAGATTTGGGTAAACTAGATTCACTGCATTTAATGTGTTAGTATTTCGAGCATTGTTTCTGAAGATTCACCTGTTGGTTGTGCTACCCAGATGTGTTGGTTTTATGATGGCAAAAATTGTATTGCGGGAGCTTATGGACCCTATAGTTTTCATGACATTCAAATCCTTCCTCACTAAGGTATTTCAGAATTCCTCAGAGTCAGATTTCTGCATGACCTAATTATCAAGTTTCACAGTTTTATCTGGTGCTGTGTGGTGAATAAAATGTTGAATCCATTTAGATTGAAAGTTCAGATGTTGACTGGCATCCTCTAGTTGTTATCTGAAACTCAAACATCTGGATAATATACCTTCTTTCCATTCACTTCAATTGTTGCATTGAAATTTCTTCTTATCTGCAATTGCAGGGAAATCAACCATCATGCCTACGTGAGTTTCTCTTGCCAATTCTCTGCAAGAACTCTCCATCAGGAAATGCTGGTTTGCAAGTTAGTATCCTGACATGAACAATCTGCATTATCTTCTGGTTTAGACATCCAAAGCCTTAAGAAACTTATATTCTGCTTGCAGTTACTTGATAGGAATTGGGGTGCAGGTTGGAACCTTTTATCATCGTTGCTTGCAACAAAACCTAGCGAGAGAATACAGTAAGCCTGAGTTTATGCCATTTGATTTCTTCATGTAAATCTATCATCATCTTTAAGGTCTTCGACTTTTGAAAACTCGTGGATGAGCTCATTTCTTATTTAGTTAATTTGGCTTTCTTAGACTTTTCAATCATCTATATATTTATCTGTTATCGTTTATGCTCATACTATGTTCACATGATATTTTTTTATTTTTTTTATAAACATAAGATTTATCATTTATTTAATGGGTCATGCACTCCCGCGATGAGAATTTCGTTACCTACTTAAGCCCTAGGCTGATCTGTGACCCTCCAGATGTGCAAAGCAAACTCACTTGACTGTACATTTTTCTTGTTTGCGTGTCTGACTCATAACAATTATCTGGAACACATTGCAGTTGTCTGGATGCTCTAAGACACCCATTTCTTTGTGGACCAAGATGGCGTGTATACCCACCCATGGACATGATCAGGTGGGGTCTAGGTTCTACTGCTGTTCGGATTACAGAGGAATATATTTATGGGCGACATCAGGTGATAAGATACAGAAGGAAGCATTCTATTTTATATTATTTCCTGTTATGTCTTGCTGTTTAGGTTCTTGTTTTGGTACGTATTCCGATTAGTTAACATTGAAGTATGCCTAAGTGTAATTTTTCTAACTGAGAATACTATAGACAAACTGTTTTGCTAAAAGTTGTTTCACTTATAATCTCAGCGTAGCAGGCTAGCACACTTCATCGAATTGATGGAGATGTTAAATCCCAATCAAGAGCCCAAGGTAATATCTTCAAACCAATCTTTCGTATAATTGTTGATTCTTTCCCCAGCCTAAAACATGATTTTTACTCACTGGACCCAGCGAAAAATAACTCTGTTCATGTATTCCTTGCTTTTTGGTTTTGTGTTGGAAGTGCAACTTCCTGTTATATCAACTTCCATAGGTAAACTTACACTATATGATTCCGGAAATTAATATTTATCTTTGAATAATAGATATTAACAACATTCACATAGTGTCCTTAAATGTTACGCCAGTTTCTAAATTTGCTTATATCTTCATTGCATTGACAATTCAAGGTTTAGATGAAGGCAAGTCTCCAGCAATTGTTTTGTAGAAGTACTGCTTGATAAGGAAATTCTGGGGGACCATGACTGTTGTTTTGGTCTATAGTCTATTCTCTAACTTGACAAATTTTGATTTTGACACCTTTGGGACTCCATAAACCTTGAAGATCTCAAGTCAACCATCCATTGGATTATTATGGATTGGCCACTACCAACTCTTACCTAGCATTAAACATGGGTACTCACCATTTGAGTCCCGCCAATTTTATTGTTTTCTTTCACCTGCATCAAACATGGGGAACGGAACTGCACTCATATTGGCCCATGAAAACGACCCACCTATCGAACTGTCCGAGTTGGATTAGCCGCTATTGTTGTATTCTTTATGTGGAGTTGCTAATGAATATTATTTGACATCGCTAATCTTTTTTTATGTTCATTATTTTATTTTGTAGAACTGGCTCAAGTTCCTTCCAGGAAAGTGGCGTCTATTGTACTCTACTGGAAGGCACATTGGTTTAACTCTTCGGCAACCTTCTACGAGGGTTCTAATCGGTGATGTGTACCTCAGTATAGTACAGGCTTCTGACACGATAGACACCATCACGCTCACTTCAAATATTAACTTCTCAGTCTTGGTTGGCCCAGATTGGCCGCACGAAAAGCGTGGCATATCTGGGAAGTTGAAAGTAGATTCTTTAGTTAGGGTAACAGCTGGGAAGAGAAAATACCTCAAGGAAGAGACCAGTGAAGCAAAAAATACTCTTTACTCATCAAACACAAAAGATCAAGTTGCTCAAAAACCATCTAAGAACTGGAGAAGGGCTAGTCCTGTTAAAGAACCTCCATCTAGCCTTCCAGTTGCTAAGCTTGCTTCGGGCGAGATCGAGGTAACAATGAATCTCAACGATTCGTCATTGCAGAAGGTTAATATTGCAAAGAATGTAATTCAGGAGGTCCGAACATTGGTTCCCCCAGAAATATTTGATGTGTCTAAACTAGTGTGCGGGACCTTTTTGGATTCTAGACTTCTAGTCCTTCGAGGGGTAAATGGATCTGCGTTGCTTTTTACCAGATCATGTAGATAACAAAACAAATCAAAAAAAGAAAAAATTGTAAATTTGGTGTGTAAAGTTCGAAAGGTTGTTCCATTGAGGAAAATAAATATGTCAACAGTGATTGACAATTACTGTATGTATATATTGTGATTATCCAAGAATTGATGTACATTATTAGTAACATCAGAATAATTTACTCTGGAGTGAACGTACCATTATGTAGACATGCTTGCTGCACACCTATAGGCTAGAGGAACCAAAATATGCATTTAGGAGAAGCTAAACATAGTGATCCATGCCATCATAAGTTAACCTAAGTTCCCATCGTTGTATTACATTTTGTGGCTCCCTCAACTGAGTCTACATCGATTACTCGGCATAGAGTCATGCCCTGGTCAAAGGAAAAAATGTTCAAGAAAGCCAACAGCAGCTCAACTTTGACAGCAGAACCAATTCAACGTTTAAAGGTACACAGAAGATCTACAAGAGGGTCAGACATGAACAACCTAATAGGGGCATTCTTAGGGGATCGTGATTTTACAGCTGGGGCAAAAAAGAAATTTTCGGAAAAAACTTCCAAAGGCGAAAAGTTCGGAGTTCGTAAAAATCAGGGAAATAAACTAGTTTCTTCACGTATTAAGTAGAATAATGTCTTCAAGTGATGAATAAAATTCAGAGACAAAGTGGAGAATACTGAAAACTGAATGTTGTGTTACAACATCTTTGCAACAAAACAAAGCCATTCCAGAAGTCAAATTATCCAGAGTGATTCTTTAAGTACAAAATCAAAAATCTCTACAAACAAAAGAACATTAGCATCCGCTGCTACCAGCCAATACTGATTACTACTCGCCCCAGTTTTCACTTTAAACCTTGACAAACTAATACTTTGTAGAGGAGTTGCAGATTAAAGAAGAAAACATAATTTGCTTGACAGTATCTGCACGCTGAAAACCAAAAGCATTGGCCATCAAACATTCAAAGCACAAGGGAGCAGAAATTAAATGTATATGGAAATTAGAATTTTACCCAATTTCATATCAGGCCCTGGCGTTGTAGATCCGTGTAAGTCTTTTTGTTATAGATGTTACCCTCCTTATCTTCGTACTCTTCTTCAAGGTCTGGCCGCCACTTGTTCACCCCTTGGCGTGCTTGTATTCTTTCCCACAGTGCCTTAGCTTCCTGCATGATACAACAATTTAGGCAAATCATTTTTAGACAATCTACCAACTTGTTCTACATTATCCACAAGTGCTGTCGGCCCATTTCTCATAAACTTCTTTTTAATTTAGCCATGGTTTCTCTTATGACACCACTAGAGCGGTATCAGATACCTTTTATGAGCTCAGTTTTAGGAGAAAGTCATACCTGAATCGATGTAATTTCGTTGAAGTTTTTGGTGTTGGGGATACCAAGACATCGCATACCATGCTGATGACGCCACTCTTTGAAGTGCCGTTCAAAGGCTCTGCGACCCCAATAACTATGAGTCCCACAGATCTCGCACTTAAATTCCTGAAAAGCAATATAGAAAATAGTCAGGTCCATACATATATAAAGACCTTGGCTAATCTTAAAAATTCTTTTTGCTTAGCTTCTATTCCTATATATATCCAATAGACCCCAACCCAGGTCTAGCAAAGGTTAGGATGTTCAGATGGATGAGTAGTAACTTGTCAAGGTGAAGGACGGAGCTTTGCTTTTAGACCAGAAAGAGCACAGGTTGATCATTGAGAAACTGGAATCTCCAGTTCGGTATTCCCTATTTTTAACCCCGGAACTAACTTCCTTCCTTAAACACAGAGTCAGAACTGAGACAGCTCAAAAGCTCAGGATGAAAAGCAATTAGAGATAAGAAAGTAATCATAACATGGGCAGAGGCAACTTGAAGTTTCCAAAAACTGATAATGGGAGCTCAAATGTGATCAAGATAGAAGGTTCTTTAAGCCCCAAATTTTGGATGGTGGTTGAACGTTGACGTCTTAAAAAATATACACTCGAGAATGAAATCCTAACAGAGTTGGTAATAGGAAGCATTGTTTCAAAACTACTATGAAGCAACACCCATGCTGCTCAGAAACAAGCCATATGTGGTGGTGATATTCATCTTTCTGGCAAACTACTATGTTATATTACAGCCCTATACGTATTAAAACCCCGTATACTGACTAAAGTAGATCCACCAACCAGAATCAGTTATAAGCAAAAGGATACCTGGCCAAGACCGTGAAGCTTATATAACCAGTAGGGAATAGGCTTCCCATCCCAACCCATTGGCAACTTGAGAGGATTATAAATCTGTTGCTCATCATCGTCACTTTCAGTGTCCACTTGTTCTTCCTCCTGCACAAATTAGAAAGAGTCAACAAAATATATTCAGCGACATACACTGAAATAAAAAACGAAATCTGTAGCAAGAAAGAACACTTGAAAAGTGTTTTTAAAGTGGAGTGTCATTATACTGATAAAGTGAGAAAAGGAGCATAAAAACATGAAAATTGGAGTTCAATCAAAACAAACTGCTGGCAACTATGACAGACTAGATTTTTTTTTTTTTTTGCTTCTGAACTTTAGTAAAGAAAATCAATTCTCATTATAACAGATATTCTTCTTAGTATACGACCAAATTTTTTGCATTAACAGACAGCTATGGGTGGGAATAAAACAACTGTCAGCTTTAAGTAAAATCACCTCTTCAAGTTCTTTTTCCCTCTCATCAACTGTCAACGCCTGTTTCTTCTGGACATTTTCTTTGGTTTGTTCTATAGTCTACACATGACAGAAATGCAGTACATCAGTCCACAGAAAATCAAACATAAAAAGCACGCGAACCTCATTTAGCAAAGTAGACAAACCTCATTTAGCATTTCACACAATCGTTTCATCTTGGACTCTTTCAAGGCAATTTCCTTCAGCTCCATCTCTTGTGATGCTACAGCGGCACCATTTTGTGCTATATTACGTAAACCTTTCACAAAGTGTTTTTTGTCCAACTGTTCAAGAGGCGTGTGCTGCACAAATGATGAAATAGCAGCTTAAACACACGAAGGTTTATACATAAAGGATATTACTTGAGGCTTCGAAAAAATCGTATGAAACCAAAGAGTACAATAAGTTGCAAGACCACAGACCAAATAGTGGTAAAATAAAAGCCAAGTAACAATCTATAATCATTACAAAACTTAGTATTACCATTAAAGGGCCTTTAAGCAACACATGGATTTTAGACTTAGGCATGAATAGGTACTTGTAAGACAGATATTATATTTGTTTTACACTTCGTTACTAAAGAATAAAAAGTGGGAGGGGAGTTGAAAGAGATAAACGACAATGTGGTGATAATCTAGAAAAGTTATACTACTAGTACCCAAGATTAGTTGGACTCACCTTCGTCAGGAAAAGCCTCTCTGCACGCTGTTGAAGAGTGCCACCTGATTTTAATCCCAAAGCAGCCAGTGCCTACAAAATAAGTGAAACAGAGACACCAGACAATTCAAAATAAAGTTAATAATAATAATAAATATATATAATTATAAAAGTATGACACTTGATAACCTACTAGGCTGGAACTATAAAAAAATGCATCCAATGTATTTAGTAAACTTCATCTAACTTGCATTTCAAGAGAAATTCTCGACTATAGATGTAGCTTTCGCAAACCAGAAAAACTCATCAGCTACTTCCACAAGAAGTGGGTATAAGATAAGCCAGTTGGATCACATTAAACTTCTAGAACGCTTGACTAAATGTAGAATTCCTGACACTAAATTTCTTATAAATACTGATATTATGCCTCAGAAGATCAAACAACAGAAGTTCGATAGAACCATAGCTTCCCTGAAGATCTTTCGGGATGTTGGAAAGAATCATAAGAACACCTCTAATGCAGCCACTTGCTCTAAACATTGGAAATTGTTGGAAAACACATGCTGGGTTGGTCTGACAATAAAGGCATTGTAGCTACAGTTTGAAGAGCAAGAGCACTGCAATCACTATCTTTTACAGGTGCTAGGGTCCACAACATGGAGGATTACCATGATAGTTGCCTTCTCCATCACAGAACTGTGGTCTAGATGCCCGTTTCTAAGGGTAACATCCCTTAACATCTTATCATATCCTCCCTAAGCTAACTTTTTCATGAAACTTCATACATTAACCACGGCTCATCACGTAAGGCATCATTGCATAATGTGCATCTTTGCTCGATGGACTCTGTTACAGAAAACAAAGCCTTCAATCAACCAGACTTCCCAGTTTAAACTTAAGGTTAGTGCCCCACTAACAGAAAAATATTGACAAAACTTAAGGGTCCCCCTTTCAGCAAAAACAGGTCATCTAAAAAAATACAATTCGAGATAAATCTATTAAGAAAATGTAAACTCGTATCATCTGGCATACATGAACTATAGAAATGACAAATTAATTATCTATACTACTAACTCACAGATGCACACATATAGATAACACAAAAAAGTACAAGAGAACTTTAAACAACCAATCAGTGGCAGAAGAGACATACCTCTTTTAATTTGTCGGTACCCACGTCCATTAACTCATGCACTGTACTGTAGTAGTCAAGATCGATTTTAGAATCCTGAGATGAAATGTTGCCACCTTTACTCTCCCATCCTTGTATTTTGCCATCCTCCCAAAGATCTTCAAATTCAGTTTCTACCTGAACCAAGCCAATCGTGCATCAGTAAAAAAAATATATTACAAAGAGATTTCAAAGATAATGAACCTGTAAAGGAGGGTAATATTGAATCCAGTTGATTCCCTTACCATCCCAAAATTAACATAATTACAGGACAGCCTACCTCTAGAAAAGGTGGTTGGAGAATAATCTGAAAAGAAAGCGACTAAATGTATATAGAATGATAGTAGGAACAAACCTTTGAAAACACTCTATCAAGGTCTTGCAATGGTTCTTTTCGCTGAAATAAATAAATCAGATACTCCAGCAAATGCTCCAGGTAATCTCTATATTGTCTGCCATTAAAAAATTAGCATTATTTCTGGTTCAATTATGATATATGTGAATAAGTTGGAGGAAGAATACACTTATAAAATAACCCTCAACTTTTAACAGGAGAAAGACATCCAGCAAAGTTACCTGCTTAGCTTTAGTTTACATGAAATTTTATGTGGTTGGGAGAACACATCCAGATAAGCAGAATACTCTATTGGTTCTTTTGTTTTCTCGTTTCGCTCTGCAAACTTAGAATTAATGTACTCATTGTACAGCTCATGCAAGTCCAAGTACCGTCCATGACCTTCCTGGAGAGCACATTCAGTACAAAATAACAAATCAGTGGAACTGAAATAGCTGGAAATTAAGATGTATACAATGCAGAAAGAAACATTTATGTCAGAGAAAATGAAGAAAATACGAGCACGGTGATAAACTTGTACACAAATTCATGCAATAAAAGAAGTTGAGGAAGGAACCTCGCCACTGAACTCCACATGTGGTTCTTCTTTCAGCAACTCCTCAGCCTCCTCGTACACATCCAAAGCACAAGAATTTGGATGACGCCTGTGATAGTCACGAATCTGCGCAGATTATACATGTAACATTAAGAAACCAGGAGAGACAAGTAATACCATTTCACAGTTAACAATGCTGATACTATCAAATCTATTTTATAATTTTTGTTTTGGCTACAAAATAGCAAATAATCATCAGTAATATTTTTTATTTCATATTGGTTCTGAATCATAAGGCAGTCTTATATGTAACCAAGACCACCCACCGTCATCAACCTAACCATATTTCTTCTAAAAACGATAACTGACCCAATCAGAAGAACACAAAACTAAACAAGATAAAGCAATCCAAAACGAGAAGCATCACCAGACTCAATTGTAAAGGGTTCAAAATGCTGAAAAACTAGAAAGGTATCCACTAACCACTATATAAATTGTATTACTGTCTATTTATGTTTTCTTACGAGTTTCAGATTCTATCTACATCATCAATCTTCGTGCAGGTGATTGTGAGGTATCAAAAACTAATCAACTAATTAACAATCAACACATGAATAAATGAAGAAGAAAAATGCTACCTCTTTCAACCTATCATAAAAGGCACTGAACACATTGGTTCCTGTGGCAGTTTGGCCTCCCAATGCAGCAATTTCATCCTTCCTCGCGTTATCGTTGTCTTCATATATCTCAATCTAAGAAAAAAGAAAACCCTAGAATTAAAAACGATAAACACTGCGAATTCCTCCGGTTAAAAACAAAAGTTATATAGAGAGAGAGACTTACAAGCTTTTCAGTGGAGGAAGTAATTGCTTCAATCATGTTACGAACTCTATGATTCTGAAAGAGGCGTTCACGGTTTGAAGCTGGTTCATTCTGAAGATCTTTAACAATCAGACGTTCAAAGCGTTCTACTTCCTCATGTTTAGACCTAGTTACTTCCAATAGTGTCGAAGACATCTTCGACTTAAATCGGAGGTTTTTGCTCTCTAAAGAGTATTTTAGGGTTCTCCTTCTCGCTCTCTGTTTTGAAGAAGTGAAAATTTAGGGGTTTGGAGAGGGTGAGAGTGAAAAATAAAAATAAAAATATTTAAGTGATGCTCTTTTCTTATATCATGACCGTTCATTTTCTTCATTCGATTTAACGCGGAGTACGGTACTTATATTGTTGCTAGAAGTAGGGAATCATTCTAGGCTTCCCCAAAGTCATGCTCTGTAGTAAAAAGTATGCAGGTTTGAAAACAATTAAATTCATCGTTTTCCGATCACCAGAGATTATCAAGTTATAAAAAATAAGAAAATGTGGAAAAATCTGTCTATGTTTGGTGGAGATGAAGAAGAACACGAAGAAAATTTATTAGGTGATGAATCTGATAGTCCATGTTCATCACTCTCACAATTACAGGTTTAGATTTGATTATCATTTTTAATAATTGCATAATTTTTGAACTTTTTTTTTTAATCTGTGAATCTAATATGACAATGGGTTTTATCTATTTTGTGTAGAGAATTTATGGGTTTGCTGCATCTTTGCTTGCTGGTCTCGTTTTTATGCTTCTGGTATGATCTGCATTTACCCATTATTAATTGACTTTTTCTATGAGCATCTGTAGGAGTAGTAGATTATTGTGATTATTGTGTTAGTTTCTTGTTTAAAATGCGGAATTCTTACACTTTTCAAGTTGTTACGTATTGACTGCCCTCATTTTCAAATTCTGCAGTCGATGATTGTTATCATGAGACCTATAAAGTTTGCACTCTTGTTCACCTTCGGCAATATACTAGCTGTTGGAAGGTATTTTATCAGTCTAATACTTGGTTTGAGTAATGCAATCTTGAGATTAAGATCAATTCTCGTTGTATGAAAAGTTGATGCAGTTTGTCTGATTAATCTACTTTTTCAATTTGCCTGCGATAAGAAAATTCAATAAAATGAGGTACAAATTGATTTGCAAGAACAGTCCATGTTGAAGCGAACTATAAAAATTCTGGAACTGAGGTGTGCATTACCTCACCTTGTTGGACGGTTGGACCTCTATATGCCTCTTCTGTCATCTTAACTTGCATCACCTTTGCTTTCCTTTTACCACTTGTAATTACAGAAACAGAATTCTCCTATTACTGAAACCTTAAAAAAACCAAATTCAAGTGATGAAAACGGTGTCTAATCCTAGATGTGCTAGAGATTATTGGCATGAACTAATTTGAGTGGGCGGATACTTTATTGGAGTTTTTAGTAACTCACGTGAAGTTTAGTATTTTGTTCGCAAACATCTCTGTGAATCTGTTAGTTCAGCTAATAAAAAAGACTTCGCATCATTCTTGAATAATACTTTTTTTCCTTTCTCTCTTGTATTTCTTCCACTTGCTTTTTTTTTTCCCATATGATTTTTTGATTTATATTCTGAAGCTGAAGTTCAATGTGACAGCACAGCCTTCCTTATTGGACCTGCACAACAACTAAGAATGATGTTTGATCCTGTCCGTGTTTGTGCGACAGCAATTTACATTGGAAGTGTTATTCTTGCTCTCATCTTTGCTCTTGGGGTATGTCTTGGTCCACTCTTTTATAAAAACTTCTGTGAGAAAAACTTTTAGATTTCTCTTCAATTTAACAAGATATAATAATGTTAGTTTCTGGTCGGTCATTCTTTGTTGCATTTTCAGATCTCTAGATCGTGATGTGATTTTTATGTCCGGGAATGTTCTCCATATTTTAATAGTCCTTGTGTCTAGTACTTTATAGAATTTGACTTCATTTCTCCTATGCAGATCCACAGCAAGATCTTAACAGCGGTAGCCATCATAACTGAAATGTGTGCCCTTATATGGTTAGTATTTCTTTCGTGAACTCTTCAACAAGGGTGAAACACTTGCAAATGAAAAAATATTTCAAATTTTCTTTCTTCTGTCAACACTTACTTTGTCCTTGCAAGTTTCTTCCATCCTGTTTAAATGTACTGCAACAAATAATATATCCATCAATTTAAATCTCAGAGGATATCCTACATATTGGCTAGTGTAGAAGGTAGATTCTTCTGCATGCTACAGTTCTTCCTACACCGAGAACCGAGAACCGAAGCCTTTTTCCAGTTCTTCCTACACCATCATTAAAGATTGATACTCGTACATAAAGTAAGGATCTGGACAATGCCAATATTGAATAGAATGGGTCTGGCTATTGTATTTTAAGGGGGAAGGTTAGGCAATGCAAATGGACCAGAAAGCAAGTTTGTGTAGAGAGTTCAGTAGATATGAGCTGAATTTAGCGGCATTAAATCATTTACCTTTTTGGCTGCACCAACAACAGTAGTTTACCACCATTTTATGTCAGACCACTGGGTACTGTTTCATGCGATAGATATACCTTTAAGTTAATCTACCTTAACCCATAAACCCATAATGATGCTGGTCTTAACAAACTCTTCTTTTCATCTTTATTGTCATCTGCAAACTGTTTTAGGTACGGTTTAAGCTACATTCCCTTTGCGAGGAGAATGGTCTCTGAGTTGCTTATCAGGTTTTGCGACACTGAGATGTAAACAAATGGTTTCAGCTACATCTATGATGATGGTTCTAGGAGTTTGGGTTTTCTGAAGTCTGGTAGATATTTTTATGATCGCTCTTGCAGCTTGCTCATTATTTTCATTGTGCCCTCAGATTGGGCGAGAGTTTGTGATTAATGTTTGTTGAGCCTTGTTGTGCTTCAAGTGTATCATGAGATGCTCGTTTCACATTTTGTGAATGTTGATTGGACAATATACACATATTCTTTGTTGAAATTTTATTCGATTGCATCTTACTGTTTCGTCCCTCTTATTTGCTACAAAATTACTACGGAAGAAATGAAACTCTGGGATAACTCGTCTGAACTGAATCTGAGTTTTGCATGCGAAGGCTGCCTGTGATGGGCTACTTATTTTTTTACCCAATGGCCCAAATGTAGACTCGCAGTTAAGATTGTGTGGTTCACTTATTCTGATTCATAGAATTTCATCATGGGCCTTAATATATAGACAAAATGCATCTTGTGATCAATATATATTTTTTTTACGCACCCCTCCGGACCATATCCACACTGGCTTCTATGTGTTTCTCGTACGTGCTTAGTACGTGACCACGGCAATGTAGTTTGGCATTGCTGGGTAAGCAAGCAAGCGAACAACTACGGCTTATTTTTAGTGTCACCTTAGAGGCAAGAGTACAGTCCTAGAGTTTTTGAAGCGAGAATATAGTCCAAGTTTTGCATGTTTTTATTTTTTATTTTTTGCTGGACACAGTCCGAGGATTGATCCTCCCCTGAATGGATACACTGTAAATAGGACTACTGACATGCTACAGAGTCCACAACTTTGGTGCAGTAGCTTTAAGAGATTCAACACAGGTAGGTAGGTGTGAAGGACAGTTGACACCACCACCTCCCACGGATCTCACCCCTCCTCCTCAGTTGCCTTTTGAGTCCATGTCGCGACCAAACATCAAGCTCAATGTCTGGACCGACCCCTACAGTAGTTTGTTTAAATTAGGTCCAGTCGACAGGAAAAGTTTTCCTCCCAGACATCTAATCAATACTGGTTAGTCCTAGTTTTGTTGCGACTTCACACCAGTCTTTTTCGTTCGAAGTCAGTGATCAATCTTTTTCATGTGCTTTTAGGTTGGGATCTTTTTCGTGTATGTGCATCCTTATTTGGACTTCTAGTTGGCAAATCATACTCACTTACGTTTTGATTATTAGATCTTATCACTAATCAGAAAGCACTTTATTGCTTTTCCATCCGCACGATCCACGGTCCACCACGTTGAAAACCTGCGCGATGGTTTATTCCCGAGGGGGGAAATTTATGAACCAACCACCGAACGTAATTGCTTCATAGAAAAGAAAAAAAACAACCAACAACTGGCAATAACTAGATGACCGCTGCCAGGCTATGCAATCAGTTTTCGAAAATTGTGCATAAAATGGAAATATCATTTTTCCTGAAACGGAGGGAGCACATCGTTTTATTAGTTGCAACGGAAGTTAGTTGATGCATAAACCAAAAAAAATATGGATGCATAATGTGTTATGCATCCTTAGTGGTGGTTTGCATAATGGCTATGCATACGATTTTCAAAAAATTGTGTCCAAAAGGATAAACACATCTTCGAATTTTTCGTAAAAACTCTAAATTTGATATTGTTATTTGTACTCATTACATAGATTTCTTTAAAAGCTTTCCAACGAGATAAAATTTGTAAAATTCCAAGGCACGGATTTTTAGATATGTTATATTCTAGTTTGTTTTCCAATTATACCCCTGAAAAAATAGAATACTTAAGGAGTTATAGTAATTATACTAAAATGGAGGGCCGGTCGCGTCATTTCAAATGGGACACCAAACAAAATCCAATCTTTTTGCTTCAAATTGGAGAGAAAAAAAGTCACGTGCCTTTTTTCTTTTTCTTTTTTGCTCAACAATATAAATTTTATTAAAACTCAAGTGTTAAAGAATACAAAAATCTCCAAAGGAGCTAAAGAGACCAAAGACACATAAAAATTACAAAGACTCAACTAACTGAACCTATAGTAAGGTTGGCTTTCAGTTTCCAATCTTTGTAAAAATGGAGGTCTATGTGTGAAAATAATGCTTTCTCCTCTTGCCATGGTTGCACCTTTCTTTGCCAATGCATCTGCAGAGAAGTTCACTTCTCTAAAGTTATGAACAAATCTCAAAATTTGAAGTTTCTCACAGATTTTTCTCCATCTTGTGATAGCAAACCATGGAACTTTATCAGTTATGAAGGATGTAATCACTGCTTTTGAGTCTGAGCTGAAAGTGACATCAAATTTCTCATTTCTGACGGCCCATTCACCTGCACATAACACTGCCATAACTTCTGCATAAAAGTTTGTTGCCACTCCTAATTCACCTGCCTTTGCCACAATACACTCCCCCTCTGCATTTCTACCAATAAATCCATAACCAGCAGCACCTGGATTACCTCTTGAAGCACCATCACAGCAAAGCAACACTTGGTTATTCACTGGCAGATGAAAGTATATTTCTTGTACTCTTGTTGAGATTGTTCTTCTACAACTCAACCAAAGAATTTCAGGATCTGCAAGTCATAAATTGAGTTCCACATTTTACCTTTCATTATAACTTCAAACTCAGCAGTGCATTTCAATATTCTTGATTTGAGGAATTCTCCATTGAATGACTCATTTTCATATACACAATTATTCCTAATAAACCAAATTTCTTTCAATGTGATAAAAGCTGATATCCTCCACACTTCCTTCACTGCTGGACTTTTATTTTTAGCACAATTGAAGATCTCATCAAAAGATTTTGGATTTTTGAAGCAGAACATATCACCTAGCCACTTCCAAATGAGCTCATTATGATTACAGTTCCACAAGATGTGATTCAAATTTTCGTCAGAATTTTTGCAGAAGGGGCATCTTGAAGCTAGGCTGGACTTTCTTTTTTTTCATATTCTCATCAGAAGAGCATACATTCCTTACTAATTTCCACACATTACTGGATATTGAAGGGTGTATTGCAGTGTGCCATACCTGTTTGGTCCATTGGAGTTTGGGATATTTCTGTCTGATAATCTCCACTCCTGAGGCCACTGTAAATTCACCAGTTAGATTACTGCTCCAAATCCTTCTATCTGCTTGGTTACTTGCCACTGAAAGTTCTCTGATATCAATCATCTCTAGCATTTCAGTAGGTATCACCCAGTCACCCTCCAATAATATATCAGAAACTGTCATATCTGGGAACAAATTCATATACTCATTTTCAGGGAATAGTTCTAATAATGGTTTGTCTTTAATCCATTTTTCCTTCCAGATTGAAATTTTGAGCCATCACCCACAAGCCATCTAGAATGTAGTTGAACTTCAGCTGCTACCCATTATAAACCTGGCCGGATGGAAGATTTTGTAATATTCAATCCAATTGCCATTTTTATCTTGATACTTAGCTTGAAAGTATTTTGCCAATTCATCTTCTCCATTTAATATTTTCCAATACAGTTTCATGAGGAGAGCTTTGTTAATAACTTCCAGTCTTCTCAGGCCTAGACCCCCTTCAAAAAATAATAAAAGAATGAAGATGAATTGACACATTGACACAAAGTCACGTGCCACATTGACACAAAGTCACCATATATAAAGTCCTCCCACGCTTCGCTCGGTCGGCCTAATTAGTAGAATATTTGTCCAAAATAATTGGTTATTTGGTTGGTTCGTGGTAATGTTGCTGGATCAAAAATTAATGTGTTTTTTTTTTTTGATCGGTCAAAAGGAAAAGATTCATTGAAAATTAATGTTGAATACCATCATAAACGAATTCTTTTCATGAATGCACTAAATGGACCGCATAAAACACAATAAGAAGAGATTTAACTTAATCCAAAATAGAATTACAGTTATCCCAATATCCGGTTTCATTAAGTTGAGAGTAATGCAAATAACTCATTGATTTTCAAAGACAAGATTCCAACTTGGGGACATCACGTGTATTATATGGTAAAACTTTGACCATTTCACTGCTAAAAAAATTCAATCCAATTTGGGCACATAAGATTTATTGGGGAAAGATTGATTTGGAACAACAAGCATACCAGTGTAAAAAATATTCAGGAAAGATTGGACCGAGTTCTTGCAAATGAGCAGTGGATTAAACTTCATCAGGCCGGTCGGGTAAAAAGTATATCTTATTTTAGAATCCTATTATTGGGTCTTTGGGGGCTTAAAATACTAATTGCAACCAAAACGTGATAGGGGGGGCCTATTCTATGTAAAATATCAAAAATACCCTTACCCTTAAATAAATCAAAATCTAACTTTTTTAATCAATTATCTTCTCCTTCTTCTCCTTTTCCTAATCATATATATATATCATGATGAACATGATGATCATAATATCATCGTGATGAAGATGATAATCATAAAAAAACTTAAATCTATTATTATTATTATTCTTTTCTTCTTCTTCATCGCATCACGATGTCATAAAAAGAAAAAACTAAGAATACCCACCATTTATCTTTGATTTTAATTGCCAAAAAGCTTCGATTCGATTAAATTAGAGTTAAAAAAAATCTGAAACTGTTTACGGTTGGGAGTTCTTAGTTTCCCAACCGTAAATCATACTTTACGTCTTAGAAAATAGGATTTCCTAGCCGTAATTTGGTTTACGGTTTGCACAATTAAAACTCACGGCCGTAAAATGTTGTTTACGGTTAGGAAATCCTAACCGTAAGCGATTCTGATAATCACGAAAAGAAAAAAAAACAAAGGTTGGGTTTCGGTTAGAATTTCTTAACCGTAAATCAGAAATACGGTTGGAAAGATTAAAATTCCCAGTCGTAGATGTCGTTTACGGTTAGAATTTCCTAACCGTAAGTTGACAAAAAATTCCAGAATGAAAATATTTGCATTTTAATTTTATACTCGATCTTGGAATGAGTACTAGTTTATTTATACTCGGTTTTAGAATGAGTAGTACTTTATATTCGATTTCTAAAAGAATATCAGATCATACTCGATTCTATCAGATCATACTCGATTTTAGAATTTAATACCCGATTTCAAAAAGAGTATAAGTTAATACCCGATTTCAAAATGAGTATAACTTTATACGCAATTAACTTTATACTGGATTTCAGAACGAGTATAACTTTATACTCGATTCCAAATAAAATAAAATATAAGTTCATACTCAGTTTAAGACTTGAGTATAAAGTGATACTAATTCTATGGTCATTAAATGAGTACAAGTATAAATTCAATCTAAAAAGAGTTCAACTATATACTCATTTTCATATAGAGTAGAGCTCATTACGGCTGAGAAATGTTAAATTCTTAGCCGTAAATCAGGTACACGGTTTGGAAACTAGGAAATCCTAGCCGTAACCGGAAAGCGGTTAGGAAAACCATACGTATAGTTTTACGGTTGGGAAGTACCTAGCCGTATATTACTCTGATAACCAAAAAACAATGGACTCCTGGTTACGGCTAAGTATCATGTCCGTAACCCAGCCGTAACATAGACTCAGGTGATTCTGGGCAATATAACGGCCAAAAGTTCTGAACTTCCCATCCGTTATTTGTATTTACAGTTGGGAGTTCCCCAGTTTCCAACCGTGGTTATCTATTTACGGCTGGTTTGACATATTTTCCTAGCCGTAACAGGTAAAAAACTCAGATTTTTAACGGATTTGAATCCATAAAATTGCTATTGGGAGTTGCTTATAAGGTTTCCCTGAGTATTGTGACGAAGGGTTTCATCATTTTTCTTCAAAGTTTTTCAAAAAAATATCACCTAAATCATCCTTCCTTCTTCAAAATCCAAGAAAATCAAGTTTTGATTGCAAAAGATTAATGATTTGATTAGTTTAGTCCATTCACTAATACTCATTAGTTAGCTTAATCATTTTAATTAGCACTAATCAATTGGGGGTAGATTATGAACTATAAAAAAATTAAGATAAGGGGTTCTATGAATTACAATTTCATGACCCTATGAAGCCCCAAAAAAATTCAGCCATCTAAAGCCAGAATAATAGGATTTTTATTTTAACTATGTTCGCCGTGCTATGCTTATTGATCTGCATCTGTGTATTAAGAAAAAACCTAGACTTTATCGGTTATAAGCCATTTGGACCGAAGACCCTGGATTCACCAAGGTTATCAAAGATCGTTGGCCTATAGAATCCTCTTTACGCGAGCCTGATGCTTTTATTGCTAGTGTCCTAAAATTCCAGCATGAGTCTCAGAAATGGAACATAAATGTTCATGGTCAGTTGCTCGGTTAAATAGCGGATCTAGGCTTAAATTGGATAATGCTCGGATGATTTTTGGATGCAATACTTCTATTGCTACTAAGGGCGTTGTAACAATGTTTGTATGATTCTTTAAAATTATGAGGATAAAGAACTTTTCTGGAAACAAAAGTTTGTGAATGGGTGGTTAAAGTAAGGGGGCTTGAAACTAGATTTTTTCATACCTCCACCCTTATACGTAAGGGGAAAAATCGCATATGTATGTTGAAACTGATAATGGTGATTGGCTTGATCGAAATGGGGACTTTGAACATCATATAGTCTCTCATTTTGAGTCTTTGTTTAATCAGCAGGTGCCTACTACTGACTATCTACACGATCTTAAATCTCTTTTCCATGCTATTTTGACTAATGAGGACAATCAGTTGTTGACTAAAAGAGTAACTGAATCTAAAATCAAAGTTGTTATTAACCAAATGGGACCCATAAAGGCTCCTGGCCTTGATGGCCATCAGGGGTAGGCCTGCACACTAGCCGCACCGGCACCGAAAACCGCACCGAAACCGATAATCCAACGATCGGTGACGGTCTTAATTATGATAACCGTTAGATCTTCGGTTCGGCCAACGGTTCCACCATTAACCGCTCCATAACCGAACCGAGTAACCGATCATTGTGGACCCTTGATTTATTCTATTATGATCAATCCTAGCCGTCTATTTTACGAGTAAACCTAACTATATAATAGAAAACCCTAAAACTTTAACAGCTTCTTCATTTCTCTTCTCCTCTCCGAGACTTTGTCTCTCTCTCCAGTCGCCTCCATCACCAGTTCACTACCAGAGGCAGAGATTTTTAGTCGCCTCCTCCACCTCCATCAAGAGATTCAAGACTCAAGAGCACCACCACCTCTAATAAGTGTTTTATCCTCTTCTGTTTCTCCTTCTCCTTGATTGATTTTTTTTTAAAATCAATTTCTAGGGTTTTTTTATTTTTAGGTTTTTTTTTTGATTCACTACTTTGAGTCTCGAGATGGTTTGATTTCTGTTTATCAATCAATTTATGTATTGTTGTAAATCGATTTATGTTAGGGTTATAATTTTTTATTTTATTTTTATGTTCTCAGACCTTGAGGAGCAGGAGCAGCTGGAGTTCTTCATTAAGTGAAGTTGTGGATTATTTCAAACAGGTAACTACTAACTAGTGTTTCTTCTTTTTGTTCAGAGATTTTTATTTGTTTTTGATAGAGATTTATAGATCTGAGCTTGTTTCATATAGTATGGGTTTATTTCATAGTATGGGTTCTTGCTTATTTGAGTTTTAGTTTGATGATAATAGTGATTTGATAAGACCCTCTGTTTGATTTTATGAATCATATGATTAGTTCATTTCATAACTATGTAATGTTATATTTGCAGTGTATTTAGAAGGTTTTTTGTTTTGTTTGTGGTATATATAACATTTCTAAGCTGCTCTTTGTTTAAAATAGAGCTTGAGATATCTATAGTCTGCTGATGTTTCTATAAACACATCCACCATTTCTTAACTTTGTTTTATTACAAATCTGAAATCATCTTTTATTACTTTTGTGTGTTGCTTCTGTAATGGATATGTGTACTTGTATTAAGAACTTGCTAGCCATTTCCAACTCAACTAACTTGTTTACATTTTGCAGGGGCTATAACTGGTAATGGTAGGATCAAGTTCAGTTTCGTTATCAAGCTGCAAGATGTCAGGTGCATCTCCAGCCTCTCAATCCCTTGCAGCTGGGTCTACTGAAGTGACACCTTCTGTAACACCTCAAGTTGATGCTACACAAGAAACACAGCAGGCTACACAGGACCCTGCACCTGAAAGTGAACCAAAGAAGAAGGGAAAAGTTAGATCCAAAGTATAGAATGATTTTGTAAGGCTCAGTGAACAACAAGCACAATGTAAGCATTGCAAGAAGAAGTTGCAAGCCAATACTCGAGGAAATGGCACCTCTAGCATGAAGACACATTTAGGCACATGTCCTGAGAATCCCAACAAGAAGCTGAAGGGAAAACAGAGTTTAATGTTTCCACCACCAAAACCAGGACAGGCATCGCAACTGGTAGCTGTTGGTTATGACAAGGATATGTGTAGAAGGAGATTGACTGAGTTTGTCATAATAGATGAACTGCCATTTAGAATTATAGAAGGAGAAGGGTTTAGAAGATATAGTGAACAGTTGGAACCAATATTCAAGGTGCCAAGCAGGATGACCATGTACAGAGATCTTTTAACCATCTACAAAGAGGAGAAAGAAAAGTTGAAGAAATATTTAAAGGAAAGTAAAAAAAGAGTCTCTCTCACAACCGATACATGGACCTCTCCAAACAACTTCAACTATATGTGTGTGACAGTGCACTTTGTTGATATTCATTGGAAGCTTCAAAAGAGAATCATCCTGTTTTGGCAGATCAAGGGTCATACTGGAATGGAAATTGGGAAAATGCTTGAGAAATGTTTGCTGGATTGGGGGCTAGAAGATCTTTTTGGTGTGACTTTGGACAATGTCAGTGCAAATACTGTGGCAATTGAGTATCTTCAAACCAGTGTCATCAATTGGACAGGAGCAACAGTTAGATCTCAATACATGCAGGTTAGATTGCTTTTTCTTAGCTCAATTGCTATGTTTCTTCTATACTTCTAGTAGTCTGTCATTTGATTCATAATGTTATTTTATGTTTGTTAATGAGCTTGCCAAAAAAATGATTCATTGGGCTATGTTCATGATCAATTCGCTTATAGTTATGTATTATTCTCATCTTAGTATTCTTTTTCACTTATAGTTCTGTATTATTTCTTGAATCACTACCATTTGTTCATCACTATATTTCATATGCTACATCTTTTTATTTTTATTTTCATATGTTCCAAGAGATGCGCAGTTTTACTGATTCTTTCATGAACTAGCTAGGCAACATATCAACTTTGTGTCATTACTCAGTTTAGACAACATATCAACTCTGTGTCATTCCTTATAAATATCTATTTGCTCTCTTCATCTTCAGTTGATATGTTGGTTGGATTTAGCATACTCTGTGTCATTACTCAGTTTAGAACAAGTACTAATTAGAACTTGATACTCAGTTTAGAACAAGCACTAATTAGAACTTGATACTCAGGTTAGATTATCTTTTTCCAGTGTTGCTTAAGATTATCTTTTTAAAATTGTATAGTGGTCTCAACTTATGAATTCAGTAACTTATGATATTTCCTTATTTTATTCTTATCAGGTAAGGTGTGTTGCGCATGTTCTTGCGCTTGTTGTTAAAGATGCGGTGATGTTGTATCACAAGTCAATTAGCAGGATTAGATCAGTTATCAAGTTTGTTACCGGTTCTCCCTCTAGGTTGGCCAAATTCAAAGAATGTGCTGCTCTTGAGAAGATTGATTGTAAGAAGGTGGTTTTCTTAGATGTGAAGACCAGATGGAATGCTACATATCTAATGCTTGAAGCTGCCATTCCATATGAAAAGGTCTTTAAGAGGTTAGAAAGAGAAGATAAGAGCTTTCGAGATAAGTATATTTTCAAAGAATCTGAATGTGATGCTTTACCTATTACTGATGATGACACTGTTGTAATTGATAATGAAGATTATTTTCTTAATTCTAGTGAATCTGAATGTGAAGGAGATGTAACTAAAAAGAGGAATACGAATAAAAATAGCAAGCCCCGTCATCATTTTCCATATGCTGCAGACTGGTCATATGCTAGGAGTCTTGTGAAATGTTTAAAAATCTTCTTTGATGCTACTGTTAAGTTCTCATCTTCAATACAGGTTACTACACATGAGTTTTTATGGCAGATGGCTTTGATTCATGAACAGTTGGTTCGTCTTAGAGCTATAGGAAACCGAGATTATCATATTTCTAGGATGGCAGAAGTAATGTTTAAAAAGTATAACACATATTGGGGGGGATTATGAAGATATGAACTCTGTTCTGTTTTTTGCTAAGTTGTTTGATCCCCGAGAGAAAGAGTCTGGTTTGAAGTTTGATCTTGAATGTTTGTATGAGCAAGATGATTTCAGGGTTGGAAGTGTTTTGAAAGCTATGAAACAAGATATGGGAAAACTTTATGAAAAGTACAACACCATGTATTCAAATGCCAATGCAGATGAAGGTGACATCAGCTTTTGAACTTTAGTTATCTTCTTTTGTTCTACTGTTAGAAATTATAAATATTGTTATCATCATCATTTACTAATATTGATTGTGCTGATGTCTTAGGTACTGGGTCAACAACTGCTGCAGGTGTAGATGACATGGTAGTTTGTGTGCAAGAAGAGAACATTGAGGATATGCTTGAGTCGAGGAAGAAAAGGCAAAGAATGAATGTTCACTCTACTCATCCAAAGTCAGAACTTGAAAGGTATTTGCTTGATGACTGTGAAACATCTACCAGGGATTTTGATAGTCTGGCTTGGTGGCAGGCTAATAGTACCAAGTATAAGGTACTATCACTTATGGCGAAGGATATTTTGGCAATACCAGTGTCCTCAGTTGCTTCAGAGTCTGCATTCAGTACTGGAAAGCGCATTCTTACTCCATGGAGAAGCTCGCTATCTGCCAGGACAGTTGAAGCACTTCTCTGTACGCAAAGCTGGTTGCAAAAACCTATCTCTCTTGATTTCATATGTGACTATGTACCAGATGACAATGCCAGCATTGAAGATGGTAATGGAATCTCTTCTCTTCTTTTTTGACTTAAAATTTGTATTGCTTTTCAACATTTCATCTTATTTGTATTGCTTGTTTTTTGTCAACTTAATTTACTTTTACTTTTACCCAAACCTAAAGTCTTTCTATCAATCTTACTTTCCACCACAAAAGTAAAGAAGATCAGAAGAGAAATAGTAGCTAGGAGGGACTTGCTTATAGCCATGTCTCTGATAATAAAAAAGAAGAACTGTTTGTCACTTGAATCCAGTTAGAGTTTCTAAATTGGAATACTTTTGAGAGAGCTTGTCTGTTTGGTAATGAGGGAAAGAACTGTGAATGCAGTCACCCTTTTATAGTTGTCTTAAGGAATATAGCATGCATAGATAGCTATTTTCCACCTTAGAGTTGCATATGGTTCAGTAGTGTACCAACTACATGTGGAAAATCCCAATTGTCATTTATTTTGCATATCATGATTTATCTCTATGGTTAGTGGAGTTGCAATCAGTTGCACTCAAGTTTGTATTGCTTTTGACATATGATCAATATGAACATGGAAAAAATAAATGAAAATTTCTTTTATTTGGTATACGTTATGTTCGTTATTTGGTATACATATGATAAGGAAGTACTCAATTTCATTATCTATGAGTCAGTAAATCATAAAGGTATGATTGGCTTGAGAATTGGATGGACTGATATGTATTGGAAAATTTTGATGTGAAGGATTAGCTTCACTTCAGTTCGATAATAAGTCATGACTGATATATAAAATATTATCAGTGTTTTCATCCATGGAAACTCTTAGAGTTGATTCCTTTGCACTTAAATTCTATTGACATTGTTTTAGTGACTGATATATGTAGATTATTGACATTCTGTTACGTTGCTTTCTTAACCCTGCACTTTGTTGGTGACTTGAATCACTTGATCTTTTCTAAATATGAGATACGATGTCTAGTAACTTATCTCGTTTATGCATGGGAATGAGAAAGTAGATGCAGGCACAATATGTAAATATCTGACTTTTGAGTAATTCTCTTTGTAGACATTTTGGGCAAGGATGAGGATTAAGGGGATGATTGGCTTGAGAATTGGATGGACTTGAGTCTTTTACTTGTCTTCAACTCTTCGTGCTACTTTCTTTTCTTATGTTAAACTTTAAGACTTGTGTTTGATCTTTAGACTCCTTGCTTTTGGACTTCAAGTCTGTTTGATCTTTAGACTCTTGTATGGAATGGATTAAGAATCTACTTGTTACCTTTTAGTTGTTATTTGTTAAGTATGGAATGGATGTACAGGTGCAGGTACAAAGTTTGTCAGAATTTTCTGATATTCATATATGGTTAAAACCGAACCGAACCGCAAAATAACCAAATAGTGTCGGTGCGGTTAAAAACCGAACCGAATTCTAAACAATTCGGCTACAGTTTTTAATTTGCTAACCGCACTATACATGGTTAGGTAAACGGTTTTACCACTAACCGCACCGAACCGAACCGTGTGCAGGCCTAATCAGGGGTTTGTTCTATATAAAATATTGGCACTTTGTGGGTCCTAGTGTTATATCCATGATTAGTTCTTTTTTTCTTGATGGTCACATGCATCTTAAGTTTAATCGTACCTTCATTGTTTTAGTTCCAAAAAGGAAATCCCCAGACACTATCAAAGAATATGGACCTATTAGTTTACGAAACTTTGCTATGAAAATTATCACTAAAATTTTGGCTAATCGTTTACACCTCGCCGAATAAAATTATTAATCCCTCCAAGCAACATGCTTTTGTCTCTAAGATGTCTATCTTTTATTCTATTTTTCTAAAGAATCAAATTTTCCATTCCATTAGAAAGAAGAAAAAACGATTAAAATGGTGGATGGCTTTGAAATTAGATTTCGATAAAGCATATGACAGACTTAATTGGTTTTCAGCTTCATATCTTTCATTGTCTTGGTTTTAGTTCACATTGGATGGGATTTAATATCCACGTGCATCAAGTCTTTTTCTTTCCGGTTTCTAATTAACTGGTGTACTAGCACTATCTTTTTTCCTAGCAATGGTATTAGGCAGGGAGACCCTTTGTCCCCCTCTAATTGATAGAGATGTCCACATGGGTACCCTCAAGGGCATTTTTATTGCTCATTCGGCTCCTAAAATTACTCATTACATTTTAAGCGGATGATACTGTTATATACTTGGCAGCAACTAAATCCAATGATTTTAATTTGGCTCATGTCTTGCCTAAATATTGTGAATGGCTAGGTTAAATTATTAGTCAAAGTAAGTCCATTCACATGTTAACTCCTAATATTCATAAAAGTCTTACCCGAAATTTTACAAACTGTCTTAAAGTTAAATACCAAGTTGATCTAGGTAAATACCTTGGTGTGCCAGTTTCATGGGGTCGTGTTACCGCGTCCACTTTATCTGATTTAACTAAAAAGGTTATTCATCGCCTACAAGGTTGGAAATCAAAATCCTTAAACTTTGCTAGGCTCACCAGTTTACTTAAATCTACTTTAAATCCAGTTTTTAATCATCTTATTTCTGTTTTGAAGCTTCCTCAAAGGTAATCACAATATTGAATAAATACAGGAGAAGCTTTCTTTGGCAACACAGAGAATGTGTAATCGCTTACCTAATTTGGGATGAAAATCGATCTGCCAACCTATTTTTAATGGAGGCTAGGTGTTAGCGACTTGACAGTGAATAACTTCGCTGACTAAAATGGCTTGGAGGATATATTTTAGGTCTGATTCTACTATTTCTAAGTTGTTACAAGCTAAATATCATCGTTCTACTTTATTTTTGACTTGTTCTCCTACTCAAACTAGCTCACTATGTTGGAAAAGTATTTTGCATGGCAGAGATATTATCCGTGAATCTTTGCGAAGATGTATAGGTATTGAGGAGAACATGGAAAGATATTATCCGTGAATTTTTCTGATGTTGTATAGGTAATAGGGAGAACATCAGCTTTTGGAGTGATCCATGGGTTGAAATTTTTCCTCTTAGTTCTATCATTGCTGATAACTCCATGATTGGTAATACTGTCAAGGTTAAGACTATTATCGTTCGCAACGGTCCTCGGTGGAATCTTGTTTTGTGTGAGTCTGCACTTCCTCCTTTTTGTAATCGACAAGATTAGGTCCATTGTTATTCTTTTAAATCCTACCACCCCAGAAGAGGTAGTGTGGAAACCTAGTAAAACTGGTATGGTAATTGTTAACGAAGCTTATCACTGGCTCCTTATTAACAAAGGAAACTTGAATCCCTCTTGCTCTGTTTGGAAATCTATTGGAAGCTGAATTCCTTTAAAGATTAGGTTTTTTTTGTGGTTAATATCTCACGATCGACTTCACGTTCGAGATACGCTTTATAGGAGAGGTATTGCTAATTCCCCTAACTGTTCTTTATGTCGTAACAATTTTGAAACTGAGTCTGAGCTCCACCCTTTCTTTTGGTGTCCCGCGACCTATAAGCCCGACCTGGATTGTTAATCGTTGTTCTTCAAATATAGCATTTGATGGTGTTCCTGATAATACTTTCCCCTCTTTTATCCTCTAGCAGATATGGCCTGCGTGTAATGCAACAGTTTTAATGTTTGACATTTCATAGTCGCTCTGTTTTGTATAAGGCTTTTCGAGCAACTGAAGAGTATGCTTATATTTTATCTCATACTGCTTTCCCAGCTAACAATGTACGGGCTAATATTCCTTGGATTCCGCCAAACACACCTTATATTAAATTAAGTATTGATGGTGTTGTTTCTATTAATATAGGTGTTGGTATTGGAGGCATCATGTGAAATGCTACGGGCAAGTTCTTGGCGTGTTACGTTTGCCGTATACATAGGAATCGCAATCATATTACAGAGGTATGGGCAATCCGACATGATCTACTCCCAACTATACAACTGGGGTACTCTTTTTTGGAGGTCGAGAGGGACTCCATTTATGCAATTCATCTATGTACGACAAGTGACAGCAACCCACCATACTTGAAGAATTTGGTGCAAGATATACATTTTTTGGCACAATTTTTAAAAAATATTTTGTTTACTCGTAATTACAGAGAATTTAATAATGTCGGCGATATTTTGGCTAAGCGAGCGACGAATTACAACGTAAATAGAGTCTGATTTCATAACCCACCAGTTTTTTTTACCTCGGATCTCGAGGATGATGTACATGAGAAAGCTTACCCGTTTTGTTAAGCCCGTAATTTTCAAAAAAAAAAAAAAAATCTCCGAATTTTTTTATTATTAGATAAAGAGTATTACATTAACTAGTTGGAAGCCTAACAAGCTAAACTCCAACAACATACTATTACATTAATTTAACATGTTGCTGTGCTAGCCTACCAGCAAGCCTCATGGGTAACCTAGCCAAGGGAGCCGAAGCGGATGGGGGGCTGAGATTGTGTCACAAGGGGGCAACTAACTCTACCTTCCATGTTAATTTCTGCAATATTACGTCATTTGGGGTTCGAACCTGAGACCTCCTGGAACGCATGAAATTTTAGGAAACGGAGATGACCAGCTGAGCTAGGTACCCGTTTTTTAGAGAATAAAGTTTTTGGAGAATAAAAATTTTGATTAACAAATCCCTATAGAACTTCTTCTTAATTATCCAAGGACCACAGGCATATCTCAACATCCACCTTTAGTATCTTTTGAAAAGTCCAAAATTTTCATATAGCTTTTTAAACAAACCCATCAAATTTATCTTAGAAGAGCTGAACATCACTAAAATACAAAAGACATGTTGGTTGCCAAAACAAGAGCAAACATAACAAGAAAACCACAGATAATTTTGGTGGAAGGAAACTAAGAAATGATAACTGCCAAAAACTATCAACAAATAAATACAGGCAACTTCTAAACTGTCAGACTTTAGAAGAAAAAAAGCGAAACACTTGAAATTCACAAAGGGAAAAAATGCCTAACAAATGAATCATCATCGTCATATAAAAAGAAAACAAGATGTATGAGCAAGATGGAGGAAATGAACATGGAATAGTAGTGGTGTGCGGGTAATGTATGATGACCTTTAGTGTCACCAAGTAGTAAAGGAAAAAAAACAAAACTGGAGACTCCTCAGCTATTCAAACAGCCAATGGGCAGTGACTCTTTTTATCACCACGTACACTATTTATTTTTCTTCTTTCTTAATACCTTTTCAAGAATCAAGACAGCTAAAAGTAAGGACATTGACCCTTATGTATAATACTAGGAACTGTTTTGTTTCTTCTTGCATCTTTTTCGAAACTTCCGATACAGCTTTAATAAAAAAAATGTTCTAGCGGCTTACTACCAGGTAGTGGCAGCTCTGCCATCATCAAGTTGATGATGAGGAGAGAAAGATTCCTAAATTCTGACTCCCAGTCCAGTCAGTGGAAAACATACTGTAACATTCGATTACTTACTACAATTAAAAATCTAGAAGTTCACACTTAATTTAAAGGGTTTACCGGGAAGAGAAAAAGTTATAGATTCTTGAAGATCATAGAAATACCGTAGCTGTTTTTTCTATACATCGATCGTCTGCTAATAAGTCAGTGTAGTCGACATTTAAAACTATCAAAGCTTGATAAACTAATATGTCCGTCATTTCATTTTCGTTACTTATGTTGCATAATGTGGGCTTAAACCATGCGCATGTATATGATTATGAACCCTATGGCATCTCAAGGGACAAAATGAGCTTCCTGTCAGTAACCACTTTGTTAACTGCGTCTTCTTCTCACTAAATTATGAATATTAAATTGTTCTCGACGAGTTGTATCGTATCGTATCTTCTCTTGTTCTTCTTAAATTAATCGTCTATTAGTTTAGGAAGGTTTGATTGATTGTATAATATTTATGTTTACGGTTGCACTGCCCAAGATTCGTTGACACTCTCGTCATGTTGAAATCAATTATAAACAAATGAATTTTAGTTTCAGGTCATGCGTTGCCTACGATAGAGTTGCTTCATGGACGAGGCTTACCGACGCTGTGATTCCATACATTATTTAAAATTAATTATTAAGCTACCATTATTATCTCTATTATCTATTGGTTAGTGATTTGTTTAATAGGCAAATACCAACTACTATTGTCACTTACTAACTCCTTGTAACTTCTTTTCTGTTTATTGTTTATGTTTGTTTTTCTGTTTTGTTGTTGGAAGATGGGGAGTTGGTGACCAATTAAACAAATCGTCTCACCCACCAGAAAAGAAAGAAAAAGAACGGACAAGTGGTATTTTATTAAGGGTTAATACACAAAACTATAACTCTGATTTTCAACTTTGACAAATGTTGTCCCACACGACTTTGCGGGATGATTTCCCGTAAAAACGGCTTCTTTACTGTTGGGTGATCAAATCTTCACATTCAGGAAATGACCCATCACTTTCAGGAAAGAACCCATCATTTTCAGGAAAGGACCCATCATTTCCCCTAAAGGGTTCAAAGCTGTTAGATCTAGGTTTTAGCGTGATCAAACGGTAAATAAAACGCCTTTGCGGGAAACCATCCCCTTCAACTTTTAGTTGTACAGTCATGAAATTTGTTATGTAACTCCAAACCGCCAATCTAAAATAATTGATAAGTAAATAGTATTATTAAGTATTATTATTTTTTGATAGACAAAGAAAGATTCGAGTTTCACTTTTTTTCTTTCGTAAAGAGAATTGTTAAATTTAGAAATAGATGGTTACAATTGATTGTTCATTATTCTTGATCCAAGAGGAGAAAGATTGGGGCGCACAACCGATGGGGGGACGGGTTTGGTGTCACCCGTTGATGACGGGTGATCACCCTATTCGCTTTATGACGGGTCAGTTTTAACTCGACCGCACAAAAAGGCAGGTTGGGTCGGCCGGGTGGTGAATATATCCGTCCTAATTGTTCACAGCATGTAAAACCCTCAAAGGTGGAGGCACGCACAACAAGAAAAGGAGTTGTTTCTTTCTAATCTCAGTCAACATTCTTTTCAACAATCTCAGATTTAAAAAAACTAATCTTAACTAATCTCTTATTAGTTTTAAAAAAACTAATCTTTTATCACACACAACTACGCGGTCATCAAATCTTAGCCTCTGCTGATTCCTTTCCATGAGATCCATATTCTCAATTTTCTAATACGAAAAGTAAATTAGGGTGTTAATAACATTTTTATTGCAGTAGGTAATAGGAAAAGAAAGCACAGAGACAAGGGTATTTCATTCATTAGAGATAGTATGAGTTACACAGATATTGTCCTTTATATACAATAGTGTTGTTGGTGGTTTTCGGTTCAGCGCTAAAATTGTAAAACCTTGTATTTGATGTGCCGTCATTCTGCAAAGGGATGGAGCCACTTAAAAGTGATGAGATCCATATTCTCAATTTTCTAATACGAAAAGTAAATTTGGGTGTTAATAACATTTTTATTGCAGTAGTTAATAGGAAAAGAAAGCAAAGAGACAAGGGTATTTCATTTATTAGAGATAGTATGTGTTACACAGATATTGTCCTTTATATACAATAGTATTGATGGTGGTTTTCGGTTTAGGGCTAAAATTGTAAAACCTTGTATTTGATGTGCCGTCATTCTGCAAAGGGACGGAGCCACTTAAAAGTGATGAGTGCCCAGGCCTCTTTACTTACATATGTATTGAGCAATTCAGTATATGTATATAAAATTTATTCAGAATAGTGCATGTAGCAACAATCCAAACATTCTATAAATTTTATTAATCCCTCGCCTACATTATTCATTAATGTATGGCTTATTGAGTATTTTTCCTATGCTATGTTCCCCGGCTGAATTCTTAATATTGGTATGACATGACAATTAGTGTTCACTCACAGCTGAGTAGCATGAATTTCCCGAAGTATCAAGATTAAGGTCTGCATGAAAGTACTCAATCAGAAGACGCGCTAACTGCTCTCTGATAATAAAGAATTTTGTGTCAACACACATAGTTCACCAAATTTGATCAATTTTGTGATAACTCACAAGAATCAAATTGTAACCTAATGAATTTGCAACAATTAGGGTTTTACGCCTTGCGCGATATTTTGAACCCTATTGGTCGAAACTAATCCTAGATACACTAGGAAATTGATCCATCATGGAGCTAGTATGAGCAAGATCCTACCAAAAATCAAAAACACAAGAAATAAAGAGGAACTACGGCGAGTGAGAGCAGCGGAAAAAGGAAGCTTGGCCGCGTCACTTGGCCGACCAATTTGCTTCAGCAAGCTCCACCTGTGGCCGGCTGCCCACGCTCTATGTTGCTGTTCGCCGAACCTTTTTCCCATCGACCAATCAGATCGCTTTAAATGCGCCACATGCACTTTTAAATAAAGTTGGAAGTTGGCTGGTCGACACACCTAATTCCTTAAGGAATTTAATATAAGCTTCCCATGTCAGTCATAAAACGATCACGGCCATACGTTTTGGCCACTCGATTTATCAAGCCTAGCCACTTTTTAACATGGTCGGGCAAGCACCATCATGTACACTGGCGGGCCAACTGGCGTTTAGGCCAATCGGAATCCTCCCATCTCGCAAGTGGAGCCACTAAACGCTTACCCAAAGCTAGTTGGCCGCGCGACTTAGAAAACCCTAATTTCTATTAAGCAGCGTTACACTACTGCCGCAAAACGATCTCGGTCGTCCAATTTCGCCAGCTGAATTGACCGGCCTAGATTCAATCTCAATCAACGGGCAAGGTGCGGATACGCTCACCAGCGGCCCGACTATTATGTTGGCCGGTCGAACAACTCCCAGCGCGCAGCTAACACCAAAAACCGTTAGCCCAAAATAGGTTAGCCACACGGTTTTGAAACCTAAATCAACGACAGCCATTAACTTCGCCAGTCGAATCGGCCGGCCTAACTCCTATTTTAGGCAGCCAACAAGATATGGCCATGATCACCGGCCACCCCCCTTCTATAAGGAACAATCGGCCACGCCGCGGCCTGCCCATATGGCTCCTAAACGATCGCCCAAAGATGGTTGGCCGCGCTTCTTGTAAAAGTCTTAAATAAATTAGCGGTAACCAATAACTGCCGCAAATCATCTCAGCCATCTGATTTGGCTAGCCAATTTCACCGGTCTAGATTTAACCTGGACCGACCAATAGGATGTCAAAATGGCTACCAACCATCACTCTCCTATAGGGACCGACCGGCCTATATTTGGCATGCACAAATAGTTCCCAGCGACTTCCTGAAAGTGGATGGTCATGCTCTTTTTAAGACACTAGGTTCTGCGACCAACCAAGAAAGGCTAAATACAACGATGCTTCACATGCATCGATTATTTTGAGTTGGTTGCTTAAAAGCGATGCTTTACATGCATCGAATACATACGATATTTTATGAATTTCGGCTTCACAAAATAACTTAGTTATTTAACCTAATGGCGTTACATATTATTCTTTGCGGCAAGTCTCGTGACTTGACTCATCACACATGACTACCCGCCGCCTAGCTTGCGCGTGATTGGTCAGAATAATTATGTCTTGCAAGCAAGACCCACTCAGCAACTTGCTTCACGTTTTCCACGAAAATACTCGAGACATCAAACATGTCACAAACTGGGGGATGTTCATCATGGTATTGGTCTGGCGGTTTACAGCATGCGGCGTGCAACACGCCCATTACAAGAAAGTGTCAGGAAAGGCAGGAAGTTAGTGATGATAGAGAAGTAGTGGGACGAAAACATCTTCCCCTCATAGTGGAGACGTGGTTTTCACCGTCCTGCACGATCCCACTCCTCCATCACTCAACTATTCCCAGTTCCTATGAGATCAGGGTGCGTGCAACTATGACTAATATAAATAGGTTTTCAACCTATTTCAACCGACAACAGAGTTTTGGTTATCAACAGTATCAAGAAAAATACCAAAGAACTGATAGCTTACATTCTGCAAGCCAGTTCCATATTCTGATACAAGTCATAAAACAACCACACCTTCAGATTTAACCATTCTGATCTCAACACCTTCTTCGCTTCCTTCTCTAAGATCAACCCTTTTCCTTCATTTTGTGACCGAAGCAAGACTGGAACGGCCATTTCTTGGTTTAGGCCAGGATTGTATAGATTGATCTCTCAAATCTAATGTACTCCCGTGCAGTGCATTTGTTTAGGGTTTGAATTCTTTTCTCATCAACACACCCAAATTTACCAAAACCAGCAGAATCAGTTTTTACCCCAAAACAAATAGAAATAAAGCCTAGCTACTATATTGGGCCGCACATCCATGGTCTAAAGCCCTACAACACTCCCCCTTGTGCGGTCCAATAGAACTTTATATGCAGTACTTCACATACAGTGCATCGGATGTAGGTCTTCAAATTTAGTTCTCTTCTTGATGACTATTTTGTCTATGCTCCATTAAAACTTTGACAAGGAAAACCCTAGTGGGACAAAACCTTGGTATAGCTCTTCACATGTAGTACTTCACATGTTGTCTCGTATTTTACATGTAGTTCATCACATGTAATACGATCTTCAAAGATCGTCGAGTCTAAGTTAATTGTCTCGTTAAAACTTCATCAGGCTAACCCAGAGGGATAAAACCTGAACTAAAGAAAAAGAGTACAATATTAAGAAAACTTAGAACCTAGTTTGACTCGAATATGTTGCCTCATTAAAACCTTGACAAGGAAAAACCCAGTGGGAAAAAACCTTGAAGAATGGAAAAGAGTACAACGTCACAAATGCAAGTAAAGGTGATCCTTGCAGATGATCACTTTGCTTCGTTGAAGTTCATTAATTGCTTCACAACTCCTAAGGCAAAAAATCCTCATGGGAATGACAATAGACTTAGTTTGGAAATTCATTCCCGGTGTTTGTTGTTGTCTCATCAAAAACCTTGCCGAGCAACAAAACCCCGTGGGAAAAAGTAACCTTGGTGAAGGAAAAGAGTTCAACACACCATTAGATGCTCCCCCTGATGTCAGGCAATTTCCATTAGTCTAATGCAGTCAAAAGGAGTTTATCACACATTACTTTGGTGACTTGAATGTTTATAAGATCCTGTTGTTGATTCTGGAAGTTATGTTGCTTAACGGACTATCGCGTTTCATTTCTTTGATTCAGATATTTTCAGTAATATCAACGCGATCTTTATGTCTACGACGTTCAACATGCTTGATGTTTTTAGTGTTGTCTCGCGAAAAACCTTGTCGAGTAACAAAACCCTTTGGGAAAAACTATTCTCGATCGAATGGAAAAATCTTCAACACAGCTTCAATTTCAAAGTAAAATATGGCGACATCATATCCTTGGATCCTCCCCCTGATGTCGGCATCTCCCCTGATTACTTTCAGAGTTGTTCCAGACAGTTCCTTTAGTCATGTATTTTTCGAAACTGAATATTGGTAATGACTTAGAAAATAGTCTACCATATCTCCCCCTGATTACTTTCGTTGGAGAAGAGATTATTGTTCCTTCATAATCAACAACTTTTGGATTGCACTTTTATTAGCATTCCTTTTTATGTCTTTGCAGGGATAAAACAAATTTATGTCAATGGTTACTTTTAAGTACATGATTACATTCACCATACCATTCCAATGACGTTGTGTTGGCGCTGAGCTATATCTAGCAAACAAGTTCCCTGAGGATTTAAAATTTAATCGAGTACATTATTATACTAAGTACAACAATGCGTCTATTGTACTTAGATATGGGAATTTCATCTCCAAACACATCTTCGTCATCTTCCTTTAGACGAAATGGTAACTTACTTACATTTGAAACTCGACTAATCATGGGAGTGCTATCAGGATGCATGTCTTTATTAAATTTCCTGACAACTTTAGACATATGCAAACTAGTGGAATAATATACCACAAGCTCAGTATTTGGTTGAGCTTTCCCCAGATTTTTCATCTCAAATTCGGATTTCAAATAGCTTTTAAGGTCTCTTATTACATCAAGGGTACCCATCATGTCTGTACCATCGACATAGATAGCTACAATTCCAAATCAGGAACTTTCTTGTAAATACGCAAGGAAAAAATACCTTACTTGTCTATCCCCTCCAAATCAAATAGTCACTTAGACGGGTATACCACATCCGCCTGATTGCTTCAATCTATAAGTGAGCGTTCTATCTAATTGTTAACGCACTCTGTGGTTTAGAGTCACTTGATTTGGGCAACAAAAAGCTATCAAGTACTTTTGTAAAAAATCTTATATCTCTTGATTCTTTCATAGATACGTAATAACCACATACATATGCTGCATTTCAAGTCCTTTTGAAATTACCAAGCTAACTAAGTAGCGGAACTCTATAACGTTCATTACAAGAGGAAAATTCCAGGGCTTTGTGAGAAACCTCGCGCCACAAGGCGAGTCTTGATACTTTGAGAGTTCATTCTTCCCACTGTGCTCTATGACAAATAATCATGTATGTCCCATAGGCTTTACACTTGGTTGGTTAGCACTACCACACCAAATACCTATATATTTTTCAAAGAATCAAGTTCTACCTGGATTGTATAGGCCAAATATGCTCTTCGTTGACATTAAGAAACAAAGAGCATGGTTCGATCTTATTTTGCTCTATTTCCTTAAGCAAGTGTATAAGAAATTAATCATCAATATGCTCGCATGATCTTTCCATTGACTCATGCGCATTCTCATAATCCACTTGGGATGTCATTGTTCTCTGGAATCATTAAACTTCGGAGCGTCCTCCAGTTTGATTCATGGACATATTCAGAGACAATCTTATGAGATGATTTCTGATGATATAAATAAGTTGTGCCTTACTCACCTACTTCCTTTCTAGGTGAGGATTGATCGAACCAAGTGGTCTCTCCAACTTCCATTATGGAGCCACGGCCTCAACCACACTTCCACTGAGTGTAGTTGTAACACCTTAGTCTATGGTGTATATCCCTTATTGAGGATTTGTAACCTTGCAGGTAGGTTTGCAGCTGGTATGTGTGATCTCATCACTTTAGCAACATCAGTATACATTCTGAAAATCGAATATTCTTTATCACTTCACATTTACATTTGTGGAGTACAAGAATCAATATGAGACACAGTGGGAATACACCACGACAATTCTTGTCGTTCCTTTATAAAATACTTTTTCTTATCTCCCCCCAATGATGGGAAGACTGTCTCATTAAACTGATAACCCGCAAATCTAGCGGTAAGAGATCTCCTGCCAAATGTTTTAATATGCGGATAATTGTTGGGATTAAATATCCACCATAACTACTTAATCATTTTTGTGACCCATCATAGTACGATGTGGACTCGTAATGGCACATATATAATGCAACCAAAAATGCGTAAGAATATGTATGTCAGGCTTATATCCAGTTACCAACTGGTACGCTAAAAAGGTTGACTAATATTGGGTTCTAAAACGAATTTAAGTAAAGGTGCGTTTAATATTGCATATCCCCCAAGCAGTTAAAGGTAGGTTTGTAGCATAACCATTCCTTAGACATCATCTGTTACCTTTGATGATATCCTTTGCTAGACCATGAGGTATAGGATGCTCTCCATTGATCCTATTAAATATGCAATAACCATCAAGTCCTTTTAATGTGCACTAGCTAGCATTTACAAGGGGGTGGTGAGCCCTTACATGTATAATATGTGCTAGTAGTTTTCCAAACGCAAAACTTCTTGGGAACTATAACTAGTCCAAAGTGTGAAATCATCCACCAGAGCCATAAGTCACTTTAATGGTATGCATTCTGCGTGGATATATTTCTAGATCACCTTGTTTTCTTTATAATATAGGTTGTTTTCCATTTGCATCTTAGGATGGTCTCGATCTTGTTTTATTGAAGACTTTGTAAAATGAGTGATATGCTTTCTTACTTAAAAGCACAATGGGAATGGGAGGTTGTGCATCTAGTACTTTAGAAAACACTTATTGAGAGATATGTCGTCACTTCACATTATGTCAATCTTTTTCCCGTTGTCTCGTTCACTCAGATAAAGTAATGTATGTATGAGTCCTTTCAAAACGATCATCATGTCACAACCAGAGTGGCTTTATGGTTATGCCAAAGTCTGTATGAGTCAATACCCAATATTTCTTTATCTGGGTCAATATGGATTCAATAATCCAAATACTAGTGATTTACATTTCACCAAATTGACTCATGAATTTCTCTAAGAATATGCTTCCTTCCACATTCATTAAAGGTTATAAAAGATGCAATCAACTACATTCTCATCACTGTGAGTTTCCATATGATATCCATTTTCATGGGTTTCTTTGGAATTTAACAAGGTGATAAGCTCTCGGTACATATAGAGCTTTTGTGACTTTGTTCAATCTTGGAAACAAATTTTGAACAATGCTTCGCTCAATGATCTAATCATCATAGTCATATTATAAGGAATTAGTTCAACAACTAGTGTATATTCCTTAAATTAGTGGAAGAAAAACCACTATCAGTTAGACATTAAGTCTTAAGAGATTTAATAAGTGGTGTGGCCTTATTAAGTAACAAAAGACAGATTCAACTCAGTTACTTTAGAGTGAATATATGTTACGTTTCATCCAGATATATCTCAATTGCTTTAGAGAATTTATGTCTCGTGGGAATGATGTACTTTTCATTGCATAAGCGCATACATTGGATCTAGTTCAATTAAATAGTCAATTGGCCAGGAAAAGTTCTTTTTGTCATTAAAGTTGATGTCTAAAGTATTACCTTCCTATGGAAAGTGGTTGCTACTATGGTACCCGCATTACATTGCTTGTACCAATACCGGTTAGAAGATTCATTCCCAACTCTTTGGTGAGAGCTAGAATTACATCTTAGTTTCATCCCATATTCAATTGATACCTGTACGTTGGTGTCATTACTGCTGGGGAAAAAAATACATCTTTGTCTCATGATATATATGTCCCTTTTCACATGCTTTATATGAGTTGGTACGTCTAACCCTCATTACTTTAGGATTCTTTCCATTTTCAATTTTGCTACATTTAGCTTAATTTGAGAAATTTCTTTATCTCAACAGGACAAGAGAATCTCACTACACATGTCAACCACTTACTTTAGGTTGAGTAGATTACTAAAGGTAGTTCTCTTGTTATCATACTTCAACATATACTGTTTCGTTAGTATCATGGATGAAGTAGATAAAATGGAAATTTTCTGACTCATACCACCTTTTGTGAGTTCTTCCACAAAAATTGGAATACATGTGATTTTATTTACAATGTATCTTTTGAAACTACCGACTCTTTAATAGTCGAGCAAGTGGATTACATCCCACGGAATTCAAATTTGGGGAGAAAGTATCAAGTATGCAATAATGGTGTTCAAGTACTTCTAAACCCCAAATGAATACATTGGAATAGAGTTGGTACAACCAATTTAGCAAAAGACATCATTCAACTATAGCCAATATCATATTCAATAGAAAAAAATAACATTAAGACCAAAATTCTTAATGATCGAGATAAGCAATCATAATTTAAATTGATCGTTTATATGATATGGACTTATCTTAAGACAAAAATAAACAAAACTAGGCATGTTCCACAAACAAATAAATAAGCCTAGCAATCACTCAATGTAAAAACCCACATTATAGTTATAGTTACATACCTAGGACTTTGGTTCCACCTGTATATAAACAGAACCGAAACTGCTTTAGCCGCGCACGGCCCAGAACCAGGGCGGGAACATGACAGCATGACCAAAACTGGAACAGGACCTGGGTTCGGTTGGACCGGGATGAACCGGGTTGGAACAAGTCGGGCCGAACCGGGTTGGCGTTGGTACCAGATCTCCTTTCCTATACAGGCGATCTCCCTTCCCTCTTCTCTCGCAGATTTTCTTTCCTTCCTCCTCTGATTAATTCTCACAACACAGAAGATTATATTTATATATTAATCGATCTCCGCACAGACAACAAACGAATGAAAAATATAATATATAAAATATTAATTGTTCGATTGCTTGTGGTGCAACACATATTCGAGGCAATTTACATCACGGATTTAACAGGGAAACAAAGATTGCTTATGGCAGAGAGTTTCTAGGCAATTTACATCACGGATTTAACAGGTAAACAAAGATTGCTTATGGCAGAGAGTTTCTATATCATGACATTACCTTGACGGTGATAGCATAAATGATTGTTGATGCAAACCTGCACCCCAACTTTTTCTTTTAATCGGAACACTTTGAAGATGATAACCAAAAAAATAATAATCAGTGGATTGAGAGATCGTTGCTGATAACGTATTGCAGTAGGTAATAGGAAAAGAAAGCACGGAGACAAGGGTATTTCATTCATTAGAGATAGTATATGTTACACAGATATTGTCCTTTATATACAATAGAAATAAAGCCTAGCTACTATATTGGGCCGCACATCCATGGGCTAAATCCCTACAATAATTTTTTATTTTTTTCTTTAATTGTTTTTATTTGAGAAATAATCTTAACTCTAATGGAAAGATGAGCTTATTAACTATAAAGCCTTGTTCAATAGACCTAACAAACAACTACCCAAAGTGCATCTTTCAAAAATAAACTCTTCTGCTGGTGATATGTCATGATATCTTTCCTACTCCAAACTTAATAGATTTATAAGTTCCTCGGTGAGTCAAATTATAAACTCGAATTTGTAACTTTCTACTATCATAATCTTTCTTTTATCAATTGAGAATTATCCCCTTTTTTGTTTTGGAAAAACTGTAATTTTAAATTGAGAAGTTCTTAGGCGGGTGGAGTCGTATTGGCGAAGGTGTGAGTCATAGTCGACCCAGCACACGACGGGTATTAGAAAGTATGAGTCATAGTCGAACTGTGACTAGGCGGGTTGGGTTGGGTGTGGGTTAAAATCAACGAGTGCTGATTGGGTTGGCAAGTTGGGTCTAGCCCTAAGAAAGATCATAAAATTCAAAAACGTTAAGATCACTAAGGAGTCAACAACACTATTTTTCAATCTCCTAATAAAATTGCAAAACCAATTAGTTACTCCTGATAGTAGAAACATAATTTATAAAATGATTACTTGATCAACCAATTAACATAAGGAGAAGTCTCATTTATAGACTTAATAAGCAATTCATTATCCGACTCAAAAACCACTCTGCCATAGCCCATGGATATAGCCTAGCACATTGCTTATTTTAACGATAGGCACTCCAATTACTCAATTCCTTGATCTTTAATCAGCCCAGTCTCATAGTATTGTCCTTTGAATCCAAAGCAGATATCTCAAAATTACGGATAATTAGTACAATCCCTGTGTTTCCAATTTCCTTGTAGAAAGAAGCATCCATGTTTATTTTCATGAAGTCTTTATCTGGAGGTTCCCAGTTTTGAGTTTGATCCTTAATAGAAACATCATTTACATTATCAACCATTGTAACAGTACTACATTGGGAGCTAAGAGATTTAATTCTTCTGATAGCTGTAGTCTTGTTAGGAGGAAAATTCTGAAAGTTAAGTATGCATATGTGTTTCCATATCATCCATATAGAGACCATAAGTAAGTAAAGAGTATATTCATTAATATTACCTACATTGGAGTGGGATCATAATCAAACCAACTGAGAATCCATCCTTGCAAACTTGAACAATTGTTAAAAACAATGCTAACATTCAGAGCATTACCCAGCAGCATAATCACACTCCTAAAACATTTGCTCAAAAGTCTCTAGAATGAGCACCATAAAAACTACAGTGAACCTCGATATCAACTTTATAATTGACAATTTTATTGGCATAATGTTCTTTAGATTTTTCCAGATGAACAATTTAATATTGTAAGGTAGTTTAGTTTTCGGTTAAGCTTTCACAGTCTCGTTGGGACAATAGTGGAATATGATTTATTATCAGTAGTATGATTACGTAATGCATTATATGCACTTTTAAGAGTTCAAAAACTTTTTAGTCTCATTCTTTTCCTTGTTGATTTTCAACTGACACAAAAGTTCAAAAACTCATTAAAAAAATTAAGAGCAATTAACCAGTACCAAATCAGATGCGATTGACAACCTATAACTTCGACCTAACTTTGATAACATCGAACATATCAATCAAGCACAAAAATTGAAGTAAAAAATCAACAAAAAATTAAAAATATTATAGTTTCTGTTTTGATTTAGTGACTTCACTGTGCGTCCTCTTCAAATACCTGTAAGAAAGCAAAAGATAAATAAATCAAAAGTAATTTTTACTAAAATATATATTTGATTTGTTCTTTCGATATTGATTATACTTGATACCAATTTTTGGTATTTATATTATTGATACAACTGAGGATCTGATTTCGTATTTTGTTTTAGTTTCGATATTGAGTGAACAATATAAATTAGGGTTTTATTCAGTTTAGAGTTATGGAGGTTAACCTCTTCCTCATGGTGCTTGTGGAATGAAAGAAACTCAGGTATCTTCAACGGAAAAGACCAATCTACAGCTCATATCATTGACATGGCCAAGTAACAATTTATTCTTGGGCTCTGTTCTTTGAAAACTTCGCGAATATTTCTTATCAAATTGTGATGATTAATTGGAAGAACTTACATTTTCAACCTCTTTTAGGCCTTCTTTTTGGCTTAGCTTTTCTTTTTTTCATACAGTATTTTTTCAGTGCATTCCACCATGGGTGGTATCATTTCTTTTACCTTACTCTACTTCATCGATTAAAAAAAACAAACCATTTTCAGTTCTTCTATTTCTCTAGCGACATGAAACTTTACTAAATGGAAAAATGAAATTCCTTTTTATGTTAATAAATTGACCCCAAAAAGTGAGTAAACAAAAACACTAAGAATGTGTAGCTACCTTTAAAATAAAATAAAAGTCTTGGTGTAGCTACACAGCCTGCACCCATTACATCATTTTGAACTAAATTGTATAAAAAGCTTGGCACATTTTCAATCCAAATGCCTTCACTTTTTCTTTTCTTTTTGTGGACAATTAACAAATTTCGATTTATTCATATAAAGATTGTAATTACATGATCGCTTACAAGAATTAAAAAAACATCAAAATACATGATAATTAAAACCCTAATACAAATAAAGATATCAATTACAAGTAAATCGCGAAGAGAAAGAGCCATAAACCGCAACGATATCCAATTTCTGTACATGTAATAGGGAAGAATGATGGTATTATCCGAAATCGATTCAGACCGTTTGATATGCTTTTCTTCTTCTTCAATAGCAGATGCTCCTACAAGAAATGAGCAAATTTGCACATAATCTTGTGGATCCAAACATACCCGGATGCCTAAATCCCTTCGATTGAATATGAATTCAAAGCAATGCCGTACTGAATCATCGATATTCTTGAATCGAGACTAACAAGTCACGAATCAGCGATCAAGATTTGGATAAATCGTCCTCAAAGCGAGGGAAAATTTCTCCAAATGGCAAAGAAAATCGCTCCAAATAGCAAAGAAAGGTGTTGAAAAGAATAAAAAAAACCAATAGAAAAATTAGTTTTATTTAAAAAATTGCCTACTACAACTTAAAAAGTGAAGAAATCTTGCTCAATCTAAGCAAGATATTAATGGAGGCTAAGATTATTTTTTCTTAGAGAGAATAGGAAAGGAAAGGAGAGAGAGAAAATATGTGAGGTTTTCTTTATTAGGTAATGTTTAAACCTATGTTCTTCATCCTTGGACCATCTCCAATGAGGGATTTCTACCCTCGTATAGGAAAAATACCATCTCTTACGGGCTTGGAAATTCCCCTAAATCATGTTTCCCTACCCCATATATGGGGAATTTGATTAGGGAATATGGGAACAAGGGAAGTGACACAAAATGTTCACCGATAGGTAAATAATACACCGAATGGAAATAAAATAACGATCGATAAACATTTCACTGACTAGTTTTTCATGAAGACCGATCGGCATTCATACAATTTCATCAGCCAAGATATTCATTTCACCGATCAATATTCATTTTAATGTTTCGGTATTTCCGATTCTATAGGGCTTTTCAGTTATTTTTCTTTCGCGTTATTTCGGCTGTTGGATTCATCTGGAACTCATACAAAACCTCTTCTTCTTGAGTTTGAAAGTTCGTCTTGAGTTTGAAAGTTGAAGTAGCAGTGGGTGGGATGCACACTATAAGTAGCGCACAAATCTATCTCCAAACAATTAAAGGAAACGAAAACAAAGTTTCAAATGAGAAAAAGACAAAATCCGAGTTTTAAGAAAAATACAGGAAATAAACCAAAGTTCAAGTTTCAATCTGACAATGGGAAGGCAAAATTTCATTTCTATTATACAGACAGAAAACGACACTAACTTATTAAGCTAAGTGGGCTCTTAATTCTCGGCATATAGTTTACTCGTCGAGAGATTGTTTTGTGGTCATAAAACTATTTTGGGATCGTGAAATTATATATTTTACCGATTGTGGAACCTATTATTTAACAACCCATGGGACATGGTCTTTCCTTATTGCTTTACACGTCGAAAAAATTCACTGCCACCTCGGATTTTAAAGAAATATCCTCTTCCTCGTTAGAGATGGTCTTAGCTAGTCTATCAACCACGTTATTAGTCAAAAATATTTTTTTCAATATCTAGTTTTTAATCTGATTAAAATATTAAATATCACAACCAAACAATTTAACCATCCTACTTCATAAGTAGGTATCTAGTTTTTAATAATCATTCTTGATTAAGTAGTATTTTATACGAGGGAGGATCCATGGACACTAGTTCTTAGATGGACATTATCATACATGATTTGCCTCATTTTCTCCATAAAATCCAAACGAAAATAAATTTAAATCTAATATTTTGATGACACGTTCCTGTTATAAGACTCTACATTCCTACCAAAAATGAGTACAATTCGAGATACCAAGCCTCACCAACTACGGATCTTAATTTCAACTGTTAACTTTTAACGGCTGATATTTAAAGGGGTAGATGGTGGTGTTATATGTCTCGAATTATGCTCATTCATTGTAGGAATGTAGAGTCTCATAAGAGGAACGTGTCATCTAAATATTAGATTTAAATTAACCCTCGTTTGGGTTCTGCGGAGAAGATGACGCAAATCACGTATAATAGTATCCAACTAAGAGTGTCCATGAATCCTACTCATTTTATATTTTCTTATTTAATAATTTCAACGTATGTTAAACTCAAAAATTATTAGTTTTGATAAAACTTTAGTTACTTCAAATAACTTTTAACAATCTAGTGTAACGTTCACGTATCTAATTTCATTTTCGGACTTTTAACTTTAGAATATAGGAAACAGTGAAATACCTATCAAAGACATTCCTCAACTAACTGTGATCCACGTGTTGATACAATAGGATAAACAAGTTGCATCTATTAGCTCCTTACCTAAATCCAAAACACTGGTTCTATGTGAACACCATGAAAAAACTAAAGCAAAACCGTCATTCACATTTTATTTTTTATTTTTAATTTATGGGTCCCAGTGGGCCCAACCCCTCGGGAGATGTGCAGGGGTGGCTTTGTGTGTTGCGGGGTTTTTTTTTTGTATTTCCGTTCGGTTCATCAAGACTTTTTGAATCCCAGTGGTTCTATATGAACCGAGGAAAAAAACTAAAGCAAAACCGCTACTCACAGTTTTTTTATATTATTATTTATGGGTCCCAGTGGACCCAGCCTCTCGAGAGACTACAAGGATGGCTTTGTGTGTGGCGGTTTTTTTGTAGTTGTTTTTCCTATCGGTTCATCAAGACTTTTTGAATCCCAATGGTTCTATATGAACCGAACCATTTAGATCCTGTGATCGCCACGTAGCCATTTAGATCGTGTAAGATGCCCTTTAGTACGTGAAGTGATAGACTGATAGTTGAAACCATGGCTGAACTTTTGGGAGCCACATGTTTTAACAAACAAACCTACCAACCGTGGTGTCTAAAATGTCAGGGTATGGAGCCCTCGATTGCTTTCAATCCGACAGTACCTATCTATATCAGCACTAATTGAGAATTACTGTAGTGCGCCCAAGGTTACCCGACCTTTTTTTTTTTTTTTTGTAATTGAGAATTACGAACACATAAACTGTAAGGGTCTGTTTGGCACGCCAGTATTAGCTATATATATATATGTGATGTGATATGTAGTAATATTATACACAAGAGCATTTTCAATGGAATGATCAAACTTCAAATTTGTTCATTTTGCTCCCATTATAGACTCAGCAAACATGAAAAATGAATGGTCAAATCAACGAATTTGTAGATTTGTTGATTGAGGACCATCATTAACTGTGCGCTTAATCTAAAGTTGCGCAAACGGAGGAAACCTACTGGCGGGTTTAACAAAACCACGCGGATTGTGATAACCCCCCCGCGGATGAAATAAAACCGCTTACGGGCCCGCGGGTAATCTCAAACCGCTAACGCTACATCTGAACGGCTGGAAAATCTGTTCATCCAACGGCTAGAATTTTGAGTTCTATAAATACTCCTCATTTCAACTCCAAATTCACACATTCTACACAATCTAAATCTCTTCACTCACAAATCATCTACAAAAATGCCTCCTAGAGTGTCTACTAGAGTTCGTGGTACTAGATACACTCAAGAAGAAGATTTAGCTATTTGTAGAGTTATGTTTTTCACACACAAGATGCTATCAATGGGAATGTAGCCGAATCGATGTTCACTCTCAGGGAGAAAGTTTTTATAACGTTCGTCGCTGAAACGGGGAACATGTATTCGCGAGACGCCTCCGGATTATCGCATTGTTTTAGTGTAATTAGTCGGGAAGTATCGGAATTCCTAGGTCAACTAGTTGACAATCACAAAAATAAACTGGACGGTAAAGGTGTAGATGAAGTGGAACTGAGAACATTAGCGATGTGGGCAGTATCTCACGACATACCTTTCGCCTTCCAAGCTTGTTTCAACATTCTTAAGGTGCTCAACAGATTCAACCCCTTCGACATCTTAGGAATTCCAGAAGGCGGCTATTAAATGAGGATGTTAATCGAGTATTATGTAATAATGGCTTTAATGTAATGTATTTGCTTTAATCTGATGTAGTTGGTTTAGTCCAATGTAGTATGTTTTTATTTATAAGAAAGGTTTAAATTAGTTATGATATTGATAGTGCAAATGTGAAGAAATTTTGGTTTGATTAGATAATCATAGCACAACATAACACCAAACTAAAAAACATAATACCATAGTGAATCGATTAGTTCTCATAGTTTAATCAGCCCACTCCACCAAAAAACACCTAGGACATTTCCAGAAGTGCCTTCCGTATGTGTCTTCTTCTGTAGAAGTGCACAAATGCATAAAACTCCTGCAATCGGGCTTTGAACATCCACTAATTCTCTGTGTTTGTATTCGTGATCTCCATCTCCGCAATGCTCGCAGTGTAACAACTTCTTCTTCAATTTCGCTTTAAGTTTGAAGTTTCTGCAGAGTGTTGCAAACGTTTCTTCTTATTCTTTAACCTTACCTGAGATTTTCCGGTTGTGATTCAATCACCATTCTGATGCGTGAAAAACCTTCCCGGGGACACTTTGAATACATCCTAGGGCATTGCATCTGACTGTGGTTATCCGTTAAACATAATGGACAAACCTCTTTTGCTTCGACACGCAATATATTGCTTCGCTTTGCTTTTAAAAAACATGGTGGATGTTGTTGGCTAGGATTTTTGTTGGTTTGGTTAAGAATCAAAGTTAATGCTGTATTTATAACAAAAAAAATAGTCATTGGTAATTCAAATGGGCGGTCTAGATAAAGCCACGTGGTTTTACTTTGACTGCCAATGGCTAAATTTCCGACGACTCTGTTTTTTTCACCTTATAAATTCAATTTTTCCCATCTCCAAATTCACATCTTCTTTTTTCTTACTAAAACTCTTAATCTCTCACTTTATAAAGGAAAATGTCTGATAGAATTTATGGTCCTAAATTTACTCAAGAAGTGGATTTAGCTATATGCAACACCTACGCTTTTTATAAAGGAGAAAATGTTTTGCGCGATCAAGATATGTCGGACACGTCTTTTTGGCAGAATATTTTCAAAATGTTCGTCTCACAAATGGGGAATCTCGGAACTGAGATGCTTGTGGTTTGTATCTTCATTTTCATTCAATTAATCGTGCTGTCACGCCATTTTTTTTATCGAGAAAAATTTGTCGGTGTAACTGAAGCTGAAGTAATCCAAACAACTCTGGATAATCGGGAAGAAGCTCACGGCAAACCTTTTCTTTACGAAGCTTTCAGCATTCTTAAAAATGGTCCATCTCATTCACATCTTCACTACATTATAAGGGCACTCCCTATCTTTACTATGGAAGAATATGTTACTTTTGTTCGATGTTGGATACATATAACGAGAAATATGAACAGTGACCCTTTCTGGGAAAGAGTGTTGCAAATGTTTGTGGCATTGCGAAATGAATATATAATAAACTACAAGAGCCTAGAATTAAGATTTTTATTCATCACCAATGAAGTCAAATATTATACAGAAGTTTTATGGATGGTTCACCATAGTAATTATGGATTGTCCAACAAAGAACTGGTGAGTAAATCTTAATACCTTTGTCATCACTGATAATATCTTAACTAGTTGTTTTTCTGTTTTTCATAAAACCATCACTCAGACCAAGTTTACTGGAGAAAACGGAAGAGAGTTTAAGCATTTTGAATGCTATAGTTTGATGATATTGTTGTCGTTATTATATATGCAAGTTTAAATGTAATGAGTATCGCTTAATATGAAATATAAATCTATTTTAATCTAAATATTTGTATTGATTAATATTACTGCCACTTATTTACAAGACATAAACTTAAACAATAATAAGTAGGGTCGAGATCTATTAACAAAAGGTTTTGACAAAACCACTTAACAAAACATAATAGGGATAATTGGAGTTTGGTACTTAGGTTTAGACCAACACTAGGCTTTGGTCAAACATTTGTCCAACGTTAGGCTTTGGTTACCTGGACCAGACGTTGACTAGGTTAAGTCCTAACTTTTGTTTAGTAATTATTAGAAAAATTAATATAAAATTTAATTATTAAACATATTACTATAATACCCTTCAGTTTTCTTAATATTTACAAAAATCTGAAAGCTTCGTGGTGGTATATGTTGCCGAATATGTCAATCCCATGAGAGCAAAAACAGAGGAAATCATTGTCCCTCAATCCCGTGAATTGAGAGCAGAATAGGGGAAATGAGATCAATTAATGAAGAACAGTCGATTCAATTAGTGGTGGTATTGATCGATTCGAGAGATGGTAGTATTTACTAAAAGAAGAAATCAAATGCAGCCATTAGAGTTGAGATAGCAGATCGATACAGACGAAGAGATGATGCCGCTGTTTGGAGATAGGTTTCGATCCGAGAAGATTCAAATGGGATTTGAGATGATTGAAGAAGTCTATGATGGTCTGCTGGTGCTGCAATTGAGAAGATTGAATCTCAGTGATGATATTGAGGAAATGGGTTTGTGATGGTGATCAAATGGGTCATGTTGAAAAGTGAAGGAACTGGTTAGGGTTTGATGTTGAATCAATAGAGAGAGATGGGGCTTGGACCGAATCGATTAATGGAGGAGTTTTGGGGCTGAATTCGTGTTCAAAATGATGGAGAAGGTTAGCAGCTGTAGAAGATGTTCATGGGTATGTGTCGTGGAATTGCAGAGTAGAAGCTACAATTGTTGATAAGAACGGGTTCGATCTGTGTAAGAGGATATTGAATCCCTAATTGGTAGTATTGATTGATGCACAAAAAGGAAGAAATTAGGGTTCCGATTGTCTGCAATTGAAGAACATAATTGGAATTGAGGTTGGGGTTTTGTTAAATCTGTAGAAGATTGAATCTTAGAGCTGATGTTGATGGTATAAGATGGTGCTAGTAATGGAATTACTGGATCGAGAAGATTGCACGGGCTGAATGGAGTATGCCCTGATTGAGTTGCTGGTGATGTTTGAACGGTGAAAGAAAAATTAAGAAGGGACCTAGTTTCAGGGAAGAAACCCATCTCAAGGATACATTTGTAAACTCGTTATTTTTACAACATTTTTATTTTACAAAATTATTAAAGTCTTGTCATAAATGGTCAACCTAGGTCAACATATGGTCCAGATACCAAGGCCTAACGTTGGACAAATGTTAGACCAAAACCTAGTGTTAGTTTAAACTTGAATACCAAATTCCAATTATCCCAACATAATAACCATGGGATCTAATATATCTAACGGCTAACATTTTTGATGACATGGATTAACATTGTCTCTAGGTTATGTTTGGTTTAATCACTAATAATTTAGCCGAGACACGGGGAGAACAATTTAATGGAGAATTTCCCGTTTGATCAGACTTGGAAAATATAAGTTGTCCATTATTTACAACTTTCCAATTGATCAAAATATATAGTTGTGAAAATTTTGTCAACCCTAAAACAAATCTAGGGTTAGAGCGTTTCAAAGCAGTAATTAATCAAAGAGTTCGATATTGAAATGATAATAAATGATGAGCAAAGTTGGTCCTTCAGTTGATTTATTTAAAAGGATCAGCAGGTTGATAGTGGTGGGGGGAGGCTGAAAGCTATGGAAGATTTGGTAGCAAGGGTGCCGGTGGTTTTTGGAAGTAAGGGTTATGGCTTGCAGCTATTGCTGTGGAGGCTTCAACTGTTTTCTTCATGTTTAAGGAATAGTTGATCAGAGGATATCATAGATGTAGGTAGGAGAAGCTTACAACTCTTAAGTTTTAGTTTACATTAATCCAAAAGCTAATCGCACCCAAATACAAGCCAAAAAGGAATAATGTGGCAAGTCATCAAACATTTCGACCGTTAGATATTAAAGATCCTATGATCATTTGTTAAAACCTTTTGTTAGTCCATCGTAATAAGTAAACTAATAACTTCTATAAAAATCAAGTACAAGATTTGTCTTCCAATTTCACTTGACGTATCTTCCATTCAATGCGCTCATGAACTGTTTCTCCTTTGGTTTTGAATTTTTTGTTGTTAACTTTCAAAACCGGAGTTTTTTTTTGCATTTTAGCGGAACATTTACTTGGATTAACTTCTAAAACTTGCACTTCCCTTTTACAATTGTTCATCTTTTTAAAACTTCCACATATATTAGAAACAACAGCTTCAAGTTTTCTCTCGCAAAAAAGTGTTATCGCCTTTTCAGACATTTCAAATAAAAATTTGAAATAGATTAGAAGAGAAAATTCAAAAGGAGTGAGTTTTGGTGTGAGTGGGTTGTTTGAAGATGGTGGTAATTTATAGAGGTGAAAAATATGACTGTTTTTTTGCTTTTGGAAAAATAATCGTTGGCGGACGACCATAAACCGCCAGCGGATTGTCTGGATCCGCCGGATTTTAGAGCACCCGTGCGTTTGATTATCATCCACCCATTACTTTTACCATAGTGCAAAATATCGTTTGACCATCACCTGGCTGAACAGGTCATTCCCATAAGAAATGCCCTAAGAACTACATGTAGTTCAGTGTTTAATATCTGACGCGGAAATAAAATATTCTAAGTTTAAAATCTAATAATACTAATAAAATTATAAATAAATAAAGAAGCCTTTGACGGCTCACAAAAGGACGAAACGGGGTCATGACATTGTAATTTTCACTCTCTTATCCTCTTAGTTTTATTTATTTTGATGACAAAAATTCACTCGACTAGTGCATATATAGAACCTGGCATATTTAGGGGTCACTTGAAAGGAATTAGGGGCCATCTTTTTATTCCCATCCATTGAAGGGGATTAAGGGTGTCTTAAAAATAGAAATTGTTTATATTGTCCTTCACCTTTATACTAAATCTAAACCTATATCCTTTATTTTCATAATCATATCATTCCTCTTCTTCTTCTCTTCTCTACCCATTGGAGAAAAAAAAATCATCGTTTTAATTTTGATTGAAGCCAAAGATCGTCGATCAATTTTTTTTTATGATTGATTGTTTAAAATTAAAACCCAAAATTCATTAACCTCAAAGTTTAAACTTATAACATAAAAAAAAAAAAAAAAAAAAAAAAAAAAAAAAAAAAACGAATTAAACAAACAAAACGGATAGATGATAGTAGCTGTGATCCAAAATTAGGATTTGATTGCTTGAAATCAAAAAATTGATCCGAATTTTTCTAGGATTTGCAGTAGCAGAAACATAATCGGTGGATAAAAATCTATTTTACCTACCGATTATGGTTAATGTTCTTAAGAAATGAAGAACAGAAATGACCAGCTGAGCTAGCTATTTTTTATTTTTTTTCCTTCTTCGTCTTGCTTCCTAAGAGAACTAAAGGAAAGGAACAATTGCTGGGTGTTACAGTAGTGAATTGCGAGATTCTATGAATTTATTGCCGTCACGTTATGTGGTCAACGACTCACCTAACCAAAAAAGAATTCACTACAAATTACAAAATCCTTAATTATTAGACTTAATTTAAACACTAAAGACTTGGTAATACAGTACAGTACTCATTATCAAAAGTAGATCGTGCAGTTTGGAATTGCTTTAGAATCTGCTTTTGCTATCATGACATCAGTACTCCATTAGTATATGGCTCTCAAACAAAATTTTAAGGTGTGCGCCGTATTAAAAACTCTAGAAAACCAGCTGTCAGGTCTAAAAAAAGCAAATTAGAGAAAAACTTTGGAAACAAAGTAAATATTTTTTGGAAAAGCAAACATGTAATTCGGATTCTTTACCTCGTGTCTTTAGGGGCGATCCTCAAAGAATTAGGGGTGACATAATAAGACAAAATAGGTTGAAAATACTTATATGTCCCTTCATAATCGGTAGTTTAGTTTTTTTAATCTACCGATTGCAAAATCTTATTTTTGGGGCTACTCTATATTCGGTAGTTATATGAACTATTTTGACTACCGATTATAGGATTAACCAAATTAAAAAAATAGAGGATTTTTGCAAAATCTCATTTTGGGGCTACTCTATATTCGGTAGTTATATGAAC
>JAJJMB010011676.1:283287-362814 GCA_023531105.1 Papaver atlanticum | reverse complement strand
TCGGTAGTTATATGAACTATCTTGACTACCGATTATGGTAGGATTTCGGCAAAGAGGTCTACTGTATAATCGGAAGTTAGGATAACTTCATTTCCTACCGATTGTAGGCCCAACCAAAATTCAAAAAATAGAGAATTTTCGCAAAATCTCATTTTGGGGCTACTCTATATTCGGGAGTTAAATAATCTAAATTCACTACCGATTATGGTAGTAGTTTAGCCAGAGGTCTACTTTAAACGGGAGTCAAAATAACTTTATTTACTACCGATTATAGGATAATCAAAATTCAAAAGATAGAAGATTTTTGCAAAATCTCATTTTGGGGCTACTCTATATTCGGGAGTTAAATAACCTAAATTCACTACCGATTATGGTAGCATTTTAGCCAAATGTCTACTTTAATCGGGAGTCAAGATAACTTTATTTACTACTGATTATAGGATAATCAAAATTCAAAAGATGGAGGATTTTATTTTGGGGATACTTTATATTCGGAAGTTATATAAACTAAATTGACTCCCGATTGTGGATTAACTTCCCGATTGTAAAGTTATCTACCGATTGTAAAGGGTAGTTTGGCCATTATTAAAATGGGAGATAAGGGATGGCTACATTTTACGTTTGGGTGATCTTTTTTGTCTTTTTGTGTCGCCCCTAATTCTTTTGGAGTCGCCCCTAAAAATGCTAGGATTCTTTACCCTTTTCTTTGTAGAATCCGATTAAGAAAAAAATAAGTTCTTTCTAAAAGAAAACAAGTAATTGGGATTCTTTACACTTTTTTTTTTACTTTTGATAGAATCTATGACAGAATATAATTAAGAAGAAATTCAACTAATTAAAATATGCAAGTATTGAGCACGTGCATTACACATCGGCAATACTATTTTTCTACTTTGTAATTAATTTGGTGGTGCTTTGACACCATATGTAAATAATCGTTGTTTGTGTACTTTTGAATCAATCAGTTTTCTTTGTAGACTTTTTCATTTCATTCTTAAACTATGTCTAACTTTTAAAGGGAAAATACACAAAAATTTGGAGAATCATAAAAATTTTGAAAAATAAAATTTTGACGTTGTTATATTCAAAGGACCTTCCTAATATATAATGTTCACAGAAATCCGACGCACGGTTTGGAAGATGCGAGCTTTTAAATATTTATTTATTTTTATAAAAATGATGACATTTTTTTTAAATTCATTTACCTTTAGGTCCTTGTAAACATTCTTTATACCACTCCCTTAAAATCTAAGGGGTGGTGACGGAAATCTATTGCGAAACATTCCTAAATCTAATTTCTAAAAATTAATATAAGGAAATCTAACGGTTATGATGGTAATGCTTTGATATTTTCTTATCGGGATTATAACCCATTAACCAGACCTGGATGGTGGAAGGTACAAAAGTGCACAATTTTTGACCTCTTAGATTCTTGGTCTAATTAGCCCCGAAGTAATTGTTTCATAATCTTTTCCATTTCATCTTCACCTTTGGAGTTTGGAGACCTTGTTCGGTGAATTGGTAAAGATGAACAATGGATTGCAAAAGAGTGATCCTGACTACCTACTATATACCCATTATCAGAATATATAAGGTCACTTTAGAATGTTTGTTAGTCATGGTTATCCCTGCGAATTAAGAGGGTGAATGAGCTATTTTTAACCCAAAAAAAATAAAATCATGCGAGTTAAGAGGGTGAATGAGTTGTTTTTAACAAAAAAATAAAATAAATAAATATTAGGGCCTGTTTGTTACAATTTTTAAAATAGTTTTTTACTGTTTTAAAAACAAACCATTTTTTCCTTGTTTTTATTTTCTAAAAATTGTTTGGTAGTAAAAACTGTATTCGAAAACCAAGGAAAATCAATAAAATCAGATAAAATGTAAAGACTCGTCTAAGAGATAGTGATACCAGTCATGACTCATTTGCAGTCATTTCCCCAATCTCTTACTTTGTTCTGGGAAAAAAAAAGGAAGAAGAAGAAGAAGGAGAAGAAGAAGAAGGAGAAGAAGAAGAAGAAGAAGAAGAAGAAGAAAAAAGAAAAAAGAAAAAACATAGCAAACGATTATATATAGTTTTTTCTTTACCGTAGGTCTTAAATCCACATCATCGTTTGTTTCTAGATTTAAAATAAATAAATTGCTAGATAAGATCTTGGAAATCGGAGATGAACTTCAGGTTAAGATTTTTATCCTTAATTTTGTTTGTCTTTTAGCAATTCAAGAATATAAAGCATAGCATGGACAACTTAGCCTAGATAAAGAGCGGTCAGGATGCATTCTGGGAAAAGCTAAATCCATGGTTGTGGTTTGATCTAATTAAAATTAATCATTATGAGTGTTTTATTAATTAGGGTCTCATTAATCTCTCATAATGAATAATTTATTGAATTTTCATTATTAAATATCCTCTTAATTAATCTAATAAATCATTAATAAATGATTTTAATAAAAATTATATTAATAGAACTTAGTGGTTAGTAGTGGCTGGTAGAAGCAGTGGTGGTGGAGGCGATAATATCAGTGGTGGTCGAAAAAATAATGTCGATGGGTGGTTTTATGGTGGTGATGTTGGTGAATAGTCGTCGACATTATTAGTTCTGTATATTTACAACACATGCAACGTTGTATCGTTAAAGATGTAGTTGGTCATCACGATTGAAAAAAACATATATCATATTTTGAGGATGAGACCATACCATTTTATTAAAAAATGATCACACAGGCAATATCATTACTACTTCTGTTATAAAACACAATTTAGACAAGTTAGGCAAGACAAAGGACGCTCCGAATTTATTTTTGGGAAAACTAAATCTACGGGTGCAAAATGATCAGTTTAATTAACTTTCAATAATAAATGTTCTATTGATATTGCATAATAAATATTTCTTTAATTAGTCAAATAAATATATTTTCAGTAATACGATACATAATAAATTTATTTTATATTAAATCAGTAGGCATTAATGGTGGTTGTGATGGTGGGCGGGGTGGTGGATCGGCGGTGGGGATAATGGTGGTGGGTGTTGGCGAGAATGGTTGAGTGATGACGTTAATAGTGGTGGTGATGGATGAAGTAGTGGTAGTGGGATGAGAAAGGTGTCCTAAGGTAGATAAATTATTTAGTTACTCTTGGTTAAAAAAAATTATCTTTTAAAATTTGATATTAGTTTTTAAATTTGTTTTTCTTTTATTTATTTTAAATTAACATAAATATTAAAGGCCAAATTTTCTTGGGAGAAGATAAATTAATAGTTATGGTTTTAAGATGTTGGGTCGGGGCAGGAAAGAAGATGAAACCTATAAAAAAAATTGACCATATACAAGGCTACGAACGACTCAATTGTAATTGATTTAGTTTCTCATATCTTTATATATTCCCGTTTTTGGTCATGAATTCTTTTTCTGCCATTTCTCCTCGACTTCATGTGATTATGCATGCTTGAGACATAGTTTGTGGTAATAGGTAAAGAGAGAAGATAAGTAGATAAGAAACGAAATGGATCAAGAATTACAAATTATTAAATTCTAAGAAAATGAATAAACATAAATCTATGTAAATTTGAAATAATTTATATAACCAAAGGGAAAAAGTAATTCGTGTGACAGACAGATTTTGTAAGATTAATCTGATTGATTTTAGAGTAATTTTGTGTTTTTAGTTTTGTTATAAATTTGGTGAACGACCTTTGATGATTTATTTCTTTTCTAAGTAGGGACATTACTTTGTTTACAAGAAGTGAATGCAGTAGTGTTTTACTACCCATAGGCCCATAGGAGTTTGAGGAGTTGGTTAACTATTAACTATATTTGTCCTAAAGGATTGTATGACTTACACACATAATATTAAAATATTTGAGGCTAAGGACATGTTTATTAACCAACACCTCAAAAATATTTAGACTTGGCTTAACTGGATCGATTTTTTGCAAACAGTTATGATATGTATGAACCGATAGATATATTTGAAATACATATTCTTTCCCATGCCGTTACGGCACGGTTTAAGCCCTAGTGACCCACTGAAAGAAGGTGTTAATAAGACCTCCACATTGAATGACCTTGACCCCAAACATTGGAGATGCTCTTATATGTACATTATCTTACATGATTTCTACCATTTTTTCCATAAACTCAACCGACCTTGGAGATTGGAGATGAATTTTAGGTGAAGCTTTTTATCTTTAATTTTGTTTGTCTTTTAGCAATGACCCACTGAAAGAAGGTGTTAATAAGACCTCCACATTGAATGACCTTGACCCCAAACATTGGAGATGCTCTTATATGTACATTATCTTACATGATTTCTGCCATTTTTTCCATAAACTAAACCGACAATGAAATTAAATGTAATATTTTGATGATATGTTTCTCTTATAAAACTATGTTCTTACCAAAAATGAGTCCAATCCAAGTTACCAACCCACATCATATATCAATATCAATTTAAACGAGTAATTTTCAAAGTGGTAGATGGTATGCTCATTTTTGGTAGGTGTATAAAGCTTTATAAAACGATAAAAAAGAATGGATCCTCCCTTATAAGAAAGATGAACAAAATAAATAATTATGAGGCACGAGCCTAGTTAGCAAATCGGCGAGAGGCAAATATTCGAATCAGCAAATGCACGCATTATTTGATTAGGTTGGTAAATATAAATTCGGTCAAATATCCGTTGAATTATGCGTGATTCCGGAAAAATGCAGAAAATCATGTTTAATTCGTTTCGCATATCTCGATGCGGTACACATCTATAATGTTTTGTTTCTTATTATAAAATAACATCTGTTGATGGTGGAGTTTTGACGAAGGTCATATTCGTAAAATCACATCGAAAAAAATCATGCATCTCTGATCAGTATCGGAATCATAAGAAATCTGTATCTTCACAAGGTGAATCGTAGTTTAGCAATACCATGGCGGAAATAATGTATGATAGCAATATTAGGGTTTCTGAGGTAGAACTTTTAATATTCTATGTATTTCATGATTAAAGCTGAAAGACTCGGCACATTTTTATTGAATTCAGAATTCATCTCTGGTGCCTGAATTAACCCAGAACAATGTATGATGATGATCACATCATATCTAAATCCTCCTAGACATATTGTATGCTAGTATAGAGCAACTAATTAATCAAGTCTAGTTGAAGTATTCATCGGATTGAATTTCTATAAATTATGCACTAATTAAACCCTAAATATTCATTTACTCAGGATCCATGGCTTCTCTCGGTCGAATTCCATGGAAAGTAATGGATATTTACCTTTCGGGCATTTGGGGCACCCCGAGTAAGCCCCGAGAAAGAGGCACGGGTGTATTTATTAATAATGCTCAAAGGAGCATCCATGGAAGAACTAGGATTTGAAGTCTGATCAAAGAAGGAAAAGGAAGAGAGATAATAATAATAATAAAATAAAGGAAACCATATGGGTGGCCCCACCGGCTGGCCGGCTAGGCATGCCGCCGGTTTGGTTGGTCCCTTTCCCCTTTTCCCTAATATTTTATTATTAAAACTCTTATTTTATTATTATTTTAGTGTTTCCTCTTTCAAGGATTCCTCTTTTGATCAAAACTCATAAAACTTCCATATTTTTCCATGAACCATGTGGCTAACAAAACAAGTGGTCCCACAACCACCATGACTTGTCTTTCTACCATCATGAGAAATATTAAAATAATATTATTTTAATACTTTTAATAGTGATCCTCCCATCACTATTCAGAGTTTCAGTTAAACTCAAATTCTTCATACAAGAATGAAATAATGCTCGATGGACCATTAAAAAATACCAAAATTCTCAGGATTGGTTCGCGAAGAGCATGGCAACAGGGGACACCACCATGACCGGTCATGGTCGGTCCTCTGGCTTGCAGAAGCCGGTCCCACTTCTTTTGATGATTTTTGACCTAATTAATCATTCAGAGTCCATATTTGGTTCAAACTCCTTCCTGCAACTGGGAATGATGATCCACTCACCATCAGATGGTCCCACGACCACCAAGGGACGGTTTTACACCTCTTGGTCGGTCCCTCCTCTCTCTTTGACTAGGTTCTAGTACCTATTGCTCAATCAAGCACAATTTAATAATGATTAAACAACAATTAATCATCTTTTCACCACCTGCTCTGCAAAGGAGTTTGGTAAATGCTCGGTCTAGCATCCAAATACTACATGGTCGGTCCATCACTAGTAGAGGCGCTCCCTCTTTCACCCATTGGTCGACTCTCAGTCGACCATCCATTGATCATCCATTGAACTGAATGCTCTGTCTAGCATAGTTCTGAACATGTTCGAACACCAATATTTTAATATTGATCCAATAATCAATATTTCAATTAATTTATTTTTAATTAAATAAAATTCGGTTAATATTTTTAATTAATATTTTATTTGATCTTGCTATCAATTATTCATGGATCTAGCAGTATTTGCTATGACTAGCAATACTTGCTCTAATCATCAATGCTCCATCTGACAATACCTAATTGCTACAGCTATCAATGGGTCACGGCCAACAAGGTTCAGAACCGCCATTTCTGGCAATATTGATCCGACTATCAGTATTTAATTGCTCAGAGAAATATTCCTCATATTGATTCAGCTATCAGTATTCGAGTTGTAGTATTTCTCATGTTGATCCAACTTTCAATATTTGAGAATTTAACATTGATCCAGCTATCAGTATTTTATTGGTTCATCAACCAACATTTGGTTCATCTGTCAACCATTATTTTAATATTATAATCTCTCTTCGTCATTTGATTGACTCATGACACATGGATCGAGAAAGACCCTCAATGATCATTCAGTGATTATTATTTTCATAAGTGCTCTGTGCACCAACATAATGGTTTATGATTGATCTAGCAATCTCATAAAACCATCACTTAGTCATTCAACTACCATTACTGCTTCAACTAGCATAACGATATGACATAGTAGCATGTTGTTGTTTCAACATTCCACGCTTCATCCATCATAATATTGAACTTCGTCGGTTCAGTTCATAAACTCATAGTCTTAGGTCAAAGATTGACCACTCACACATGAGACATCAATTCACGTCACATGGGGGGATATCACTAGGGTTTTGGTCTGGCGGCCTACAACACGTGCGATGTGAGGTATATCCACGATGAGAGTTGTGGTAAGTCGTGCTGGCAGTTAAAATAGAAAATGAAAAGTGGATGATCGATCAACTAAGTCATCCATGCAACGTGGAAGTGGTTTCGACATGATATCCCACTTCTCAAACTTTTCACTTCCTTCAACTGTCACCACTTGCAGGAGATTGATGCGCTGCTATAAATAGGTTTTTGAACCTATGATATGATAACTAACAACAACTAAGACTCATCACTGTCAAGTTATCAAACACTTTCAGAGGATTTCTCTCGTCTACACAAAGAATTATCTTTACAGCAGTTCAACACATCACATCACCCACAGATCAATCTTCATTGATCTCTACACAATATCAGCTTCCCTCCCTACAGACCGACTGATAGACGCATTTATGTGTCTATTTTCATCTCTATTGTGTATATTGTTAGTACCCATTTTTGTACTTATTTTGGTATTTTATCTCTTTGTAGGTGTTTTTGGAGAAATAAGCTTTTGCGGCGAAATTGGCTCGAAAAGTTGATAAATGCAACCCAAGGGACGAGTGTTATGCGGACTCCAGCAACGGATAAGAGGCGACTACTGGATAAGGGGTAACCTTTCCCATTCACGTTCAAATTCTGTTTTTGGCGGGAAACCAAAACCAAAACAGAAAACATGTTTCTGGCAGTTTTGGTGGTAGTGATTTGGAGGAGTTTGAGGTCGACTAAACCTCTAGTTTTCATAGGATAGACTCCTTATGGGTCTAGGAATCTAATATGGGTGTTGAAATCAATTAAACTGGGCTCAATCGACGGATTTTTATCTCAACAGCAAAATATGGAAAGTCACGTGTGTGACCTGTTTTAGGAAATTTTAGAGAGATTAAAGTGCTATAAACCTTCCCAAAGATTGGTATCTATCTAAGGAAGAGTTTAGAATCAAAAGGAAAGCTCAGAAACGCGTAAAAATTCTAAAACAAGAAATTGCCGCAACTTTGTCGTGAAGAGAAAGGAGGAGATTTTGGAAGATTCTGGAGAGATTTAATCGCTCTTTTTGATATAAATAGATTGGTTGGGTCATATATAAGGGATGTCGAGAGTTTGGGGACTGGAGCAGGGTTGAGGAGTGAGAAATCAAGATGAACTGCAAGCTTCCTGCTGCTGTTTTGTGCTGGTGCAGGGAAGAAGGAGACGAAGAACATTGACCCACACGGAACAGTCGCAAAGAAGTATCGTTCTTCAACAGCAGAAAACAGTTATCGTTTATAAACAACACTTCATTGTAACGGTGATTTCTGTAACGCCAGAAAAGCGTTGCAGATTCGCTGTATTATTATTTTCCTTCAATAAAAACACCTTTTGAGCCATGTTTCTATCTTTTGAGCATGTTTTCACCATGAGGAGCTAAACCCCAACACTGGGATGACGGAGGAAGCCCTATTTCACGCATGTGGTAATTCTAATAATTCTTTTATGACTATTTGCATTGATTTTTAATTGATTTATGATTTTTATTGAATGGGTGTGATATTGTTAGATGATGTATGCTTGGTCAATGTATTTTTGATACATCATGCTTTTGATTTACAGTCATTGCTTTTCAAAAATCTACTTTTGGCAAAGAATAAGAGTCCATATTTTTAATATTTGAGCTATAATTGATTAGAATTATTATTTGAATCACATGAATGGAATTTGGTGGAATCCTGAGTCTCAGTGCTTTTTATAATCTTGACCAAAACATTATTTTGATTTTTATAGTTTTCTTAATTAAGTCTAAAAATTATTCTTCACAAGTCCGAGCTGAACGAATCTTATTACCACTTTTTCTACAACAATTAAAATCACATCAATTTTTGGCGCCGCCGACGCGGACTTGTTTTTAGATTTGTTTTTAGGTTTTATTTATTTATTTGTTTTTATTATTTTTGTTCTTGTTTACGCGTTTGGTATTTTTCGATTCTTTTTCAGATTTGGAGCGAAGCTAAAAGGAAAGAAAAAGTGTTATAAGAGGAAAGCATCGCCAAAGAAGGAAAGAAAAGAGGAGTCCAAAGAAGTGAAGAAGAAGATTTTTGTATATAGTTATTTTATTTTATTTTAGATTTTATTTCTTTTTATTTTTAGAAACTGTAATTAGGGATTTATTGTTGTAATTTTTTATTTTTGGACTTTGAACTTTATTTTTGGGACATTATTTTGGACATTATTATTTTTAAACCCTAAGGAAGGGTTAAAATTAAATATAAACTGTTTGCAGGGAAGGACTACGATTACGATATCGTCTCGGCCCCTCGGGTTCGCACATTGACACAGGAGTCAGTGGCCCGAGTCGACTACAACGGTTCTTCGGCCGTCTGGTATGGGAGGTAAACTTTTAAACACCCGCTTTAGGAAAACGATACCAAACGCGATCCCAAGCCTAAAATTTTGATTAGAACGAGACCGATAAGGTAACGAGCTTGTAGGAAAGTCGTTTGAAATGACTGTATTGGGTATCTTGTTAGCCTAACTCGAAGTTCAGGAAGATTACTGTAAGTCGATTAGAGCCGCCTTGTAACCCAGGGAAGCGTTGCCAAAGAGGTGGGGGTATTAAAGCTCCTCTGAGATTCCCCTACTTCTCTTCGACTTACTTTATTCGGATTGTTCTAGAAAGGTTTGCTAAAACTATACCTAGTTGCCTCTTGGAAGGATAGAAGCTGGTCTAGAAACAATCTAAGGGAGCTATCATGCTTGTTGTTTGCTAAATTTTATAGGTTTGATTTGGTCGAGTCAGCCTTGTTTGTGATTGTGTAGAATTCCCTTGCAATTAAGAATGTCGAACTGGTATGATAGAAGCCAATACAATGAGTATCGACCTGAATTTGAATATGGACATCATCATTTTTATGACCATGGTGGGAATAGTAGTTGGGAACACCAACCTTTTCAAGGTTATGGTTCATACCATGGTGAGCCCAATTACTATCCACACACACACCGGTCATACGAGCAAGAAAATAAGGATTATTATAGTGCTAGTACCTCGTCTTTGGACAATACAATCAAACTGTTGAAAACTAGTCCTTATTATGATCCTTCTATTCCTATTTATGATCCTTCCGTATCTTTAGAAGAGTCTCTTAAGCAGTTAACTGAGCAAACAAATAGGTTTATGTCGGAAATGAATAGACGAACTGCACCATTGAGAAAACTTTCTATAGAGGAATCCCTCAAGCTGGTGGCTGAGACGAACGAAAGACTTGCTCGAAATAATCTTAATTTCCAATACAGTGTTTCCAATAATACCCTTGAAAATAATGATAGTTATTTGCATAATCAAGATGACGAGGTTAGAATTGGTAACACTACATGTTTAGATGAGGTTCAACCATTTCCATGCTATTATAATGACGATTATGATGAGGATAGTGTTGATGAAGAATCTGAAATATGTAGGCATAGTGATCAGGAATTTGTTACTCCAATTGAGCTTTATAATGATAATGTTATTTCTAGTTCAAATCCAAATAATTTTAATAATTATTCACCTATTCAAAAGGACGAGGATTTGTCTAGAGATATCCCCGTTTTAGACGATGTAGTATTTCCTTTTGATTACGAAGCCAATAATGGTTTAGAGGAACGAGTTTATTCTGAAAATACTGTTTTATTGTCTAGTGATTTAGAAACAATAGTCTTAGACAAAGAAAATGAACTCGTAGAGATGAGTGAGGATGAACTTGACTTAGAAGAATCAATTGCCTATTTTCAGGAATCTGATGACCTAGAAATTAGGGAGATTGTGACTAGTCTAACTAGACATACTGAAAACTCTAAGTTTGGGGGTGATTATCATTCTCCATGTGCTTTAACTCTTGGAAAGGTCCCTCACTTTGGACTTGACATATGTGCCTCAACCGTTTTAACAGATTATCTTCATACATGTTTCCCTAAATCTAGTGATGTCCATAAGGAAGTTCAGTTGTTAGAAACCCATCCTATGGTTGATGTGGTTTACCCAGGCTATGATACCCCGGTCGACTTTGTTTTCCCACCAAATATTTTTCTTCCAAATGTGGGAACATGTAGATTTCAAATGTGTCACCTATTAGGTTCTGAGACTAAGCCTAAGTACTTTAGGTTAATAAAATCGACACATTTGCTTAAGAATGACCACTACTCTCACTGTGGTCAATTATGTAAGTCAAACCTGATTGACTTAGAGGATCCTCAATTATTTAGGTTATTATTATGTGCTTCTAAGTTCTTATTTGAGTTTCTACAGACTCTAGGACCTAATAATATGGATCTCACTTATGAGGAAATGCATCCAATGAAAATATTTTATTTATACCCTTTCATAGATCCTGAACCTGAACCACAATTAGATATAGATATTCTAATCAGGAAACTAGATAAGGGAATGCTATTCTTGTTCACTTTCTTGGTTTATTGCAATTTCCTTTGGTCAGCTCTATTTTTTGAAGACCCACAGTTATTCCGACTGTTACTCTATGATTCGAGTGACTAATCCTTTCTTAGTCTGGCTGAAGACTTTAAACTTAACACTTCTTGGGAGGTAACCCATGGTTCATGCAACACGGTAATATCTTTCCTTAACTCTTTTGCTTCAAATGGTAACAGTTTCTCCTTGTTCATGCTTTTAATTTTATCTTTAGAACATTGAGGACAAAGTTAGATTTAAGTTTGGGGGTATGGGAGAAACTTTTTAGTTGCATTATAAACTCCAGAGCCTAGAAATTTATGCCTATTAAGGATGGCACTAACCAATCTAAGTGGATGGAAGCATTTTGGTTTTAGGAGTTGAGGGACCAATCTGACTAGATGGAAACATCTATAAGAGTTTATTCATAAAAGCACAGAGCTCAGGTGTTAGAAATAACATGATAGTTTCACCGTATCTCGGAATCATCTTATTACTTCTGTTTTTGTATTTGCAAATTTTTATGTTGATGTCTGCTGGGTTGAAATAGAGTGATTGAGTTACTAAAAAAAAAAAAAAAAAAGACCAGACCAATTAGACCAATCGGAATAAATATTAACACTTGGATATCAATATGTGTGTGTTCTCCCTGTCTCCGTCGCCTAAACAAGCGTGGAACGCAGGATCCACGGGAGTTACCATGTAATCTGCTGACAAGAAGCATGCGCTTGGATCCAAAAGATCTAATCATGTCGTTAAAAAAAATAATAAATAAATAAATAAAGGTTTATTATAAAGTCGACCACTGGTTCCCTTGTATATGCCAGTTGTGTTGATATTAGTCCATACCAGTATCTCAATCCACTAGGTCATAGGTTCATCTTGGCATTGAAGTCCATTCGCAACCATCTATTTCTATATCCATCTTCTTAATCTATTCATGTGATTTGTTTGATTCCGGATATTGATGTCCATAGTGCGACTATCTGAGTAGAGCTTTGTCACTTATATATGAATTTTAGTATTCTTGAGTGCAAACTCGTGTACAACAATTGGAATTTTGCATCAGGGTACTTCCTCCCGTAATCAATAAGTATGCCAACCAAGGAGGTTCTTTAGTGGCATTCCAAGGTTCTGCGTAGATAGCTAGGGTCTGGAGTAAAGGTTTTGTGGGTATATCTCTAGTAAACCCTCCCGAGACTATAACTCGGCCACTAAGGCCACCTAGGGGTTTAAAGGCTTGTTGCACATGCTAAGTGCAATCGACGATGCCTGCGACAGTGAGTTAGGATTTTATTTTTTGTTTTTGATTTGCTCGGGACTGGCAAATAATAAGTTTGGGGGTATTTGATAGACGCATTTATGTGTCTATTTTCATCTCTATTGTGTATATTGTTAGTACCCATTTTTGTACTTATTTTGGTATTTTATCTCTTTGTAGGTGTTTTTGGAGAAATAAGCTTTTGCGGCGAAATTGGCTCGAAAAGTTGATAAATGCAACCCAAGGGACGAGTGTTATGCGGACTCCAGCAACGGATAAGGGGCGACTACTGGATAAGGGGTAACCTTTCCTATTCACGTTCAAATTCTGTTTTTGGCGGGAAACCAAAACCAAAACAGAAAACATGTTTCTGGCAGTTTTGGTGGTAGTGATATGGAGGAGTTTGAGGTCGACTAAACCTCTGGTTTTCATAGGATAGACTCCTTATGGGTCTAGGAATCTAATATGGGTGTTGAAATCAATTAAACTGGGCTCAATCGACGAATTTTTATCTCAACAGCAAAATATGGAAAGTCACGTGTGTGACCTATTTTAGGAAATTTTAGAGAGATTAAAGTGCTATAAACCTTCCCAAAGATTGGTATCTATCTAAGGAAGAGTTTAGAATCAAAAGGAAAGCTCAGAAACGCGTATAAGTTCTAAAACAAGAAATTGCCGCAACTTTGCCGTGAAGAGAAAGGAAGAGATTTTGGAAGATTTTGGAGAGATTTAATCGCTCTTTTTGATATAAATAGATTGGTTGGGTCATATAGAAGGGATGTCGAGAGTTTGGGGACTGGAGCAGGGTCGAGGAGTGAGAAATCAAGACGAACATCAAGCTTCCTGCTGCTGTTTTCTGCTGGTGCAGGGAAGAAGGAGACGAAGAACATTGACCCACACGGAACAGTTGCAAAGAAGTATCGTTCTTCAACAGCAGAAAACAATTATCGTTTATAAACAACACTTCATTGTAACGGTGATTTCTGTAACCCCAGAAAAGCGTTGTAGATTCGCTGTATTATTATTTTCCTTCAATAAAAACACCTTTTGAGCCATGTTTCTATCTTTTGAGCATGTTTTCACCATGAGGATCTAAACCCCAACACTGGGATGACGGAGGAAGCCCTATTTCACGCATGTGGTAATTCTAATAATTCTTTTATGACTATTTGTATTGATTTTTAATTGATTTATGATTTTTATTGAATGTGTGTGATATTGTTTGATGATGTATGCTTGGTCAATGTATTTTTGATACATCATGCTTTTGATTTACAGTCATTGCTTTTCAAAAATCCACTTTTGGCAAAGAATAAGAGTCCATATTTTTAATATTTGAGCTATAATTGATTGGAATTATTATTTGAATCACATGAATGGAATTTGGTGGAATCCTGAGTCTCAGTGCTTTTTATAATCTTGACCAAAACATTATTTTGATTTTTCTAGTTTTCTTAATTAAGTCTACAAATTATTCTTCACAAGTCCGAGTTGAACAAATCTTATTACCACTTTTTCTACAACAATTAAAATCACATCACCGACCCTTCTCCTCCTCTTGTGACAGAATTGAACCTGGAACGACCATTGTCTTGGTTTAGGCCAGGGTCTTACAGATTAGTCTCTCGAACTCAAAGTACTCTTGTGCAGTACATTTGTTTAAAGGTTTAGGCGATTCGCAATTTCGAGCACCTGCTTCAGCGAGCACTTGCCTCCTCCACAAATTTTTAACCAGAAAACCTGTGAGTCGTTTTTACTCACAAACACCATCATTTTAGTAGAATAAATGATCATTAATTCATATCTTTTAAAATACCAAAATGTCATAATTAACCGCCATAAAGACCTATTAAAACCTAATAAATTATTTATTAATTTTTACGGTTAAAAAAAATGGTAATAAGTAAGTTGGGTTTCATGGAAGAAAGTGTGCAAACCAAGAAGTAGAGGTAGCTTGGGAATCAAAAACATTAGTTTTGTAAATAGATCTCTTATAGCTAAGTGGCATGGTAGATTTTGTAAGGAAAAGATAGAATGGTGGAGGAAGATTATGTGTGAGAAAACTAATGCAGTAGAATCTTGTTTGGTTCCAGCATAAGTCAATGAGCCAATTGGTAAATGCATGTGGTATGAGATTCTTAAATATAATAAAGATTTTTATTACTCTGTCAATATACAGGTAAATAATGGGAGAACAATAAGATTCTGGCATGACCGGTGGCTGCAGAAGATGTCTCTTAAGGACAAGTATCCAAGGATATACATGATTAGCTTACAAAAACATGACACAATATCGAGCATGCTAGCTCCAGAATCGAATCGTTACTTTTCTAGAGTTGTAGACCCTGCTGAAAGAATTGATCTGCTGGAAATAAAACATGGTATTAGGAATGTAGCACTAGTACAAGACACTGAAGATTGTATAGAGGGGGCTGTACTGCAAAAGCTTCTTACAAGAGACTAGCTGAAGTGGAGGCTGAATGGGAACTACACAAAGTTGCAGAGAGTAAACTAGCCCCTCCAAAGGTATTGTTCATCATCTGGGCTGTATTACATAATTCAGTTCCTACAAGGAGCATGCTAGAAAGTAGAGGGGTTGTTATTTCTTCAAATCTATGTCTTTTTTGCGATTCTTCAGTGGAAACAGTGGACCATCTGTTCCTTAGCTGCAGTTGGGGGCATTATTCATGGAACTTCTTTGTTTCATCCCTGCACGTGAAATGGGTGATGAATATGACTATATTTCTCTGCTTTAGAGATGGAGATTGGATAATAGTTCAGTGAGAAAGAAAATAGTATGGCATCTTCTGCCATTTGCTATTGGCTAAGAGTTATGATTGGAACGAAATAACATGGTGCATGGAGGAAGATGCAAATCAAAGGACGAACTGATGCATGTTGTGGTGTTGGATATCTGTTTATGAGCTCTTTTACAGTGATTTTCATAGACTATTTTATGAATCAAGTCTTATATCAGTGGGAGGATATAATTAATTTGTAAATAACTCTTTGTTCTTTTTTCCTGGGGATCGTTAACTTGTAAATAGTTTTTCTTCTTTTCAATATATATATCCTTTCTTACTAAAAAACAACTCCACCTTCTTTTTTTGTATTCTTTTTCACCCACATTATCTAGGTACACTGATTATTGTTTCTAGCTCTTCTTCCAGATCGACGGTTTTGAAACGTTTATATGTGTTGATTTGATTCTTTGAGACATATTTAAGTGTCCCAAATCTGGCATAAGGGAATCTTTGAGAGGCATTAAGCGACTCTTATAAACATCGCTTAATTAATTTAGATGAATATTAAACGTCGCTAAAATTAGTTGTCGACGTTTTTAAGTGAACCAATATTTTTTAGACTAAGTAAAACTACTTATAAATTAATTGAGCTACGTTTCCCATTGTTTTCATATTTTTGCTACAGACATACATTTTGTTAGATACCCTTATATCCATCTCAAATATGAATTCATAAATTCAAAATTTCCTGCAGTTATACATTTGATTACCTGATATGAAAGTGTGAAAAACTTGTTCCTAATGAAAAAGAATCTGGTTTACAGAGTAGACAGTAAATGCATCCCTATCAAAAATAAACATAAGATTAATGTCTGCTTAATAAGCAACTTCATCTCATCAACCTCATTTGCTCGGCCTTCAAAAGCCCGATTGTTGTGCTCCTACCACAGATGCCATGAAATGGATGCTATAACTCTTTACTCTTCCCTTTCATAGTATTAAAATTCCAAGCTTCAAAGTGTTCAAGTACATTCCTATGACAAATCCATTTCAGCTTAAACACATTGATAAAGTAATCCCAACCTTCTCTAGCATAAGAACATTGTATGAATATATGATCATTACAATCAACATACTCTCGACAGGAAACACATGATTCATCTTGAATATCAATATATACCTCTATGTTTAAGCTTAGACAAGGTAGGCAGAGAATTATGAAAATTCGCCCATAGCATAAAATTAACCATGTCTGAAATGTGCATTTGCCACAGGAAATTTTCAAATATGATGTTATTGGTTCGCTGCACCTACAAATCATAACATTTTTTCTCATAAAACTCTCCCATAAATTGCACCTCATATGCGACACTCTCATCAAATACAGGAATATGCCCTAGTTTATTGTAGAGAAAATTCCACCCATATCTATTTCATACAACATTCTCCTAGAGTTATAAACCAACCTTGCGTCTTCAACCATATCATAAATATAAGCATTTAGCTGAATGCTAGCTTTAAAAATTGCAGGGTACTTACGCTTCAATGGACCGTCAATAGTCCATTTATCCAGCCAAAATTTAATTGCATTACCATTATTCACCTTGAAAGTGACATGGTCATACATAAAAGAAGTAGATTTTAGAATAGATTTCCACATACCTCTACCTTGTGGCTTGGTATCTTCTCTGGGAAGTAAATGTTTACTTTTGCTCTTGGATTTTTATTGCACAACTTTCCTCCTCAAAGCATTCTTCTCCCTTGTATACCTCCAAATCTTTTTTGCCTTTAAAGACTTAATTGTACACCTTAAATTCTTCACACCTAACCCCCCAAGCTTCTTTGGCATGCAAGTTTTTACCCAAGACACCAAGTACATCTTCTTTTTATCAGTATTAAGGTTCCACTCATGAGCTTAGTAATCTTCATCTCCACATACACAAGCATATGAATTAAAGACAAGAAATACAATGTCAAGCTAGACAAATAACTCGTATAAGAACCAATCTACTTGCCTTTGACAGAAAATTCTTCTTCCAAGATGCTAACTTAACTTCCATTCTTTGAATTACCTCATTCCAAACTGAAATGTTTTTAGAAGCAGCCCCCAGTGGCAATCCCAAATACTTAATTGGCAATTTCCTCACTTTACATCCCATTTCCATAGCTAAAGATTGAACAATAGAATCAACTCCAACACTCACCATATAATTTTTTTATATATTCCAAATTCAACTTCAAACCAGTTAACATTTCAAAAGTTGTGAGAATTACCAGCAACTTTCGTATCTCCTCCACACTAGCGTCACAAACAATAAAGTGTCATCTGTAAACTGCAGGTGAGGAATATATATACCACCCTCACCTACCTGAAATCCATTACTCTGTCATCTAGCAACCACATCATCCATAAGCTTAGACAACACCTCAACGACCAAAAGAAAAAATAAATGGTGATAAAGAGTCACCTTATCATAAGCCTTTAGCTGGTTTCATGTTTTACGTAGAATATCCATTGGCCAACACATAAATATGAGAAAAATAAATGCACTAATCAATCCAAGTAATCCATTTTTCTCCAAATCCATGTTTCCCAAGAATACACAAGAGAGTTTTCCACTTAATGTTATCGAAATCCTTTTCCATATCCACTTTGCACAAATATCTGGGTAATTTTGATTTCATCCCGATATCAATACACTTATTTGCAATAAGCACTTCATCCAAAATCTGTTTATTCTTTAAAAATACTCCTTGATAGTCTAACACCAATTTCGATATAACAGTCTTCAATCTGTTTGCTAGCACATTTGATAATATTTTGTAAGCATTTCCCAATAAGCTCAAAGGTCTGAAATCCTTAGGATAGCATGAGTCTTCTTTCATCGGCACTAGAGACAAAAAGAAAAGTTGAGTCTCCAATCCCACGTATCATAAGTGAAAATATCTTGCATTAAATTTATGAAATCACCCTTAATTACATGCCAGCATGCCTCCTAAAACTTTGAAGAAAAGCCATCTGGCCCTGGTACTTTGTTGACACCACTATGATTCACAACATCATATAATTCTTCTTCAGTAAACATAGCCTCCATTCTTCTCCTATCTTCATAATCAATCTTAGGAAAAGACAATTTCTCCAAACTAAAAGCCACATCATTTTGTTCATTAAACAACATAGAATAATAACTCCTCATCTCCAATTGTATCTTCCTTTGATTAAAAAACCCCGCCCCTTCAATCTCCAATTTAACTATGGTGTTTCTCTTCCTTTTTGAATTTGCAATTCTATGAAAATAGGCAATATTAGAGTCCCCAAATTTGAACCCATTTTGTTTATGAAGCTTCCATCACCATCTCCAAACTCTCTATATTCGACAATTGAATATCCCCTAATTTTGCCACAATCTTGTTCTCAATATCTGATAGCAAATTAATTTCTTCCACCTCTAAAACCCTCGTTAGTATCTGGTCTTCCGTATTTTTTCATTCTTTTGCTATTCATCTTTTATTTGGGGAAAATCATTAACCGTATAATTAGAAGTGTCTTCTCCATCTGCTAGGGCATATGTCATTAATCGTTTCTTTGGGCTTTGGGTCTTTCAAACAAATACCCATCAACCACTATCTCCGTCCACATCACCCTCCACCCTGTCAGCCACATTATTTCTCGACTCAACCTCTACCTCATCTCTTCCATTCTAAATCATCAACTGATTTCCCGCCTTCAGTTGTTCACCAGAATTTTGAAAAACAACAACTTTCCTTGAATTATTGTCAAATTTCATGATTTCTCTACTGTAATCCAGCTCAGAAAGCTTGATTTTCTCTTCATATTTTGGATCCCGTTCCACCGTTCTTCTAAAAAATCCATCAATAGCAAATGAGAGAAAAAAAAAAAAGGCCCACGTCAGCACCACCTCAGCGATGGGTTTGACTGATGGGATAAACATAAATAATATAACATGAAAATGATAGAGTGACCGTGGGTCCACTCTCGTGGATAATCCCAACTCTCACACAGTGGGACCCACAACAATCAAAACCTCCATGTTAATCCACGGTTTGGGTGGGAGAATTTTTTTGTGAGGGTCACATTACCCACGAGACCTAAGCTTGGTATTGCCCGTTTTTTTTTGTCAAAAAACAATTTGAAAAGCATGTTTAGTATTCCCTCCGTCTTTTTTTATCTGTCCTATATTCTATTTTGGCTTGTCTTAAAATAGGTGTTCGCTTCTGTTTATAGACATGTTTTCTCATTAAACTATCAAATATACCCTTAATTTATTATTTCTATAAAATCATTTTAACCCAATCCAAAATCTTAAATAACATCTCCATATATAAAAAAATAAATCTATTTAACATCTTTCTTATAAGATCGATAATATAACCAAAATTAGAGGGAGATATTTGTTTTTATTTTCATTTTAATCATTTCCAAATATGCTAAATTTTTTCGATATATGTTTTTCTTATATGCTGCACTTGTCATTTTTAATTTTAATAATAATATAGCATTTAGTAAGGCTAGTTATGACATTTTATCCAGTCTCCTGATATAAAAAAACACCTCTAAAATTCACCAACTTTTAAAAGTTGGGGTGGAGCTTTTAAAAGAAAGATTAATTGGGGGATACTAAAACCTTTATTAAAAAACCATGCCGGCACATATCCCCCAATTAGTTTTAGTATCCCCAATTGCACGTTCTTTTAAAAATTAAAAAAAAGTGGATCCTAATTTCATATCTTAATTTCCTTTTATATTTGTATTTAAATTTAGAAACGACAAAACTACCCTTAAATCTATATAATATTAACTTTTTATTTCTTATGTTTATTCTTTAATATTTCATTTTCAAATAATATGTTATATGCTATTTCTTTGGAAAATTATTATTTTATCAATAACAAAAATAAGACCAAATATTAAAAGATTATTTAAAATTTTATTTGGAAATTATATCTATCATAAAAAGTGGTTTAGAAAGATAATACTTCTGAACAGTAATAATAATTAGTCATGCTTCAAAATTTATTTTAGTAAATATAATAATACATATATATATACTTTTTTTAATAATAAAATATCCATTTAGTATTATACTTAATAAAATATAAAAAAATTATCTTAAGAAATATGTTATTTTTGTCATTTGCTACAACAACAATATTTGAACCTGATAATTTATCAAACTCAGTTTGATCGATTTTTTAATCAATTTGAACTTTAGTTTTTTTTTTTAAAACACACAACCCTACCAAAGTAATTCTAGACTAAATTTGGTAATGTTTTTTCCCTTTTCAAATTTTAACTTTAGTAGTTAAAATGCACAACACTACCAAAGTAGTTCTAGGCTGAATTTTGTAATGTTTTTTTTTTCAAAAACACTTTCAAAACATATTTATGATATCTTTTTTATCCCAGTGTTTGGTAGTTGCAAAGTGTTTTTTTGGCAAAGCGCTTGCAAAATTTACCAACTTTTAAAAGTTAGGAAGAGGGAGCTTTTAAAAGCTCCAAACCAATAACTGTGATCCACCCTATACATTTTTTTTAGGTCTTTATTTTATTTTATTTTATAAATTAAATTATTTATCATTAAATCTCTATATTTTATTCGTTAATGAAAATTTCTTTAACATATCGATAATAAAAATCAGAGTACATATTAAAAAATTATCTAACTTTGGTTTGATATTTTGTTCGAAAATTATACTTATAACTAAAAGTGGTTAAGAAAAATACTAATTCTTGTAATAACAATAGTGACAATCATTATTAGTAAATTTAAGGTTATGTGTATTTAATAGTAAAAATTAATTATTATTTTAAATCCAAAAAATTGATTTTGTCATTTAATACAACAATAATGAACGTAATATTTTACCAAATATAATTTAATTATTTTTTAATTAGCCTTAACTTTTAATTTATTTTTTACCAAAATGTTTTGTTTTACTCAGCACAGGCACAGTGAAAAGATTTTTTAGTTGGAAACTTAATCAAGGCGGCTTATTAGGTTTTTCCCCAGAGTAGGACCCACGAAACGGCTTTAACGTGCCGCGTGGGCGATATTCCACATGGCATTGACGAAGAGAAATCATTGTATATATCTGTATGGGAAAAACACGAATGGGACCCACTTTAAAATGCGAATGGGATCCACACTTTATAGGTTAGGATGAGACTGTGGACTGGGTCCCACTGGGTAGTTAATAAATAAGGGGGAGAACTCTAGTTTTCTGGGCGAGAGTAACAAAGAAGAGAAGGGAGGTTGTCGGTTTTAAGTGGGACTCCGAGGGATTCTCATTTTTCATGTATTTCTCGCTCTGAAGAGCATTTGTTTTTTTCCTCATCTCTCCGAGATTTACTGTGGTTCTGAATCTTCTGATTTCCCTGTTAGTTCATTTTTTTTCTGCTTTTGTTTACAAGAAGAAGAACCAGAAAGGTTCAGAGAGATAAACTTTCTTCGCACAAAAAAAAAAGAAAGAATTAAAATAAAACACGAGAAATCTGTCGAGAATCCTATAGAGTTTTGTTTTTTATCTGTGTGGAAAAAAATCATCAGAGATTTGATTGATTGTTAATGAATGATTTCAAAAGAGAATCAGGTTTTCTGAGCTGAAAAAGTTCTTTTTAGATCTGTTTAAAAATCGTCGAAAAATTTCTTATTGGAAAGTTCTGTTAAGAACATCTTATACCTGATCTGGTTGTAGTATTGGTATTTTATCGAAAAAAAAACGCGGAAAATCAGAACTGAATACAAAAACCAGATTAGAGCGTTAAAAAGAAACTTCATTGGAGTTAAAGATCTTTGATTTTGAACCGATGTCGGCACTATCTGGTTCTGTTTTTCAAGCTCGAAACAGCTCTATTGTCTTGCCATCATCAACTCGTTCTTCTGTTAATAATAATCAATGGAATGTTGTTGTTCCTTTGAGACGTAATGGATCTTCATCATCAACGACTCGTTCTTCTAAAACAGGAAGAGAGAATCTTTATATAGAGAACAATTTTTTAGGAACACGATTGAGATCTTCTCCTGGTTCTGAAAGATTTCAGTTGTGGAGATCAGATGGCCCAGGACGTTCTCCAACACTTAGAGTTGTTGTACGCTCTATGTTATCACAAGTTCCTGAAAAACCACTTGGTTTGTATGATCCTTCTTTTGATAAGGATTCTTGTGGAGTTGGATTTGTTGCTGAGTTATCCGGAATAAGTAGCCGGAAAACTGTAAGTAGTTGTCTCTCAATTTCTTTAATTGTACATTTTATATGTATATGTTATTAATTATGTTTGCTCTTTTGTTCGCCCTTTTTAGGTTACTGATGCTGTAGAGATGTTGGTAAGGATGACACACAGAGGTGCTTGTGGTTGCGAACAAAACACTGGAGATGGTGCTGGAATTCTTGTTGCTCTTCCTCACGACTTTTTCATTGAGGTCTAAATATGTTATATATTTATTTTTATTTTAACAACTGGAAATGTTTGTCTTTTTTTTTTTTTTTTTTTTGTAGTCTTCTGAAGTTTTAATCTGGTGCTTTTTTATTTTATGAATATAATATTTGAACTGGCAGTGGAAAACATGAATATTAATTTGATATTGAATTGTTGGTTGTTAGGTCGCTAAGGATGTTGGATTTCAGCTACCACCAGCAGGGGAGTATGCTGTTGGCATGTTGTTTATGCCAACATCGGACTCACGAAGGGAAGAAAGTAAAATTGTTTTCACAAAGGTAATTTCTTGGTTGGCATGTGGGTAGGAAGGTTAGATTGTTGGTACACTGAACTAGTACTTTTTGGATAATGAAACTGAACTAATATGTTCTTGACACGTGAAAACGTCAACTCAACCTCGAAGGAGGTTGAATTGACGTAACATGAAATTAGATGTGCCAAAAACTAGACCCTAAAAACTTCGAAAATACTCCTTAGGTGTATTTGTGAAGAATTCTGAAAATGGGGGTATTTATTTTAATTCCACTAAATTTAATCTGATCATCAGGTATCCCATCTAATTTCTTTTTTTTAATTACATTGAAAAGAAGACATGCTGTTAAGAGGTTCAGTTCCTCTTAGTCAACTGTCAATTTTAAGTGATTGTCTCCAACCATTACCTTCATTGAGGGTCTTTGTATTGTCTAGATTAAGTTTCTTACAGCATGCGTACTATGTTACTAAATTTGGGAGCGCTTACTATGTTACTCTGGTTCTGTTCATTATCATTAGGAGGCTTACTATGTTACTCTGGTTCTGTTCATTATCATTAGGAAGGCTTACTATGTTACTCTGGTTCTGTTCATTAAATCTGGCTTGAGAATTTTGAAGTATATGTTTTAACTAAGACCTTCCCTGTGCATGAAGGTTGCGGAGTCACTTGGACATGAAGTACTCGGGTGGCGTACTGTGCCAACAGATAATTCTGGTTTGGGAAAGTCTGCTCTACAAACAGAACCTGTTGTTGAACAAGTATTCCTTGCAAAAAGTCCTAGATCAAAAGCTGATTTTGAGCAGCAGGTATTCAAAATTAGATTATTAGTTTGTTCTTGGGTGCACAAAAATCCTAGTGTCAGTGTGATATTATATTTCTACAGCTTTGATATATGGACATGTTCATTAGTTTAACAATCTTTATCCAATAAATTGTTGCTGCTGTGGAGCTCTGCTTCCCCACATGTTAGACAGCACAATCATCCCAATTGTCGGTCTAGAGTAGGTCCTTAGGCAAAGAAGGAAAACATCAACTTGCAGCTACTCATGAGCCATGTTTAACTTTTTCCCCTTCTTTCTTTTTTTCACTGTAGTAGCTGCACATGATTTGTTCTCATGTAGAGCTTCTAGAATCAGTTGATGTTTCTCTCTTACGTTCTCTAGAGTTGTTATATAGACATGTACTATTGCAATATTATGGTATCTGCTGAAATTGATCAGTTGTTCACAATTTCACTTTTGCCTGGCGTACTCAGATGTACATATTAAGAAGGGTTGCTATGGTGGCCATCAGAGCTGCTTTGAATCTCCAGCATGGTGGAGTTAAAGATTTCTATATATGTTCTCTTTCCTCTAGGTGCGCTCACTGAAAAACCTAGGTGTTTTCTTATTTGTGTTCAGCATTTTGGCTGTTTGTTTGTTTCTTATTTAGCTTTGTGACCATGTCTTTGGCTTCTATTCTTTCTTGGTTTTACCAGGACTATTGTTTACAAAGGTCAACTAAAGCCCGACCAGTTGAAGAATTACTACTATGCAGACCTTAACAATCAAAGATTTACGAGCTACCTGGCCCTGGTAAATAAATTTTCTATTTAACTCACTTCTTTATTCAATCTCCATACAACGAGGAGCATGGGGAACTCGCCGGTAACAGACTGATGTAAGGAATAATAAGAGCTCCTGTATTCTCTTGATTACTCTTTAAATTTGGATAATAGATTGGATGCCTTAGGTGACTGGGAAAAAACCCTAAATATGTAGTAAAACATGTTGCAGAAACTTGACGCAGTGCTCTTCCCTATGGCCAATTCTTGAGGAGATTTCCAATTTGGAGGTGGAAAGGGAATTGTGTTTGGTCAAGGTAGATTAGGGTTCTTGTGATGCTTTGGCGCACTGCAAATACAACTAAAATATGATATTTATTTGGATCTCTAAACATCGATATATTTTCCGCTAGTAGAGTTTTGCATAATTATCTGAAATGTTCTCAAATTTCAAATGACTTCTCTGTCACATCGTACTCGTATGCAGGTGCATTCTCGTTTCTCAACGAACACTTTCCCTAGCTGGGATCGTGCCCAACCTATGCGAGTCTTGGGCCATAATGGTGAAATAAACACGCTTCGAGGCAACGTGAACTGGTATGTCTTATGCCTTTGTACTGCAACATCTCGTAAATCGCTTGGTCGATTAGTCTATAGTTTCTGCACATCACCAGATGTTAGGGCTTAGGAGAACTGCAATCTCTTTTTGCTTTATAGGATGAAGGCACGTGAAGGTTTGCTCAAGTGCAAGGAGCTTGGCTTGTCAAAGAATGAGATGAAGAAACTTCTTCCCATTGTGGATGCCAGCTCGTCTGATTCAGGTGAGCCTTTTGTGTAAATATCTGCCAATGCCAGGAAACGACTAGATGTATATTAGATGTAGTATAATGGTAGGAAACAAGTGAGAATCCAACCTATTCCATGTTTAAACACATTTCCTAAAATGAAGTTGTGTGCTATAATAGGAGCATTTGATGGCAGGAAACGTCTAGATGTATATTAGATGAAGTACAATGGTAGGAGACAAGTGAGAATCCAACCCATTCCATGTTTAACCACATTTCCTAATATGAAGTTGTGTGCTATAATAGGAGCATTTGATGGCGTCCTCGAGCTCCTAGTTCGAGCTGGTAGAAGTCTTCCCGAAGCTGTGATGATGATGATTCCTGAAGCATGGCAAAATGACAAGAATATGGATCCTGAGCGGAAGGCTTTGTATGAATATTTTTCTGCTCTTATGGAACCGTGGGATGGGCCTGCTCTTATATCATGTAAAGAGTTTTTTATTGATCCTGCTTCATTCTTTTTATTCATTGGTTGGTACTGATCTTCGTATGCTATCATTTGCAGTCACTGATGGCCGTTATCTTGGAGCCACATTGGATCGAAATGGGTTGCGTCCTGGTCGGTTTTATGTTACCCATAGCGGACGAGTTGTGATGGCAAGTGAAGTTGGTGTTGTAGACATTCCTCCAGAAGATGTATGCAGGAAAGGAAGGTTAAATCCTGGTATGATGCTATTAGTGGATTTTGAGAAGCATATTGTGGTGGATGATGCGGCCCTTAAAGAGCAATATTCAGCAGCAAGGCCATACAGAGAATGGATCAGTAAACAGAAGATAGCACTAAAGGACATAGTCAGTTCTCTCAATGCATCTGACATGGTCCCGCCGCTTATTTCTGGTGTGGTGCCTGTAAGTATTAAGATGCGGCTAGATCTAGTTTCCAGTGTCTGCATCTAACGTCATGAACTTTTATAAATGTGTATTGCTTCTTTTAGGTATCTAAAATGGATGAAAGCATGGAAAACATGGGAGTTCGTGGTTTATTGGCTCCACTGAAGGCTTTTGGGTGAGCATATAATAATCCTGAACCATGATACAATGCTTGAATTATTAGGTCCCTTTCTTTCTTTTTTATTCCATTCTCCAATATATTGCTGAAATTTGTTCATGTTGTAGTTACACTGTAGAAGGATTGGAAATGTTGATGCTGCCAATGGCTAAGGATGGTACTGAAGCCCTTGGTTCAATGGGGAACGATGCTCCTCTAGCTGTGATGTCAAACAGGGAGAAACTTGCATTTGAGTATTTCAAGCAGATGTTTGCTCAAGTAACAAACCCGCCTATTGACCCAATTCGTGAGAAAATAGTTACGTCGATGGAGTGCATGATTGGTCCGGAAGGCGATCTTACTGAGACCACTGAAGAGCAGTGTCATCGCCTTTCACTTAAAGGTCCACTTCTTTCCATTCAAGAAATGGAGGCCATTAAAAAGATGAACTACAGAGGGTGGCGTAGCAAGGTTGTTGACATAACTTACTCGAAGATCCGTGGTAAGAAAGGTTTGGAAGAGACTTTGGATAGGATCTGTGGTGAAGCACATAATGCCATTAAAGAGGGGTATACGACATTGGTGCTTTCTGATAGAGGTAATAACTTTTCCCTAATTGGGTTAGATGATAGATCTAATATTACTCCTATTTTGTGGACAATCTATTAGGCTGCCTCAAATGTCGGTGAAAATTTGTTACACTCGCATGCCACCTATTTGTTGCATTCTTATCAACTTGGCTTGGCTTCTTCTGTTCACATCATGCAGCTTTCTCTTCGAAACGTGTTGCTGTAAGTTCCCTCCTGGCTGTTGGTGCTGTTCATCAACATCTGGTCTCAAAGCTTGAGAGGACTCGAATTGGGCTGATTGTCGAATCTGCAGAGCCACGTGAAGTTCACCATTTCTGTACTCTTGTTGGATTTGGTGCTGATGCTATATGTCCATATTTAGCTATAGAGGCTATTTGGAGATTACAAATTGATGGAAAGATTCCATCTAGGTCCTCCGGTGAGTTGCACACCAAGGAAGAGCTGGTGAAGAAGTTCTTCAAAGCAAGCAACTATGGGATGATGAAGGTTCTTGCTAAAATGGGTATCTCAACCCTGGCCTCTTACACAGGTGCACAGATATTTGAAGCTCTAGGTCTCTCATCTGAGGTGATCCAGAAGTGTTTCAATGGTACTCCAAGCAGAGTCGAGGGTGCAACATTTGAAATGCTTGCTAGAGATGCTCTTCGACTGCATGAACTTGCATTTCCAACCCGGGTTTTGCCTGCTGGAAGTGCAGAGGCCGTTGCACTGCCCAATCCTGGAGATTATCACTGGAGGAAGAACGGCGAGGTGCATCTTAATGATCCACTTGCTATATCAAAACTGCAAGAGGCTGCAAGGACAAACAGTGTGGCTGCGTATAAGGAGTACTCAAAACGCATTCAGGAGCTGAATAAATCGTGTAATTTACGGGGGATGTTGAAATTCAGAGATTCGGAAGTGAAAGTTCCATTGGAAGAGGTTGAACCTGCTAGCGAGATAGTGAAACGCTTTTGCACTGGAGCCATGAGTTATGGATCAATTTCTTTGGAGGCACACACATCCTTGGCTATTGCCATGAATACAATTGGGGGGAAGTCTAATACTGGTATGTTCTATATTTCTGCGAAGCTCTCAAATTCTCATTCTGTTTCTGTCATAATCACATTGCTTGTCCTTCTAGGGTGTGTTCTCAGACTTTCTTTTATAAAATATAAATGTAGTTGTTTTATTGGTCACTAGAAAAGATCTTCGTCCGTTGCTTGTCAGAAAGCAGTTAAACTCTTTACCAGTTGCAGTTATCTTTAATACCATTGAACATGTATTCTAGTTTGACATGGATATCATTTACCTGCAGGAGAGGGAGGTGAGAATCCATCCAGGATGGAGCCTCTTCCTAATGGTTCAATGAATCCGAAGAGAAGTGCGATCAAGCAAGTTGCAAGTGGAAGATTCGGAGTTTCAAGCTACTATCTTACAAATGCTGATGAGATTCAAATCAAAATGGCTCAGGTAATTGTTTGTTTGAACTTTTTGGTTTTAGTTTCCTGTTCATAGACTTCATTTTGAAGCTCCAACATTTACTATTTGTACATGTACCCTTTCGGAACGAGTGTTCCTCTTGTTTATGGATTTATGTTCATGGGCAGATGTTGCTGTGTTCGCAAAGCACCTTTGGGTGTCTTTGCACCTTCAACTCAATCCTACCTTTGGCATTTGGTGAGGATATGAACTAGAATTTAGTTTTTTCGTGTATATTATATCTCTTCTAAACTTCGTTTGCCTTCAATACAGGGGGCCAAGCCAGGTGAAGGAGGAGAACTTCCAGGCCATAAAGTTATTGGAGACATCGCGATTACTAGAAATTCTACTGCTGGTGTGGGCCTCATCAGTCCACCACCTCATCACGACATCTACTCCATTGAAGATTTGGCGCAATTGATTCACGACCTCAAGGTACTCCTCCCTTTGTGCACTCTTTCTGGTGGCTATGTATCTGCTCGGATGTTTAGATTTAGCGTAAGGTCCAAGCTTCTGATGGATGTCTTGTATTTCTTTGTAGAACGCCAATCCGGGGGCCCGAATCAGTGTGAAGCTTGTATCTGAAGCTGGAGTTGGAGTAATTGCCAGTGGAGTTGTTAAGGGTCATGCAGATCATGTCTTGATTGCAGGTCATGATGGAGGCACAGGAGCTTCCCGCTGGACCGGTATTAAGAATGCTGGACTCCCTTGGGAGCTTGGTCTGGCTGAAACCCATCAAACTCTTGTTGCAAATGATCTTCGTGGTCGAACTACTCTTCAAACTGACGGGCAGTTGAAGACAGGAAGAGATGTGGCCATTGCAGCACTTCTTGGTGCGGAGGAATTTGGTTTCAGCACTGCTCCTCTTATAACCCTGGGTTGCATTATGATGAGGAAGTGCCACAAAAACACCTGCCCCGTTGGTATTGCTACACAAGATCCCGTTCTCCGTGAAAAATTTGCTGGTGAACCAGAACATGTCATCAATTTCTTTTTTATGCTTGCGGAAGAGATGCGAGAGATTATGTCGGACCTTGGATTTCGAACAATCAACGAAATGATTGGTCGATCAGACATGTTGGAGGTTGATAAAGATGTTGTGAAGAGTAATGAAAAGCTGGAGAACATTGATCTTTCTCTGCTCCTAAGGCCTGCTCGTGATATTAGGCCCGAGGCCGCACAATTTTGCATCCAAAAGCAAGATCATGGTTTGGATATGGCTTTAGACCGAAAGCTAATAACCTTGTCTGATCCTGCACTAGAGAAAGCGTTTCCTGTGTATATTGATGTACCGATCAAGAATGTAAATCGTGCTGTTGGCACCATGCTCAGCCATGAAGTAACTAAACGCTATCACTTGGAAGGGCTTCCTAACGACACCATCCACATCAAGCTTAGTGGAAGTGCAGGTCAGAGCCTTGGAGCCTTCCTCTGCCCTGGCATCATGCTAGAGCTTGAAGGTGACAGTAATGATTACGTTGGAAAAGGATTATCAGGTGGTAAGATTGTAGTTTACCCTCCTAGGAACAGCCGGTTTGATCCAAAGGAGAACATAGTGATCGGTAATGTTGCTCTCTACGGAGCTACTTCTGGTGAGGCCTATTTTAATGGGATGGCAGCTGAGAGATTTTGTGTTAGAAACTCAGGGGCTAAGGCAGTTGTTGAGGGTGTTGGAGATCATGGTTGTGAATACATGACTGGTGGGACAGTTGTTGTGCTTGGTAAAACTGGTAGGAATTTTGCAGCTGGTATGAGTGGTGGAATAGCATACGTTCTCGACAGGGATCAGACGTTCAGCACTCTATGCAATCTTGAGTTGGTGGATCTTGATAAAGTTGAAGAGGAAGAGGATAAAATGACTCTGATGATGATGATCCAACAACATCAACGTCATACAAAGAGTGAACTAGCCAAAGAAGTTCTTGCAGATTTTGATAATCTCCTGTGCAAGTTTATTAAAGTGTTCCCAAGAGATTATAAGCGGGTTCTTCAGGACATGAAGGCACAGACTGGCAAAAAAGAAGCTGACCCACAAGCTCCAAGTGATACCGAGGACCCAGACGAAGCTGAGTGGAAGGAAAAGGATGCCTTTGAAGAGCTTAAGAAGTTGGCAGCAGCTGGAACAAAAGCAAGTGAGGTGAGTTGACAGATGCGTGCTTATTGCTTGAAAATTCTACTTGTAGTGTTCTCCATTTGCTACTGCATATATACGTCAGAAAATCATTTTTTGAAAATGGTCTGGTCTTTCTTCTTCGTCACTGGAATACCATTGAGTCACTGTTTTCTAATTAGGGAGTGTATATCTAGTTCACTCTTCTAGCCTTTTAGGTTATTCTCTTCTTTTCCCTCTTCTTTCTTCTTTCTTGTCCTCTTTTCTTATTTTGTAACATTTTGTCTTAGGGCAGGTTTCAATATAAACTTGATTATATAAAAGAACAGGAATTATGTCGTACTCAAAAGCATGGTGAATTTCTCTATATTTATTGCTTATTTTATATTAAAATAAACTCATAAACTCAAATTACAAGGGTTTTCATCTGCGGCAAGAAAGTTAATTATGTTTCCTTTCTAATTTCCATCTCTAAATCTGAGTTATTTCTTCTACTCAGAATTTCACCTTTCATATACAAATATGATTCTTTTATTCTTGTACGTTATTTTATGCCAATTTTTTTTTTTTATCAATGATTTTATTTTCCTTCTTTACTGACAAGTTAAATTGAAACACATAGGTAAAAGAAGCAGGAGAAGAAGAAGAAGAAGAATCCCGAGCCAGGCCTACTAGTGTTACTGATGCAGTAAAGCATCGGGGCTTCATTGCTTATGAGCGTGAGAGCATTTCATACAGGGATCCTACAGTTCGTACGAGTGACTGGGACGAGGTTATGATAGAAAGCAAGCCAGGACCACTCTTGAAAACCCAATCTGCTCGTTGCATGGACTGTGGAACTCCCTTCTGTCATCAGGTATGATGATTCTACTTGGGATTTAGCTATTAGTGAAGTTTTAGGAGGCCTTACAGTTGATCCATAAAATTCTAATCAAGTTGGGGTTCTGGTCAAGTACTTAAAATTTTTCTTTGTCACATATTATATCCTGTAGGAAAACAGTGGGTGTCCTCTTGGAAACAAGATACCGGAGTTCAATGAGTTAGTGTTCCAAAATAGGTGGCGTGAGGCGCTCGATCGGCTGTTGGAGACGAACAATTTCCCAGAGTTCACTGGGCGTGTGTGCCCTGCTCCATGCGAAGGTTCTTGTGTTCTCGGCATCATCGATAACCCTGTTTCTATTAAAAATATAGAGTGCTCCATTATAGATAAGGGCTTTGAGGAAGGGTGGATTGTACCTCGACCTCCTGTCGTGAGGACAGGGTAATGCCTCTTTCTTTTAATGTCCATTAATAATTTGTCCATTCAATTTTGACTTAGTGTTGGCAGTGAGCATTAATCTCTTGTTTTCACATGTTTCCGTCACTCGCAATTTTTGTGCAGTATCTTAGGGGTAGAGAACAAATGAGTTAGTTTTAGGTCTACTGAAATTTATATAGGCTTCTTTCTTTTTATACAAGTCAGTATATATATTTTCTTTTTGAAGTTGACCTACCATCTTTGTTCAAATAAGGACCATTGCTAATGTTTTATTTACAAAATTAAACAAACAGAAAGAGGGTTGCTGTCGTGGGGAGCGGGCCAGCTGGTTTAGCTGCTGCAGATCAGCTGAACAAAATGGGCCATCTGGTGACTGTTTTCGAGCGTGCTGATAGAATTGGGGGACTGATGATGTATGGAGTTCCCAACATGAAGGCTGACAAAATGGGTGTTGTTCAGCGACGCGTGAACCTAATGGCTGCGGAAGGCATCAATTTTGTGGTGAACGCTAGTGTTGGAAACGATCCCATGTACTCTCTTGAAAAGCTTCGAAACGAACATGATGCAATTGTTCTGGCTTTAGGAGCTACAAAACCAAGGTAAGATGGAATAGCAATTTGTGATGTTTTTATCTTCGGCACATTTCCGAAGTTGGATGGATTGGCAAACTGGATCTATTCTGAATGAAGGCAATGTATTGTTTATCTAATAAGAATCTTGGGTTGGTTACAGGGATCTTCCTGTTCCTGGACGAGAACTGTCAGGAGTGCATTTTGCCATGGAGTTTCTTCATGCAAACACAAAAAGCCTGCTCGATAGCAATCTTGAAGATGGGAGTTACATTTCTGCTGAAGGAAAGAAAGTAGTAGTCATTGGAGGTGGTGACACTGGTACTGACTGCATAGGGACATCCATTCGTCATGGCTGTGCTAGTGTCGTAAATCTGGAGCTTCTACCTGAGCCACCTCGTACCAGAGCTCCAGGCAACCCTTGGCCACAGGTTCTGCCACTTTCACTCTTCTGAATAATTTTATCCGACTTGCTATCCATTTACTGTTTGGGACTGCATTCTTATGTTCTTTTTATATATCTATTATCTAGTGGCCACGTATTTTCCGTGTGGATTATGGTCACCAAGAAGCAGCAACCAAGTTTGGCAAAGATCCAAGGTCATACGAAGTCTTGACCAAGCGGTTTGTTGGAGATGAGAACGGAGTTATCAAAGGGTTGGAGTTGGTCCGAGTTCAGTGGGAAAAGGATGCCAGTGGAAGGTTTCAGTTTAAGGAGGTTGAGGGATCAGAGGAGGTAATAGAGGCTGATCTTGTTCTCCTTGCTATGGGTTTCCTTGGACCTGAATCGGTAAATATACTTTCTTCTCTGTCATAGTTCCATCAATAATTAATACTCTCTTATGTACCATACTTCTCCCAATTTGTATATTATCGAAGACTCATCTTTATCATACTTCTCCAGACTGTTGCTGATGGACTAGGATTGGAGAAAGACAACCGTTCAAACTACAAGGCGGAGTATGGTCGGTTCTCAACAAATGTTGAAGGAGTATTCGCAGCAGGGGATTGCCGAAGAGGTCAATCTTTAGTAGTGTGGGCCATTTCAGAAGGACGACAAGCTGCTGCTCAAGTAGACAAATACCTGATGGAAGGTGAAGATGAAGCCGACCACAACAGCATCAGTGATGATCTCAAGAACCAACTTGAGAGGGCATACAAACCATAAGGACGTAAGTAACCCTCATTACCCTTATCATTTTCTACCCCTTTTTTTCTCTTCGCGAAATAGAAATAACTTTTTGATCCATAATTAAGTGTGGATACTATAAATACAGCTCTGTGGGCTTTATTTTTTTCTCCGTAGATTAATAACTATAGAATTATTTAAATTTGTGCAGTCCTTCTTCTCTCCCATAGAAAGTCTTGGGGGTTTGGGGAAGGAATAATGTACAGTGGTTTTGCTTGAAAGCTAATATAAAGAAAGGGCTTTTTGGTGGGTGTTTGGCTTATATCTCTTCTTCCATTTTATTGTTTTGCTACTCGTCAGCAGTAACCAAAGTTTCTTTTTATGCATCTTTTTGGCTTCTAATAATGAGTCGGGTGCACGTTCCGGCTCTCCATTAGTTGAAACTAGTCTGTAGTCGTTTTGGTTCTGACTTTTTAATTTACTCTTAATTTATTTATTTATTCTAAAACTTCGTGAAAAAAATAACAAATTTTAATGATTGCCATTACTCACCTTCTCTTTGATGACGATTGTCTAATTTTTACGAAAGCATCTCTTAGTGAGGCTGGGAATTTGCTAGAAACTGTTGACATTTTTAGTAAAACAACCGGACAAATGTTAACTTTCAAAAGTCACCTTCTCTTCGCTGACGATTGTGTAATTTTTACGAAAGCATCTCTTCGCTGATGATTGTGTAATTTTTACGAAAGCATCTCTTAGTGAGGCTAGGAATGTTGACATTTTTAGTAAAGCAAGTAAAGCAACCAGATAAATGATTAACTTTCAAAAGTCACCTTCTCTTTACTGATGATTGTCTAATTTTTACGAAAGCATTTTTTAGTGAGGCTAGGAATTTGCTAGAAACTGTTGACAATTTTAGTAAAGCAACCAGGCAAATTATTAACTTTCAAAAGTCTGGGGTTTTCTTCAACGATCAAATGCCCAACAAATTCAGCAAAATGATCATGAGCATCCTAAAAGTTCAGAAAATTTCAATGACTGATAACTATTTAGGAACTCTTCTCTTCATTGGCCGTGCTAAAGTGAAGTGCTTCGAATCTATGATAACTAGATTCAAAAGCCGACTTCAAAATTGGTCTGGGAGAACTCTCTCCCAGGCTGCTCGGACGGTGGCTGTTAAATCAACCTTAGAATCTCTTCCCATTTACCAGATGGGATGTTATGTGATTCCTAAGGCCGTAACCAGCCTACTTACTTCCCTCCAAAGAGATTTCTGGTGGGGGAAGAAGGAAGGCATCAAAAGTCGGTATCTCAAGGCTTGGACAAGCCTACATAAACCTATTCCGGAAGGTGGACTAGGATTCAGAGCCATTACTTCTAATGATCTTGCTCAACTAGGAAGACTTGCATGGGATCTTCTCTATAATTCTGATGCTATGTGGGCAGTCGGCGCAGCGAGACAAATACTTCAGTAAATGTCGCCACGCTCTAGACCCAAGAATATCCAAGAACGGTTCTTGGATCTGGAAATGTATCCAAAAAGGTCTATATCAAATCAGACCTCACTGTATATGGGAAATAGGATCCGGTGAATCAATCCACATTTGGGAGGATAAATGGATTCCTTCCCTAGCTCAAACTCCACCTTCTTTAGCCACTGATTTTAATGGAACCCTAGTAAGTGACCTAATTTTACAAGGGGCATGGAGCGTTCCCCTTCTTCATACTATCTTCAATAACCAAACAGTCGCTGCTATAACTCTTATTCGTATCAACTCTAGTGGTAAGGACATACCTAGGTGGAGCCTCAACAATAATGGGATTTTCTCGTCAAATCTCTTTATAACTTCATTCTGGGAAACAATAATTCAACAGCCCCCTCTAGGATTCCTTGGACTGAAGTATGGGACATTGAAACGTCTCCTAGGATCAAACTTTTCATTTTCAAATGTATTCAAGATATGATACCCACCACAGTGAAACTATCCCAATATTTTGAAATCTAGAATATCTGTCCTTTGTGCTCTCATTATAATGAAACTCTTGAACATTTGTTTTTTTCTTGTCCCTTTGCAAGAAGTGTGTGGTTCGCCTCACACCACAATCCTTTCCCCCCCGGGCCCCCCCCCCCCCCCCGTTCAACAATGGATGCTTGAACGGACCACTAACCCAACAGGTTGGGATACCAGTCAAGGCCAGTGGAAAGCCATATGTGCTAACATAGTATGGCAAATATGGAAGGCACGTTGTGATAAACTGTTCCGGGGAATTACCCCTTACCCAAAACACACTCTTACTATTGCTCAAATGGAATGGACCCTTTATAAACGACTTTCTCAAGAATCTCACTCTAGACTTGCCTCTAAAGCTACTACTAATCAGAAAATCTGGACCTTGCCACCTACAGGGACTTGGAAATAAAATCGCAGGTAGATATATCTCTAACTCTTATGGGGGTTTCATTTCTCTTATTCTGAGAGGTAGTTCTGGTTGGTACAGGGAAACAAGATGGCTAGGTTGCAAAGCTCAAAATCAGGATGAAATGGACGCCCAGGCAATGCTAGAAGCGCTCAATTGGAAAAAACAGCTTGGCTACAACAACATACAGATAGAAGGGAAAATAACCAGACTTACTAAGGCAATTAAAGGGGACTACAACACTATCAAGAGTAGAAGAAATTAAAACTTGTATTAAGGATCTGCAAGATTTGAACATAAATGTAGTAGTAATTAACTGTTGTAAGGAAGCCAACAAGGCAGCTGTAGCATTAGCTAACAAGGCAAATGCAATAGCAACCTTGGATTACTCTGGCTATCCTCCTAGCTTTCTTTTTGAAACTCTTTCGATGGATAGAGGTTTGTCCTTGAACTCTACTTCAAGGACAAATGATATGTATCTAAACTCTTTCTAATCTATATATTTCTTATCAAAAATAAAATAAAAAATGACTGCCATTACTCTTATTTCTCTCTCGTTGTATGTGCAGTTCTCCCTAAAATCTCTGCATGAGAAAATAAGAATCAAGATCCGAGAGAAAATGAAATCTCTCAAGAAAATTAAAGCTCTCGGTGTCGGTGGTATAAGTATTGATCTTACTGAATTTATGTTGTCTCATGTCTCTTGTTTGATAAACAAAACAAAATTAGTATACCATTAGTTATGCACACAACATTATTTAATTTTACATCATAGTTCCTTTTTTCCTTTTGAATAAGTTTTGGCTATTGACATGAAGATTACTCGTCGTATCAAAATCAATATGTAAGGTTCCAGAGATATGCCTCCATTGATTCATCAACTTGAATCATTTATTAAACAATTTCCAACTCAAATTTTTTGTAGTTGGGTAGTGGATCATGAAATCATTTTTTCTATCTCAAAAGATTTAAACCAATCATATCTGTTAGTTTTACAGCATATATATAAGATTTGATTTTCATATCTTCAATTCCCCTTTTCTATTGTTCAGCATATTTGTTCTACAGAGATATAGAAAATGGAAATGTGGAAGATAGAGGAAGAAACTAAGAGGTGTTAATGGCAGCCGGTAGGAGAGAAAGAAGAAAGAGGTGGTGAATCTGTCAACGACATCAGCAGTATTTACTATTTTTATGGTTTCAAAGCAGTTTTAAGGGAAAAAGTGAAAAATGAAAACAAAAAGTACAAACCACTTAACATTAAAGACTGGCCAATAGATAGGGCTGGAATGCGCATCCCGGTTTTAGGGGTGCACATATTTGGACTCTAAAAATTGTTATTTTTGTTATGTATGGATAAATTATCCTTGCAAATTTGAGGCCTACTATTTTGTGAATTGAAAAAATTATTATTGTTGTAGGCTGTGCAACTCTGATATAATGGAAGATGAGATTCATCTTTTTGAAGGCCTTGCAACTCTGATATAATGGAAGATGAGATTCATCTTTTTGTGAACCGTAAATTTGTTAAACCTATTTGGTTTGCCATGTCTTTACAAAATATTCTCCATTTCGATCACAATGATATCAAGAAATAGTTTAACCTTTCTGGATGCAAGATGATAATTTTAAACAGTTACATACTAAAATTGCTCATATACTTTGGGATATTTGGAATCACAAAAATGCTATTACTTTTGAAAATGTTAAACCAGATCATAGGAGTTTGATATGCACGATTCATTCTGACGTTCAATATATCAAGTGAATAAACCTATTGAAAAGCACATAGTCAAAAATCATATAGCTCATGCTTCTTTGGAGAATTCCGATACTCGGTCAGTTTGGAGAATTCAGTTTGATGCCTCTTTCAGTGACAGACTACTCGATGGGTTTGCTACTCTAATTTCTGATATCACAGGTCAAAGGAGATAATCAAAACAGGTTCATGATGGAATCCTTCCCATTAGATGCAGAGACAAAAGCTTGTATTGAAGCTCTCAAGTGGGTGAAAGATCTACAACTAGTTTCTTACGATATTCTAAGCGACTGCCAGAGCTTAGATAACGTGATGATTGAAGATTTAAATGCAAAAAGTAACCTTCTTTGAGAAGCTCAGAACTCCATTAGACAATGACTTAGTTTGTTCACTTTTATTTCCAGTTCTTGTAATGTTAAACGCAGTACAAAGTTTCTTTTCACAGTAGATAAAATAGCTAGGAAAGCTAGAAAAAGAAGAATTGGTCCTTTCTTATCGGAATATCTTTCCTCGATTGGAAAATCTTCCTTATTTATAAGGATTGGCAACAGATTGGAACCTATTTTACCTGATGTAATAGCTCATCCTTCTCAATAATGGTGTGTTTTTATATATAAAAAAGGCCTACTATTTTCATTTTCTTCAGCCACCTAGATGAGAGGATAAAGGGTGTTTAAAAAGGGTGAACGTACTAAGTTATCCTTACTATTAAAATCCTTTGTCCTCTCTCCTCCTCCAACGACTCTTTCATATTTCTTTCAAATTCTTTTACAATCAATTCATGAATCACGCTGAGTAAATCCTAGACCTGCGTTGATTCCTTAGCAAGATGGGGAGTTTTGGTGAGGAGAATGAAATATGATTCAATATTAGTTTATTTAGACCCAAGTTTTGTTAGCAATGAAGATCGAAACTCTCAGGTTTTCTTTTATTTTTTTTCAAAGAACCATCTAGTTTTCCCTTCTTTTATCTTTTAAGTTTCACCATCTTCTCAATTTCCGATTGCATTTTTGTTTCCAAGATAATTTTCCATGCATCCTCATATAATTGTTCTTGCTTTGCATTTCGACCCTTAAAGCTCATTGAAACTCGGATTAGCCATTTTCTATTGATGATTGAGATCTTAAGGTCTCAAACATCTTTCATTGCAATTTAGTTTCCAGATTACATGCATTTTTATTGCAATGTTTTTTCCAGAATTTTTGCTATAGTAGTCTTGTGAGAAAACCAGTAAATTTCGTATTCCTTCTTTATTCGGGTTTAATCTAACTCATCCATGTTTCTCATCTTCTTCCCTAGAGGTAGCTTAAACCATTTGATCTCTTAGGCAAAATCTCATTAAGTTTTAAAATCATAGGACTAGGATGATAGGTGTCTAAAACACCTTGATATTTATCTATTGTTTATGCTTTCTTTGCTAAGTTTTCTTGTAAATTATGTATCTTATGTTTAATTTTGAGTTTTAAGTACTTTGGAGCAAAAGAAGAAGAAACGTCGCTTAAAAGAGCTAAAGTGTCATTTCATGTGCAATTGCTGTTGGAGGCGAATTATTTCTCACTATTTGCTTTTATTTCTTCATCTCTATCTGAAAAGTATGTCGGCTTTAGTGATGCAAGTTATGTCTGAAAAGGATGTCAGCTTTAGTGATGTCGAGAAATTGAGGAGAAGAAATGGATCTGAGAGGTAAGAGACGGCTGCTGTTGGTGGAAGAATTCGAAGAAGTGGTGTATTTTTGGCATTTGAACCCTCAGGAGAAAGGTACTAAAGGCACCCCAACTTTGGCTAAGGGCACCCCCAGAAATTGTGTTAAAAACGCCCCAAAAAACTTGTTAAAAAGCACCCAAGGAGTTTGCTAAAGGACACCCATAAGTTACTAAGGGGCACCACCAATTACTATCGCCACCCCCAGCAGTTGGCTAAGGGGTAACCTTCTTCAACAATTTGAATTAACAGGGGGTTAGTCCACGAGTGAATTGGGGGGAGTTTAATGTATTTTGGATATTGGGGATTTTGAGGGAGTGTAAGAGAGTATAGGGAGTTTGAGAGAGTTTGGTGTTTTGAGTGTAGGGAGTTTTAGAGACTCTCCCAAAATCTCTACTCTTTTGAGAGATTTGGAGTGAGGAAAAAATACATTGTAAACTCCCTAGAACTCCCCAGAACTCCCAAAAAAAACCTAACTCCCTAGCATTCTGGTTTTTACAACTCACAGGGAGTTTAAGAGTTTCTTTCAAACTCCCCCACGACTAACGTGGTTTTCTAGGGAGTTTGGGAGACTCTTTTAAACTCTCTCACGACTAACGGAGATTTTAAGAGACTCCTTCGAACTCCCCCACGACTAACGGGAAAAAACCCAACTACACCCAACTCCCTTGAGGACTAACACCCTGCAAATGTTTTGGCGGGAAAATGGTTTTACAGAAGAACAGGTCTAGGGTTCAAGTTCTGAATGGGTTTTAATGAGACTCAATGGCTGAAATCAAATGGGTTTGTTCCTAGGACCTAAACAGGGATGGTATGGGTCTTCGTTTCGATCATAATTGACTAGAACTTGAATGGGAGCAAAACAGGAATGTATAGAACTAGGGTTGGATTTTTAGGCGTGTTCGACAGAGATTCAATCACTGGATTTGGCTTTTTTGGACTTGTTTGATCTAAACAGGGATGCTATAGTGGTTGGATTCAATTAGATTTGGGCAGATTACGTGGAGTGAAGAAAACAAGAAGTAAGATAAACAGTGAAATTCTCTGTCTTGATTGTGGCTGACCAGTGTTGAGATTTAATCGCTGAATTTGGTTGGAATGAGTACACACGAGACAAACATGGCTGGTATGTGGTTTTAATTCGAAGAAAAAGGAAAGATTACATGGCTTTTAAATCAACAGGGAAGAAAAGTTTTATCGGGTATGCTTATCTAAGCTTGGGAAGATTGCGTGTGGCTGGAGGAATTAAACGCGACCTGGAAGGTGATGGCAACATGTTGAAGCAATTCTGTGTACAACAACTACTTGGATAAAACATAGAAGGAAAGAAAATCGCAGGACTCTGTAATAAAAGGAAAGAATATTCCCGTGAAGAATAATGAATTGAAGGCGATTTATTTTTGAGATTTGATGCGCCTGTTGAGTATAAATAGGTTGCTTGGGATGAAGAGAAGGGGTTACGGAGAGCCTGAGAAGAAATAGAGAGCTAGGATCGAAAATTTTGAGAGTTTCAGAAAGTTACCCGCTGCTGCAAAACTCAAGAGCACGAAGAACATAGCCCGTCAGAAACAGTTGCAGAATCTGCCGTTAATCAACCACAGAAGAACTATATCGGACACTGTTTTAGTTGCAGTAGCTCTTCCGCAACTGACTAATTGCAACACTTTTGTGTCTAAACATCTTTAGCGACTGGAAATCATTGTAAGCATATTTATATCTTTTTGAATACAATGATTAATCAAGTTTTCTCCAATTTTGGATCCATGAGTAGCTAAATCTCTTTTCTGGGGTTTTGGAAGAAGCTATTTTCGATGCGTGAATTTTAGTAATTATTTTCTTTGATAATAAATACTTTATTTTTGTGCTTTTAATTTATTAAAAATTTTCTATTCTTTACATGCTTCACAATAATTGTTTTGGGTAGTTTCTACAGATCTTTTATAACCGAAGGAAAATTAGGCCTTAGAATAGCGACGATAGTCATAAAAAGAGAGAGCTTGTAACGTTATATCTTCCAAAGCATGAGATTGGGTTCGAAATTGTTTTGAGTAAATTAGGAGTATTTTGTCAAAGAAATTGTTATTGAGTTTACAAATACTGGAAGTAGTGGAATCCAAAACCCTAGATTCATCTCTCCTTGATAAAAAAATCAAATTCAATTAGTTTGTCTTAGTATTCTATTTTAATCAAAAACCAAATCTTCATAAAATTCCGAGCAACGAATCTTTCTTACCACTTGTAAAAACTACATCATAGGAAAGTAAGAAGTAGATAGTCATAAAATTCATTCTTACTTTCCGCTCTCCTGATGATTTAGATGGATCTTTCCGCTTTTCTAGCATTCATAACGCTAAACATGAACATAAAGGAAGAGAAATGCTTGGTCTGATAGCAAGTAAGATAGGTGAAGTAAGTCAAGTCTCTACTGGCATGAAACCTCATACTGCTCACCTAGAGTCTTAGTATGGATCAATATAGAGAAACCATTCATAGAAAAATTACTAGTTAATATAGGAAGTTACCCAACCACTGAAATTTTGTTCAGCTATCTCAACCTTCACTAAAAGTTCTGCTCTCATTGTAAAATATTTGGTCATAAAGAGAACAGCTACGCAATCATCCAAGGAAGAACCTTAGAGGACATATGTGATATTTCTATAGACTTTCCTTATCTAGGAGATAACCTTTTCCGGCTCAACGATATGCAAGTTCAGATTATCATGGAAGAACAGTCTCAGTAGATTCCTATTTGAGCTTACCGGGGGTTAGTGAAACTTTTAATGATATTTTTAGGAATTATACTTCTGAGGAGCTTAATCAACCTCCTATGACTAGTGGAACGAGTTGTGAAGTGTTAGGTCCTTTTTTCTTTGACGAATATATGCCACAAGTGTCTTACTCTATTCTTGGGAAACGTACGTTTCCTTTCAACTTACCTGAAAATTTCGTCGCTTTCGAATCGTCGGAACCGGAATTGTTCTGGTCTATCAAATCAGAAACTCATTCCGGTCTATCAACTTAGAAACTCATAGAGTTATTGATGTAGCTAGATCGGATGGGCCTGATTCGTCTCAGGGCACTGGTTTGCTTCAGGATATTTTTAATCCAGTTCTGGACGAAATAAACATATCTTCTCCTATTTTGAACAGAAGATTGTCCTTCTCTTCGTACGAAAATGGTAGGGATTTTCTAGAATCCCCAAATTCAGTTTTTTCAATATCTTTTGCATTTCAATCTCCATCGAATTTTCCTAACTTGCATGAAAAATATTCAAACATTGCTTCTCCTCGTACCCAACCTAAATCATCTTTTAAGATCTATATTCCCTATTTCCCATCTTCTTCTTCATCGGGCAACTTTCAATTAATCAATACGAGTCCAACCTCAAAGAACAAATCGAAGCTACTGAATCATACCTTCCCATACCTTGCTCACTTAATTCCCCATCTTTGCAACAGGAGGATACACAGGTACCACTTAACCTAATTCATCTCTTTTATTAGCTATTTCTTTTCCTTTTCAATTTTTGCTTATAGTCTATTTCCTTAATTGTTGACATTATTTTTGATTCATCATACTCTATTTCCGTCTCATGTACATTTAGGTTTTTAATTTGAAACCTAGACTCATATAGGCTTATAGACACATATTAGGTTTTTATATTACTGCCTCTTACTAGAAGGTTTTGGAATAATTAGCTACATAAAATGAAAATAATTTCCTTGAACGTTCAAGGGTGTGGAAACACTTTTACACAAAATCACCTAAAATAATTGATTTCACGGGAAAAACCTGAAATCCTTTTTCTTTTAGAAACAAAATCTCAAAAACCTTTGGTGAAATCCTTGTTGTCATGATACCCTAACATCCACATAGTAGACCCAATTGGTCTGGCTGGAGGCCTAGGTATAGCTTGGATTGATGGATTCATTTTCAAATAGTTCAGTGGAGTATTAACATGATAAATATCTTAGTTCAAACAAAATTTAAAATAAAAAAAATGGCTTTTAACCTGTTTCTATGGCAATCCTTATCCAGCCAATAGAAATATAACTTGGGACTTCTTAGGAACAATAACATACCATGTTACTCAGAAATTTTTACCTTGGGTACTACTGGGAGATAAGAACACTATATTTGATCAGTCGAAAAAATCAGGTGATCTCTCTTTCAACAGGATTGATAGTATCTATTACAAAAATATCTTACAGTCTGCAGGTCTCTATGACCTGGGTTTATCAGGTTATGAATACACATGGAACAATCATAGGAAAGATTTTGCAAATATCCAAGAAAGACTGGATAGAGTTGTATCAAATGCAAAATGGAATTTACAGTTTCCCCAAGCTAATCTAACCCATCTGGTAGCAGTAGGATCAGATCATAGTCCTATAGCTCTGACATTGAATAGTACTTTTGAAAAACTAGAATGGACTTTCAAATTCTATGATACATGGCAAAAAGAAGCCTCTTGTGTGCAAATTATAAAAGAATCTTGGAATCATACTTTTAGAGATAATCCAGATGACACACTAGTTCAAAACTTAACACAATTAGGAATCCAATTGATGGACTGGAAAAAAAAACATTTTTGGTCTTCCTTCTAAACAAATTAAAAAACTTCTTAGACAAATTGATAACCTAAACTCAACAAATTATACTCACAGAAAGGAAATTTTAATACAGGATAAATTATCCACCTTAGAAAAACTATATGACACACAGGAAGAAATAGCTAAACAGCAGTCTAGAGACAATATTGTCAGATTAGGCGAACGAAACACTAAATATTTCCATACAGTAACCCTAAATAGAAGAAAGTGGAACACTATTGAATGTCTAAGAAATAGTAACAATGTAGTAACTTTTGATAGGAAAGAAATACACTATACACTGTCTGAATATTTCAAGTCAAAAATGACACAGTTTTTCTTAACCGGAAACAATTGAATCACAATAATCAATTCATACAACCTAATTGAATATATCAATTGTACAGAAATTTTGTTAAGAAAAATAAGAATATATGCAATAAACTCAAGTTTTTATTAAACAGGAAAAACGATTAACTAACAATAAAAATCGTTACCTCAATTTCCACATCCACTTCTCCCCAGAAAGATATATCATTTAAGCGCAAGTTCAAATAAGAACTCTCCCCATGTTTGTTTTCATCCTCTCGCAAGAACAAAAGAATAACAAAAACACAAGAGCAACCTTTACCAGAGAAAGGTTGAATCGGTTTTAACTAATGCGTGCCAATAGCAAAAGTTTAAACCCAAAACCCACATGGTATGCTAAACACAACTTATGTAAACATAAATTGATATTAACATATTGTGACTTTTCTCACATGATTTATAATCGAAACACCTTATGATCCTTTGATAAAGCTTACCAACAAGGGCTAGAACTTAATCCCGCTAAATCAAAAAGCCACACAAATCATAAGGGCAACACAGTATGAGATCAAATAATTATGTTAATAAAAATCGAAACTAACATCTCATAATCCGAAAGCAAATAACATAAAATATAATCATTCACACAGGCTATGCAATCGGAAATTATCAAATAATTAAAAAAATATTATAAAATAAAATTTTACTCATAAATAATTGATAGTTTTATTCAAATATAACTTATACACTTCATGAAATAAATCAAAAACTGATGTCTATTTCCCTGATCAAGTACTTCAACATATGACTTAATCCTTAGAGGTGCTCTGATTGTTCACTGAGGTTTCTCCAGTGTTCAAACCCTTGAGAATCCTTTTTTCTTTCAATTGATTGAATCGTCTCTTCAAAATATTCAGATCCACAATTATCTTCAGAAGTTTTGACTCAAGCAATTCCTCATTCTTCATATAAGCTTCTAATTGGTCACGCGCAATTTCAAAATCTCGCATTAGCATAAACATGAGCTCAAGAGATAGTTGATTTCTCTTATGTTCTCTTGAAAAATAGCACTTGATCTCAGATGGGAGATAAGTTTCAAGCTTCTGTAATTGAGAGTCAATATCAATAGTATTTTCACCAATCTTGAACCGAAATCTTATTGTGGAGAAATAATCGATTTTTTAAGATGTTTTATATATCAATTAAAACTTGATTCCAAGTTTTGAAGAAACCTAAAAAGGTATTTTATTTGGTATTAAAAACTGGTGAGAACATACTCAAATTCGGAAATAAAATCAATGAAGATTTTTCTGAAACATTGATATCAAGAGAGTCCTAAGATATCTTTTACAAATTTATCATGAACTTTCTTAGTATGGACCGAAAATATTACTCCAAAAGTGGATATGATTTCCTTTTTAGAAAACACTCATACTGTTCATGATGTAGATAGATCAAGTAAGGATTTTACACATCTCATATGTCCCCTTGTGCTCTTTGAGAACTTCCTCACTTATTTGAGTTGAGCACAATTATGAGGAAGTTCCAATCAACAACCTTAGCTATTGAATCGAGCATTCAATATCTCAATATTGCAAATAGAACAAGATCTATAAAAGTACCCAATAGATTTTACAAGATATCTTTGATGTTTTCGGTCATTCCTTTTTCTGGAGTGATTCCAAGAATAGGTTTCATAATTCTGTAGATTATACATCTGATTTAACAGATGGATTAAGTAGTCTTCTAAGATTGACCCAGTTTTCTTTGGAATAAGATGACCTATTTCTATGAGATTGTTTCTTTGATCTTGAATTATACAAACGATCAATAATAAAACTAAATGTTCTGAAATCATTAGTTTGTTTGCATTTAAGCTGATCTTTGTCTTTTTTAGATAAATAATCCTTGTTACTGTTAAAAACAGTTTTACTTGACTGGATATTAGTCAATGGATTATTTTTTGAAACATTCCTACTTTGATTCTTGCAGGTGGCTAGACTATTTGAATCAAGATGTTGTTTATCAGTTAAGAGATCCTGAAAACTAGAATCACATATCCTTGTCTTAACTAATAAAACTTTTCTGACATTAGGACGACTGTTAGAACTTTTAGATTCAGTTTCAAGAGGAGATAAGCGTGTATTCTCATCTTGAGATTGACTAGATGTGATTATCATCCTGTCAGGAGGTTCATGAAATTCAAGAATTTCTTGAAGTACGCCCTTTTCATGAGACATGGATTTTATCAAAGAATCTTTGATAAACATTTTGACATATGGATAATAAACATTATCCTTTAGATTATATTTTTCAGCAAGTTTTATGAAAAATTTAATCTCATCACTGTCAACTGAATCTAATTCATGTACCATAGGTGTTTTTTTATTTATTATTAACTCAGTATGGTTAATATTCCCTGAGTTGTGTTCAACAAATGAACTAACAATGTTGAGCTGTTTATCAGGATTTGAAAACAGACTGACATACTGTAGAGTATGTTATAAATTCAGTGTATCACTATCTTGTTATACGTTAACTGAATTAGTCATTGATTCAATCTTGTAGGTTGGATTGCACCAAACACAGATTGTTAGATCTTTTCGTATTTGCCTGCTCTGATACCAAATGAAAAGACGAGAGTACCCAAATACACCACAATCTTTTAAATATCAACCTATAAGTGTGATCGTCTATGGACAAAGTCGAGACAATACAACAATTATGGTATACACTTTGTGTGATCGTCTATGGATACGAGATCGAGACAATACAACAACAAAGTGTTTACTTGATAATAGGTACAATATAAAACTTAAACACTATAAGATCAATATTAAGTGACTAGAATTAACGTACGTGTGTAATTTACTTAATTATAATAACAATTATAATGCGGAAACAAAGTAAATGACACAGCAAGATTTTGTTCACGAGGAAACCGCAAATGCAGAAAAACCCAGGGACCTAGTCCAGTTTTGAATACTCTCAAAATAATCCGCTATACAAAATCTAATACCAACTTCGTATAGTTGAGACCAAGTAGACTACCCCTATATACTTAGTTTCCTCAATAACTCTGCGCCTTCGACTTCTAGAGTCACGCACATGAATCACCAATCCTTTTGATCGTATTCCAAACAGTAAAGGATAAAACTGTTTGGTAACCACTCTATTCAATCTTTGGTAATAAGATATTTGAGTCGTTCACAAAGGTTATTCCGTTGTATCTAATAAACTCCTTTGTCTGGTTAGATCAATCTAAACTTTAATTACCGAAATAACAAATTTCTAGATTTGCAATCAATCGATATAGACCTCAAAGAGCAACTATAAAGTTATGATGATCTCACGCAACTAGCCAATCAAGTCTATCAAAGACAAACACGATTCTAGTTGGATCCCATCCGATCAAGGTTTGTGCACTAAATCCACAAGATACGGAAACTAATAAGAAACTCTTCTTCGTTTTCAAATCTTCTATTGCCTTCAATAACCTGCACAACACAACTTGAATCTTCTTGTGATCAATTACACACAGAACGGAGTCTGTTAACAATGGATTATCACAAGATGTCTTTAGATCTGAAAATGGTTCTAAAGATCCCGTCAATACTGTGATCTAGTTTGAGTGAGCTTTATATCAGAAGAGAAGGTTCTCAAGAATAAACAAACTAGGTACAATCAAAGTTTTAACAATCGTTAGTCAATCAAATCAATAACTGAAAACTAAAGTAACAATGCAATTATCTAGTTTCCCACCAACGGTCGTAAGAGATTTCGCCTAATTAGGGTACTTTCCTCTCCAAATAGATGACTCCGCCAGAAACAACATGAATGAAGTTTGCCTGACTCTTAGGATAGTTTGCAAGAAATGCAAACTCAAGTATTTATAGACCAAGATTGTTTGGACAACAAGGAAATTCCAAAACCGAAAATATTCTCAAGATATTCATTAAAGTACCTAATTTCGGTTTTTCTATTTCCAATTAATTACCAAACCATATATCCGAAAGCTCCCTTAGAAAACTTATATTATTAGACTAGCACATTAACTAATAATATTTTTCAGAAGATATGCTTTAATTGCCGGTAATTAATATTTTAGTTTGGGATCACCTTGAATATCTTTGAACAATTAATGATAAGAGTTATATACATGTTCAAATAATGTCGACATCTAGAAGTTTATCATCAAACCCTAATTCCAAGCTTCACACAAAACATAAAGAAATATGTGAATATTGGAAACTCGGTTTTGCTCCTTGGATCGGTTCTACCATGACTCACAATGTAAGTTGTGACCGGTTATACCATTCTTCCCAAATTAGGTTGTGACCGGTTACACCTTGCTTCCCAGAGGTAGCTTGTGATCGGTTACACCTTACTTCCCGAGTTAGCTTGTCATCGGTTATAACTTGGTTCCCAAAGTAGCTTGTGACCGATTACTACTAACTTCCCAAATTAGGTTGTGATCGGTTACACCTTGCTTCAAAAAGGTAGCTTGTGACCGATTACAACTAACTTCCCAATGTAGCTTGTGACCAGTTACACCATGCTTCACAAAGTAGCTTGTGATCTATTACAACATGCTACACAGTATAGGCTATGACCGGTTATACCTCAATTCTTAACATAAGTTAAGATAGGTTTTACCTTGTCATCTTGTATTGGTCATTCGAAAGATATTCAATAAAGAACCTGACCAATCATGATTAAACAAGTTCAGATATGTACTTCCTTTAAAAACAATGTTATAATCAACACCTATAATTTACACATAATCAAGTGACTAAATACAAAGATTATGTCGATGTCGTATTTACGAAGTTCCAAAAGATAAGCGTTTATACTTCGCAATTCAATAAATTCCTTGACGCTTTGATCATAATGATATGACCAAGTCTAACCACTAGAGTATTATATATATATATAGCTTCGCATGTTATGTTTTCAATATAATCCGACTTGAAAGATACGTTAGAAATGGAAACAAGATAAGGTCAATATTACTAACCTCAAGTGGAAGGATGATGTCTTCGTTGTAGCCGTTACTTCTTCACATTCTCCAGGTCTTCGGAGTAATACTTGTACGTCTCAACATTCCTACACTTTCTAGTCTAACATAAGCGAAGTTGACTTTAGTATTTAATCAAGTGACTCTAGATGAGTTTTGATACTAAAATATGACAACCAAACTTGACATACCAACGCTTGGTGGGTTCAACCGAGCTATGCTCTAACAAAGAGCATTCTCCAAATCATTGAAATTTTTAGTAAAGCCTCTGGACAGTTGATACACTTTGAGAAATCAAGTGTTTTTTTTTCCAGCAAGATAGTCCATCCCAAACATCAAAGAATCATATCTAAATTTCTGAAAATTCAAGAAAATTGACCTAAAAGATTCCTATTTAGATGCCCCTCAATTCATAAACAAATCAAAAATAAAAGTCTTTGAAGGAATAATTATAAAGATGGAACATAAATCCCAAGGTTGGAAAGGGAAAGTAATAAACCAACCCAGTACGATGATACTAAATAAATCAGTGCTGGCTAGTATGGCAAACTATCAAATGATTTGCTTCGTACTGCCAAAGAAAATAACTAATAAAATAGATGATATCAAGAGAGATTTCTGGTGGGGTAATGAAACCAACTCAAAATGGTATTATCCTAGATCTTATTCTTGCCTTTGTAAACCCATTAAGAAAGGAGGCTTAGGTTTTAGGAATGCCCATAAGATGAATATGGCTCTAATCGCTAAATTAGCTTGAAGGCTCCTAACTGAGCCAAACTCTCTTTGGGCTTCTCAGCTCAAACCAAAATACTTCAAGAAAGGCTCAGCCTTTAGAGCAAAATCTTCAGCTTTTAGTTCTTGGTTATGGAAATGTCCAAGTAAAGGGATTAAAGTGGTAGCAAAGTATAACATATGGGAAGTAGGTGATGGAACAACTATCGACATTTGGGAAGAAAACTGGGTACCAGACCTAGGGACAAACCTTTGTCATTTCAGAAACAACAACAACACATATCTAACACTTGCGATAGATCTCATAGATCCAATCACAAAAAATTGGAACTCAACATTAATCTACTCGAATTCCCCCCCCAACATTGCAGAAAACAATTGCAGGATAAGATTAACATATCACATACATACAAATAATAAACCAGATAAATTAAGATGGATGCTAACTCCATCTGGAGAATGTACTGTTAAATATTTGTACTGAAAACGAAATGAGTGTACAGAAAATGCAAACAACCTAAACATGCCAGATTCTTTCTGGGAGAAACTCTGGAAACTGAATCTACCACAAAGAACAAACTTTTTGCCTCGAAATGTCTTCAGAATGCAGTGTCAACTAATGCTAAACTAGCCAGATTTATGAAAGAGGTTTTTCCAAAATGCCCCTTAGGCTGTGGTTCTGATGAAACTATTGAACATCTCCTTTTTCATTGCAACTTTGCAAAATCTGTTTGGGGCTCAAACCCCAATCCCGTCCAACTGAATTTTGACAGTTCTGTTACCTTCTTAGACATTTGCAGATCTTGGTTAGAGAAACCAAGTGTAGATATCCCCCTTGAGATAATCCTGACAAAAATTTGGTTTATTTAGAAAGAAAGATGTAATTGGGTCTTTGAAAACAAACAGAAAACAATACCTCAATTTGCTCTAGAAATCCAGATACATTTGAACTACTGGCATATAGTGCATTAGGATAACAATCATGTTTAGGAAAACTTAGATAAGCATGCAAAAGAACACTGAAAACTATCAGTCTCTTCTCATCTAAAAATTAATGTGGACGTAGCATGGATTTCAAAATCTGACCATGCAGATATCTCTGTAATTATTAAAAATGATACAGGTGATTTCGAACAGGGAAGAGCAGGACCCATCTCAGCTTCATCTCCACAAGAAGCGGAAGCAATGTTTATTACATGCAGCATAGTGGGCAAAGGAGATGAACCTCCCTACCTTCAGCATAGTAGGAGACTGTAGGAGACTGTAGGAGTCTTTTTGGTTATCTGAATGAGACCCCTTCTCCCATCTCTTGGCAAAACCAAGCCATTATGGATGAAGTCAAGCAAGAAATCAGTTTTTGTTAAAATTTATTAGGTTTCTTTTTTGTTCATAGATCAACAAACAATGTAGCAGATGTATTAGCTAAACAGGCGAGATTGTTCCAAGATTTTTTAAATTGGGAGAAGTCTCCACCAATTTGTATTGTTAAGGCCTTAAAAGTAATGCCTGGAATCTGATTTCCCTGGTAATATATGGCTCTACTTCTTTTGTATGCCATGGGTTTCTAACACCTTGATAGACACATTTTTGTGTCTGATATAATCTCAATTGTATATATAGATAGTGCTCGATTTTGTACTTATTATGGGTTTTTATGTCTTTGTAGGTGTTTTCAGAGAAATAAGCTTTTGCGGAGAAAATGGCTCGAAAAGTGGCATTTGAACCTTCGGAGAAAACTACTAAAGGCACCCCAAATATACGCTGAAGGCACCCAGGAAAATTACTATTTCCACCCTAAAATTATTATTTTCACCATAGGGCATATGCTATTGGCACCCCGGGAATGGATAAGGGGCACTCATCTTCTCAAATTCAAACTTGAATTTTGGAGGGAAAATTTGAAGTTAATGAAAAAAAAATTAAGGTTCCAGTTTTGGACACTTTGGGAGAGACTCAATCACAGATTTTGGTCGCTTTGGGCCTGTTAAGCCTAAACAGGACTGGTAACTTATTTTAATTCAATCAACTTGGGCTGGATCATCGAGTTTGATAATAAAACAGGGAAAATGGTATCCTCTTCTACGTGATTTTCCTGGATTGATTTGGGAGATATTGTTGCGTAGTTTTGGTTGGATTTGGATACAAATCACCCTATCACGATAAGTCAGGGTTGGTAAGTCTTTTAGAAACATACAAAAAGGAAGGTTTGATGTGGTTCTTATGAAAACAGGGCAAGAGAAAAGTTACGGGCTGGATTGATTTTTTTTTGGTAATTACGTGGAGGAATGGGAGAGTATTTTGCAAAGAGTTTCGTCTATCTTAGGGAAGTGATGGATAACAGAGAAGCCGTGTAAAATATTTGTGTCAAATCTCGACTAAACAGGGAAGGAGTTGATTGTTATTGTGGGAAGATACGTGCGGTGAAGGAAAGATATTCCTGGTGGATTTTTTCTAGTCATAACAGGAAATGTTCGAGATAAACTAGGAAAGAAATCTGAGATACGAGGATGCGTAAGAAAGGAGAAAAGAAAGAAATATTCCCGGGAAGAAGGAAAGAAATATTTAGAAGATCTTCAGAGAAAATTCAGCTTGTGGTGTATATACACGAGTGGTGAGGTCGAGCAAAGGATGTCGAGAGTTGGGGGAAGTTACAGAGGCACGGGAGAGATAACAGAGGTCTCTGCTCGGAGAAAGAAAGTTGCAGAGTCATTTCTGCACTTTCAGGGGAGGAGGAAGAAGAAGAAGAACAAATACCCCACGGGGTCAGTCGCAAACCACAGAGAAGAGTCGCAGAAAATTGTAAAAGTTCAACAGTAACTGATTGCTTACAAAGGACTTTCTGTGACTACGGTTATTCTTCAGCCACTATCTCTTTGTAACAGTGACGCCTGTAACACCGTTACAGCGCTGCAAATCTCTGTGTTAAACAATTTCTTCAATAAAACACCTTTTTGAGCTATGGATTATTGTTTTTAGCGAGTGTTTGACATCATGAGCTAAACCTCATCACTGGGATAACAGAGGAAGTTGTATTTCATCCATGTGGTAATTATATTTAATTCTTTTATGACTTCTTGCATTAATTATTAATCGTTTTATGATTTTTCTTAATTGATTGTGATTTCATTTGATGATGTATGTTTGGTCAAAATACTTTTGATGCGTCATGCTTGTGATTTACAGTCAATCATTTGAAAATCTACCTTGGCAAAGAATTAGAGTCAATATTTATTATTATTTGAGCTATAATTGTTTGGAATAAATATATTAAACGCATAAATGAGTTATATGGTGGAATCCTGAGTCTCAGTACCTTTCGATATTGTGACAATCTTGTGTAAATATTATCTTTGTTTTTATTGTTTTGTCTTTTTAAGTCTTAAATCAAACCTTCACAAGCAATGAACATCTTATTTACCACTATCTATAATCATATCACACCCTAAGTTAGTCTTTCTCAATGAAACCAATTTGTAAAAAATAAATAATCCTTACTATATATTAAAACTTAGAAACTAAAATTAAATTTATTGAATTTTAATTCCACATTCTTAGATACTTTTATATCAACCCATTCCTATTAGTTGTGTTTTTGATTAATTCATAATATTTTTTTATTTTCTACTGAACGATAATTACATAGCAGGCAAGCGAGCAACAAACTGCACCGCAAGCCATTTTGGAATCGCAAAACCTATCCTATTAAAAACAAACTCTCTCGAACCGAGGGTCATGACATTACTGTGCGTGACTTTCTGAACTCTCTTGAAAAGTCCAACTGCCCCTGGAGCCAGGTAACCAAAAGTATCAAAAGCAAAGGGAATAAAAGCATGTCCATTGTCAACGCACGCTTTCTCATGCTTCGATATCTTACCTGAGGCATCCCTTAGTGCTACTTGTCCAACTGTAAAAGTACCATGTCCAATGCCTACTAACGATGAGGCCCCAGTAAGGTCAACACATGCGTGTTTCCCATTATCCCACCTAAAATAAGAACATCCGCTGGCCTAAGTGTTGATCTCCCCTTAAGTGGGTCTGTCAAAAAAATTGCCAGCCACTTCTTTTTTTGCTAAAATACCGGCTCTCCATAGTACATCATATAAAGTATCCCTCACATGATCATGTCTATATTTAAAACCAGGGTCTACCTTATAATGAACTGCATGTTCCCCATATGAGTCCAAACATCCTGTGAAGTAGGCGGGACATCGCGAATCTGAAGGGTATAGAAGAATCATTAACCTGTATTTAAGGATGGACCGGTACTCCAAGGGTGTCATCTTCTGTCCAAGTCCCTCAATCGGAATAACAAGGAGAAAATCCTGGGCATGCGCTGCTTATAGGCAACCAAAAACCACTTTCTGTTTGTTCGATAACTCGTAAACTTTATCCATATCTGTAGCCACTTTACCAAAAAGAGCACTCGCCAGGGTGCTTTGTGCTTTAAGGGGGGTGGTGTCTTTATTGGTAAAATTGCTAAAGTCAAAATCAGGAAGAGTTACTTGTAATGTCTTCAGAGCCTTATTAAAGTTGTCATCCATGCCTTCTACTCCACTACTCCTCAGTATCTGATCTTGTAGCCCCCAAGATTGAACACGCAAAGCTAGGAAGGCATATTGTGATGCTTCCTTAGAAGTGTATAAGCCAAGACCTCCATATCTAATAGGTAAGTTGGATAGCAGCCACTATAGTTCTCCAAAGAACGGACCCCCACAAACCACAATCACCTCTATCAAAAATATTTACATCCTCCACAATGTATTCTGAGTAGCAAATACGAAGCCCAAAAAGCAGTTTGAAGATGCACATGCATGCACGTAGAAGCAACAATTCACTCTGAGGATCGTGGAGCTTAGATAGAACCTGCATCAAATCCACCGCCTTTTCAGCTCTCTTAATGGCAAGTCCCTTCACAAACCCATCATCAAGACTAACCGCACCTCCTAATAGTTTAACCCCAATATCTAGTCTTGAGATTCCAGCAGGAAACATCTAATCACTTATCCTCCGTCCATCACAAGAGGGCCAAAAATATTCGGTTTTCTTAATATTCAATATAAACCCTAGCGTAGGCCCTTCTGCCTGGACAACGGTAAGTGCCTTCATCACTTCTGCAGTGTCACCAATAATAGTTCCATCATCAAGATACCAAGCTTGTGTGGATAAAATGCACTGCTCATTTATCTTTGCTACAAGATGATGAAGCACCAAATAAAATAGCAATGGTCCCAAAGGGTCACCTTGTTGCACCCCTGTAGATGAAAAGATATGGGATTCTCCCACATACAGTCTTGCAGTTTGACCATATAAATATTCTACCCATGGCGATATAGATGTACAAAGCTTACGTACCTCAAGAAGCATAGCTGTTCGGTTAACTAGGTTAAAGGCATTTGTGAAGTTTACAGATAACATAGTAAGGCTAGCATTTGTATGATGTTTTCTTACAAACCTGTTCACGGCGTGTAAGATTGTCTCCGCACCTCCTGAGACACCTACTCCAAACTGAAAATCTTGAAGGTATGCTGCCATGTCCTTGCCTACCCCTTTCATTGCTACTTTTGACACAAGCCGTCGCCAAATCGTCCCAACAGCAATGGGACGAATGCTTTTATCTGGTTTGAGGAGAGGTGTTAAGGGTGCCTATGCCATGAACTCCGCAAGTTTAAGTGGGCATCTCTTACCAAGCCATAAATTGACAACCATTGTAATTGTCGTGACTAATTCAGTAGCAACAGTGGAACCTTCCCCAAAAAAAGCATCCAACAAATGTTGTGCCCGCAGACCATCCTTTCCATACAAAGTTCCCTTAGGAAACAATTTAATACAGCTGAGAACGGTTCCTACCTCAGCCACTAAAGATGTCTCATGCATAAGAATAGTTGGTTTCCGCCGAGGAGGAATGGTCGGATGTTTATCCTCCAACGCTTTCCTTGTATTCACATTGTGTGGCACTACCCCTGATTAACTGATGGATTTAACTGCAGCAGTGAAATTCCCGTATGCTACCTTGCGCAAACAAGTTGTAACATTGGTACCAAGCCTGTTGTCTGCCTCCGTACCATCATCCATCCGAACACCCCCTGATATTGGTAACTTCAAAACCTCTCAAATAAGCTTTTGTGCCCCACCAGGTTCGCCCCAAATTGTAAATGCTTGAAGGAATTGTTTCTGCTGCATTGCTTTACGATTACCCGACTTACATTTTGTCTTACCTTTAGGTCGAAAAACCCGTAGCGTACAACGAGGAAGCAACAATAATCTCACCCAATGCCTAACGGAATCAGGTTCTTCCGTAACTTTCTGGATAGCTTCCTTAAGGGTGTGGGAAAATACCAGCCTACATCATCTCGGAATACTTTTAACAGTGCATACTAGAGCTCTGAAAACCGCATCTACTGTCTCTTCATTCAGTTCAAAATCACCGACCCCAAACTGAACAGAAACCTCTTGCAAACCCGGCCTAACTACCCCTAAAATCGTTTCAACTATATCCCCAGAAGCATCACATGTCATCGGCCTAATATCAACACCTCTGCTCCAGGATTTGATGCTCATACATTCAAAACACATCCATTGCTTCAAAGACCTCAAAGTCTCCTCTAAATCAGTAAAAACATCCATGTCGCTTTTTATGTCCTGTTGAAGTGCAGTCTTTCTTTCCGTGTTGCAGAGGTGTAGTCGCTTCAGATGGGGGGATCAAACATGCAAACCCCTTACTCCCAATCCTCCCATCTGTGCACCCATGAAAATCCTTGAAGGGACATAACATAATACCTTTACCTGCGGTAGTCATTAAGGCATAAAAACAAACAGGAGAAGCGCTTGCATCTCAAGCACCCACTAAAACAAAAAACTCACGTTGAATCCACCAGGTTACAAGTACTACTTGTGGTGTATGAAGAATAATAAAATGAAAAGAAACAGATAACTAATAGCCAGACTTTACGATCAGAAAAACTAACTAAAAGAATAACATCAAATTCACAAGGAGAGAAACGATGTGGGAAATCAAAAAGGAAATCTGAAGGCAAACTTTAAAAACCCTTCGCTCCATTCTAACCCATCGAGATGATGGTAGTGGTGGTGGGAGTAGTGGATGTAGCGGTTTGTAGACGTTGGTTTAGTGGGTGGTTTAGGTTTCAGAGTGGTTCGGGGTGAAAGAAAAGACAATTAATATTCAAAATTGAAACTTTTAGATCGGCTGACATGAATATCCATATTCGCCGATTCTGAACAATCGGATGATATGTAAATACACATATGCTGATTGTTTTTGATATTCTTCGTGGTTGATGGACGTCAATCCAGAATCAGTCAATGTGGACATTCATATAGACTCATTCTGGTTAAAGAAAATGCCCAATTTTTCTGCATGTTTTATAGGCTATAACCGGCCAATGTAAACCTCTATGTACGCCGATTGTTGCAATCGGTTTATAAAAAAAATCCACATCCGACGATTGTTATAATCAGACTTTACGTAAATAAATGCCACAATCGGTTTGTTGATGCAATCCACATCTATTAATTATTGCAATTGACCTATAGATAAATAAACATTAACCCAAAATCATCCTACAAGATCATGAACGTCCACCGATTCTAGTTTGATGTTCTTAAAAAAAATCATTTTTTTTTTTATGTCTTGATGATTAATGAACACTAGTTAATATCCCATTTAACACGATTTTTTACTACTAAACAACCGAATTAACACTAATTAATTAGGGACAAATTAGCCATCAACAAAAATAGTTGGATACCTCAAAAAAAAAGTTGGATATATGGTTTTTGAATTTTCTTCGAAATATCCCGTTTTGTTTTAAGTGGTAGGCCTCAAATTAGCGAAGTAAATCATGCACCAATATATGTGAAGTTGTGAAACTGAAACGCCATATCAATAGATTGTCTATTATGATATTATGAGTATTGTTTTTCATCCTACCAAAAATTATAGGTTAAAGTAAAGGAGAAGAGATCAATTATGAGAGGGGAGATCTTATTCATATATGTGTTTGCCAGGTATCACCATGGCCTTCGAACGGGAGTTTGTGGCAAGCTGGCTTTTGGGGTTAGCCATTTTTTGGCCTATGAAATATTATATTATAGGTAATTTGAAATAGGAATTATCATTTGGTACCAAAATACTTGAACCAGTGACCCCGGTCGAACCAATTAACATAGCTCCATTAATTTCACCAGTTCGATGGTTGGTCCAGTTTTGAAAACATTAATCCTAGTGTTGATGGGAGAAAACGATTTGCTGGTTTTTTAGGAAAGTGAAGAGACGACCGTGCGGGCGGGGACTCCTCGACCGAGCAAATTGCTTAAACCTTTTTCAAACAGATGCACTGCACGAGAGTGCTTTGAGTTCGAGAGATCAATCTATAGGACTCCGGCCTAAATCAAGACAATGGCCATTCCAGAGTCAATTCGGAGGGTCGATCTATAGAAGGGAAGCTGAGAAGTGTGTGAGATAATGATGATCGAGGATTGTGAATGTGTTGATGATTTCTGCAATTTGGTGAACTGTTGAGTTCGGATGAGATAAATTCTGATCGATTGAGTGATAATTTCTTGTGTGTCGAAATTGTTCTTGTTCAGTCGTGGATTCAGAAACTTATTTATATTGCAAGAATGGTAGACACATTGATCCCAGTAAGTGTGACGGTTGCTGGAGTGAAAGAGTGTAAAAGTGGGAAATCGTGGTTAAACCAGTTCCATGTCGAGCGGAGACTTGGTTGATAGTCCATCCACTACTTTGCTAACTCCCCCAACTGCTTGCACGACTTACTCACATTTCTCATTGTGGGTTTACACACGTGCCGTAGGCCGGAAGACCAAAACCCTAGTGAATATCCCCCCATGTGACGTGATTGATGTCTCATAAATATGGAGTCTGCAAGGCAGACGTGTATTTAATTAGTCAGTTGTTGACTTGACTAGACGATTAGTCTTAGCCGTGATGAGTCGAGCATAATGAACGAATGTGGTATGCTGTGAGACTCATGGATTGAGCATAAGGTGTTTGTTGAGACAGAATAATGGAAAGATGTTGAGTCTTGATGAATTGTGATATATTATTTTACCAGTAGAGGTAATAATGATATTTTGATAATTTGGATCAAGCGTCCAATGAGATTGCTCGATCAAGGATTTATTTTGATATGTTGAGTATTCGCCAGGAAATCAAAGATATTGCAGAATGCTCATTTCTGATCTTATATATCATAAATGATCGAATGACAAAGTATGAATCAAAAATATTGGATGGTCGTCCGTTCAAACCATGTTTCTCAATCGAGCAAAAATGTTGGTAGCAGGACCAAACATTAAATATAAATTAGAATATTGATTGCTGGATCAATAGAATTCTCGAATGTTTATAGTTGAATCAACATGAGAAGTATTGCTTGGTCGAGCAATTAATAGTAGAATCAATGATTTTTGAACCCAGTTGATCGTGTATTTGTCCAACTTAAGAAATTTAGTGTTGATAGATGAGCAAAATAAATATTACTAGTTTAAGAAAATATTGCTAGTTGATAGATAACCTTGCTTGTCTCTTATTAAATGAAGTGTACGAATGTACATTTGTCTGAACGAGTACGATTCTTCTTCATAAAAAAATTAGCTTGTTTATCCTAAATCTTGAGTATGTTGAAGCGAACATCCAAAGAGAATGGTATATGACCCATCCTTAGATTCTTCACCAATTGCTCCAAGTTGCTGCTTTGTGCAAAACAGTGTAAAGTTTGGACAGGTGAGCTCGGTGCAAAAATATCCATTTGCTTGCTGGAATGTTTCATGACGGATGTTGTTAGTCTATCCATGCTTTGACAATTATGATAGATGCTCGTGTTTCATGTTCAAGAATTGACCATTTATGGAAATGTCGAAACTTCTGAAGCCGTCATGGAGAGACGTGCAGTATTATGGTCGTCAGTCCCCAGCATTGGTGGGCTCTCCTCTTCATTTTCCCTTCTTCTGGCAAGACCTAGATAGAGGACCCAGGTAGAATAACTTGATGTAAAGACCTAAGTGGTCGAAGTTGGAGGTACCTTGATGAAGGACTTAGTGGAAAGACCTGGTGGACATCGATCGACAGTGGAGGTTATGAATCCCGTCTAAGAATTGTTGCTTGCATGTTGTATGCTCTGGAAGCTGTAGGAACCTCATACGACGTCGAAATTCGGTGCTTGACCTCAAATTTTGAAGATAAGAGACCGATTTACCATATGAGAAAAGAATCACTCAATTTGGAGTTGTATAAGTCAGCCAACGAAGCGTCCACATTTGTAATTTGTAATCCCGTACAAAATTTTCATATTTCATAGACCTGACGGTAAAGGCCATATCTTTCAGCTCGTATGTCCGATTGATGCGCCCTTTTGGTATGTTGTAGTAGAGACATAGACGAACATATTTTGTCAAGGAAGCATTGTCCCATACCTCATTCTTTGGTACATTTTTGTAAACCCATGGCCTGAAGTGTGTTGTATCTCATTTGTAGAGGTGATGAGAACATCTTGTAAAAGACTTTGGCTTGTGCCCGTCCGTCGTGCAAGCTTTGGGAAGACTTTCATGTTAACATGTTTTCATGTCTACACATCTTGATATGAATCATTAGTGCTTGGAGAAGTCTGATCCATCGAGTAACACTTTATAGATGTTGCTCCTGAGACCGTTGTTGATGCTGAGATCACGGTTGAATTTTCTCCAGAAATTCTTGTTGATGCTGAGACCATGGATGGAGTTCCTCCAAATATCCTTGTTGATGCTGATACTATGGTTGGAGTTGCTCCAGAGACCGAAAAGGCTAGAACCATGATTATCGACATAGTCTTTGCTCCCCCTTCCAGTGAGTGAGCCTTTACATTCACGAACTAATTGGTGGATTGAGTATTCCTAAGATAAATGTGTACTGGGATTTCAACCCGAATTCTCCTGAACAGTATGACTTTACTGTGAACTGGCTTCGTCAGTGAATCGACGTTGTTGTGGCAGATAGCAGCAGCGGTCTTCATTCTGGATGTGATCAGAGGAAGCTTCTCAGTCGTGAAGGGGTTTATGATGTAATGAGGCCCCGTTGATGAAGTTTCATGGAATCACATCAGGTTGCAATAACTTGTTACGTGGATAACATTTATTGAAATAGATTTGAATTGATCTTTCCAATAAGATCAAGTCCCCAGTGTATGTTGAAGGAGTTTGTGCCATCCATGGATGAATAATGTTGCATCTGCTTCAGAAGTCTTATCATGGGATATTGAAGACTTTTCGATTGCAGTTCAGTTACACTTTGATCGTGTTGGTGTTAAATCACTGTGTCATCTTCGAGATATTTGTGCTGAAGCTAGAGGCGCATCGAAGGTGTACTCTTTTATTGGGAGCACAATTTGAAGGCTTTTGAAGAATATAACACTCAGAGATGAGAGGTTTTTGATTTTCGGTTGGCCTTAGAGAAGTAGGTGACTGACAGTTGTAGGGATTTTCTTAGATGCTTGAGCGTTGAAGCGTCATATCCATTAAGCGTCGAATGTCTTAGGCTTGATCGTCTCGGCCCTGAGTATCTTCTGTTGATTCAGCATTCCTTTTGCGGTGGGATTCCACACTTGTGCATACATCAAAGATTTCTGATTTTTTGGCACCCAAGTGCTGAACCTCTTGATGAATGTTTATGCATCTTTTGCAGGTTCTTGTTTCAACCTCGTCAAAGTTAAAAATTCCTTCAACTGCCCTGATGATGGAACGTCCGCCAAATCTTCTGGATCAGAACTTTCTTTGTTAGAGAGATGTGCAACCAAAGGAGATTTGTCAGTATCCATCTTTTCAGCATGGATCCATGCTCGTCCGAGGATCATGTCATATCTTGAATCTTCCTGATTATGTAAAACTTGGTTTCTATCCAGGTTGAACATATTTTAACTTTGAGAGTGATGTAGCCATAAGCATCTCTGAGCGTTCCTTCATGGTATCTGATTGATATGGGAGCATGAGTAGCTTCTTGTCGAGTGATGCTTGCGGATCTGAGGGTTTTCAGTGGAGCAATGTTGATAGCGGTGCCAGCATCGATCAACATTCTCCCAAATTCGTTTCCTTTGAGATTAACTGTGGTAAGCAGTCCCCAGTCGTACATCTCTTTGTCTGTGGCTGGAGGCTCAGGAAATATTTCCAGAATGAACTTCCTGACACGATGTGATTCAGTGTTGTGAACATGTCTCTCCTTTGTGCCTTCGACAGATAGAGCAATTCACATATATGTTCGACCAAGGATTAAACTGCCTCTTTGACAGGTTGTTCATAAAGAGTGTAGGTCTTGATTGGGAGAGGGTCATGTGTACTCCTTCAGTCCCCAGTTGAAGCTCTCCTGGATTAACCTTCTCTTTAAAAATGCGTTTCAAAACATTGCAGTCACTTGTTGGATGATCGATGAACCTATGAATGTGACAGTACCTGGGATTCTCTATTTTTTCTTCAGTTGGCTCTCTCCTGATGAATGGCAATTTGATTGCGCCATCTTGAATCCAGAATTCCAGTAACTCGATCACTTCTTCAATTGGAAGAGGGAAGTTTGAGTTTGTCTGATTATTTCCCCGTTTGTTAATACTGGGTCGAGGTTTGTGCAGGATTGGTTATCCTTTCTTTGCACTTTCGGAGGAGCCTGGGATGTTGGGGAAGCGTTCTTATGCTGTGTCTCGGCTTTCCTTTCACTCCCTTCAGCAACAACGTTTGTGGAAGGTTGGAGATTGTATTGTTTGTTAACCAGACGTCAGCTGCCGCGAGTTTCATGAGGTTCCTCGACTCCTATAGTCTTTGGTCTCTCTAGTAAAGCAGGTGCAGTAGTTGCTGATCGTTTGGCTATTTTATGAGGTTCTGAGAAATTCTGGAATCGGAGATTTTCCAATAGAGCTCTGTAGACCGGGATCATTTCATTGATGCACAGATCTACAAGTTTTTGCTCTATGACATTAGGATCATGACAATCCAAATCTTGGACATTAAACCTTTTCACGTAATCGTTGGGATGTTCATTGTTTCTCTGTAATATCCTTCCTAGATCGGAGAGAGTAACTTGTTCCGAAACGAAGAAGTATTTTTGGTTGAAAACATTAGTCGTTTCTCCCCAACTGGCGATGCTTCCTGGCGCGATGTTATTGTACCAGCTGTATGCTCTGCCTGTCAAAGACTTTGAAAATTCCTTCAGACGGACAACATGGTTGTGCTCATGTTCGCCATTTGATTCTAGGTATCGATAAAAATATTCTCGAGCATTGCATGTTCCATCATAGAGAGTGAAAACTGGAGAAGTATAACCCTTCGGAAGAGGAACTCTCTGTATAACAGAAGGATATGGAGGTTGGCGATGATGGACATATGATGTCTTGTCTTTTCCACAATCCTCCAGAAAGCACTCCAAATCTTCACGAGTGATAAACCTTGATGGTTCCTTTGCCGGTTGCGGACTTCATCATCTTCCAGGATGTGGATTGCGAAGGTTTCAGGATCAGCAGTTGAGGATGTTTCCTTAGCTTTTTCTTTCTCTGACTAGGGATGAGTTTACTCAGACTACAACTTGTCTGTGAGAGTCTTGAGGTAAGCGCACAACTCTTTCTGTGTTGTAACCATATCTGTCTGATTCTTGGCGAAAACTTCCTAAACCTTCATGAGATCAACTATGGTAGTTGGATCTTCTCTGATTTCTTCAAGAGGTCGGCCGAAGAGAGGGTTATTTCCGATGTTGGTTTGATGAGGGGTAGTATCAGTAGCGCCGCTGTTGGAAACGGGAGGAGTGACTGGAGTACCACCATTGTTTCTAGTCCTAATATTGTTTGGGTTAGGATTTGTAACTGAACCTGACCTAAGATCAACCATTTTTGTGAATTGGTTGCCAATCTGTTGATGGGAGAAAACGATTTGCTGGTTTTTTAGGAAAGTGAAGAGACGACCTTGCGGGTGGGGACTCCTCGACCGAGCAAATTGCTTAAACCTTTTTCAAATAGATGCACTACACGAGAGTGCTTTGAGTTCGAGAGATCAATCTGTGAGACTCCGTCCTAAACCAAGACAATGGCCATTCCATAGTCAATTCGGTCACACAGAGGGATGAGGGTCGATCTATAGAAGGGAAGCTGAGAAGTGTGTGAGATAATGATGATCGAGGATTGTGAATGTGTTGATGAATTCTGCAATTTGGTGAACTGTTGAGTTCGGATGAGATAAGTTCTGATTGATTGAGTGATAATTTCTTCTGTGTCGAAATTGTTCTTGTTCAATCATGGATTCAGAAACTTATTTGTATTGCAAGAATGGTAGACACATTGATCCCAGTAAGTGTGACGGTTGCTGGAGTGAAAGAGTGGAAAAGTGGGAAATCATGGTTAAACCAGTTCCATGTCGAGCGGAGACTTGGTTGATAGTCCATCCACTACTTTGCTAACTCCCTCAACTGCTTGCACGACTTACTCACATTTCTCATTGTGGGTTTACACATGTGCCGTAGGCCGGAAGACCAAAACCTTAGTGAATATCCCCCCATGTAACGTGATTGATGTTTCATAAATATGGAGTCTACAAGGCAGACGTGTATTTAATTAGTCAGTTGTTGACTTGACTAGACGATTAGTCTTAGCCTTGATGAGTCGAGCATAATGAACGAATGTGGTATGCTGTGAGACTCATGGATTGAGCATAAGGTGTCTGTTGAGACAAAATAATGGAAAGACATTGAGTCTTAATGAATTGTGATAGATCAGTTTACCAGTCGAGGTAATAATGATATTTTGATAATTTGGATCAAGCGTCCGATGAGATTGCTCGATCAAGGATTTATTTTGATATGTCGAGTATTCGACAGGAAATCAAAGATATTGCAGAATGCTCATTTCTGATCTAATATATCATGAATGATCGAATGACAAAGTAGGAATCAGAAATATTGAATGGTCATCCGTTCGAACCATGTTTCTCAATCGATCAAAAATGTTGGTAGCAAGACCAAATATTAAATATAAATTAGAATATTGATTACTGGATCAATAGAATTCTCGAATGTTGATAGTTGAATCAGCATGAGAAGTATTGCTCGGTCGAGCAATTAATAGTTGAATCAATGATTTCTGAACCCAGTTGATCGTGTATTTTGATAACTTAAGAAATTTAATGTTGATGAGCAAAATAAATATTGCTCGATTCATGAATTATTGGTAGCGGGACCAAATAAAATATTAATTAAAAATACTGGTTGCTGGACCGAATATTGTATAATTAATTAGGATGTTGATTGCTGGATCAACATAAAATTATTAGTGTTTAAACTTGCTCAGAATTATGATTTGCAGAGCATTTGGTTTGAAACTCTAATTTTGATCGATTGTTGATCAATTGATGATTTACTGAAAATAAACCAATGAGTAAGAGAGGGACCGGAAACATGGGATGATGGCCCGACCATGTAGCACCCACGTGCTCGAATGAACATGCACCAGAGTCCTTTGTAGACCAGTTGGTTAAAAGATGATTAAATGCTCGTTTAATCATAATTAAAATAGTGCTCGTCCGAGCATTAGGTGATAAAACCTAATTATGAAGAGAGGACCGACCAAGGGGTATGAAACCAGCCCTTGCTGGTCGTGGGACCAACTGATGGTCGATTGATCAAATTCCAAGTTGTTTGGAAAGAGTTTGAACCCAATATGAATTATACTCCCTCTGTTTCAAAAAGACTGTTCGCTTTGACTTTGTCAAAATATTAAGGAGATTGTAGTATTTTACTTGACTACCCTTAGTTACTTACTTATTTTATTTTAATAAAAATGCTAGCAATAAGAACTACCTAAAATTATTAGGAGGATTATAAATACGATATATAAAAGGAAAACTAAAAGATATTGAATTTATGGAATATAAACTTTATAAGGAATTTAATGTTTGGAGTGAAATATATATTTACTTAAATTGAATGAAGGATATATTTGTTTCCTTAATGATACATATTTCTTTAATATTTTAGATCGGGTCCCGTTAAAAATGGGTATATTAGAGAATTTATTGGAAAAATATGACTATAAACAGAAGCTGGACACAATTTTGAAACAGACGAAAATGGAATAGAGGACAGTCTTTTTGAAACAGAGGGAGTAGAAGATTAATTAGGTCAAAATCATAAAAGGATGTGGGACCGGCTTTTGCAAGCCAAAGGGCCGACCTTGGTCGGTCAAGGTAGCATGTCCGTGTCACCATGTTGCCCGTGACTCAATTGTGAGAATTTTGATATTTTCTAGTGTGCGTTCGAGCAATATTTTGGATTTTCAGAAGAGTTTGATCTTGACTGAAACTCTCGATTTTGCTTGAATGAGCGAATAGAACTTTTCTCGTGCGACCAATATTTTGAGAATATTAAAATAACGATATTTTAACATTTGCCGTGAGAAGCCTGGATGGTCGTATGACCATTTGGCTTTTTGGTAGTTTGAGCAATATTTGAAAAATATGGAAAAATTAGGTTTTTTGCTCAAACAAGGGAGTTTCATGAGATGAGAGAAGAAATAATAATAATAATAATAAAATAAGGAATTAGAGAGGTGTGGGACCGACCAAGGCATGGCCGGCCGGCCAGTTTGCCCGGTCCCGTGCTCTTCCCTTTTTTATATTATTATTTTTCATCATGTGAGGAAATATGGAGAAACTAGGAGTTTTGCTCAAACGAGGAAGTTTGCTCAAACAAAGGAGTTTTCATGAGACAAGGAAAATAATAAAATAGGTTAAAATAAAATAAAGGAAGAGGCGGGACCGGCCATGGCGGCATGACCGGCCGGCCGGTGGGCCCGGTCCCGTGCGCCTCTTGTTTATTTTATTTTATTTATTATTTTCTTTCCCTATTTTGCATAGGTTTCCTCAGTCGTCCATATTTTTGAATGCTCGTTTATGCATTTGGGTGCTGCTCACTTATGCATATTTGGGTGCTCGTTCGTGCATTGTTGTTAAGTACACTCGCACCATTTTCTCGGGGATTACTCGGTGATGGCCTAAATGCCCGAAAAGTGAATATCTATTACTAATCCATGGATTTCAGCTGAGAATAAGCCATGAAACGGAGTAATGAGATAAAATAGATTATTTTCTAGGAATTCAATTGATGAATGTTGCGCTAGAATTAATCTATGAATGGCTCTATACTAGCATGTAATATGTCTAGGAGCGTTTATTCGAGAATCGAGGCATGAGATGGTAGAGACATCATACTCGTTCTGAATATTAATTATGTATAGTCAGGGAACATTGAGACATCCTGAAGACGTTAACGCCCTATACTAGCATGCAATATGTCTAGGAGCCGTCCAATCATTAAGATTATATACATATGTATTCTCTATAGTCAAGGAACACTGAGACATCCTGAAGACTTTATCGCTCTATACTAGCATGCAATATGTCTAGGAGTCGTCCAATCACTATCGATTCTATACAGAAGTGCTGATGAAATATGCGAAGTATTGAAAGCTCAACTAAGAGGCTTTAATAGCACATATTCATGCCTGCTCTGAGAGGATGTACGCTCAGTCAGAGATTGTGAAATGAGCTTTCACGTCTGAATCCTAAAATATGAATCTCACATACGTGTCTGAAGCCGTGTCAGAAATATGCAAAGTCATGATTTTACGATTTTAGCTTTAGTCGAAAATCCACCATCAACACCTAGATGTCATGCTATTTTAAGACCTTGACTCGTTGCCTTGTAAGTGCTCTAAGTAAGCCCTCTAAGTGTCAACGGTTGTTCCCAATCTTGATCATGTTTTCAAAATATTATCGGAACGGGACCTTTTTCCTTTTCTTTTTGTAACTTGGCATAGGCCCGGCCTTGCCCCTGGTAGCCGAAGCCACTGAGCCTACTCCCCTGAGCAGACCCAACTCATTTCCCACAATAAAGTTATAAGTAAGTATTTAACTAAGTTCATGAGATCTCCAAACTCTTGAGCCTCTTGAGCGGAGACTCGATCCGAGTTATAAGCAAGTAAGTATTTAACTAAGTTCATAAGATCTCCAACCTCTTAAGCCTCTTGAGCGTAGACTCAATCCGCTGAGCTCCTACTCCAGAGTCAAGCCCCTGGCCAACTGGGCTGACCACTGATGGTTATAAACAAACAATATTTCATCGTCTATTAATTACGACAATAACATTTCACATCTTTAAGACAACATTATCCTTGAAATTACAATACCACAGAGTTAAATACAATACCCTTGCTGGAAATGAGAAATACGAGGGCGATTTTTTCATTTGAAAATATAGAATTCCCGCGCTTATAAATAGCCAATTTTCTTGGAAAAATCTTTATTTGAATTTCGAAAGTAACAAACACAAGTAAGACAGAGAGTGGGAGAAATGGGGAAAACAAAGACTAGAGATGATTCGATTTGTTTACAAATTGAAAAAACAATCTGTTCAGAGATTGGAAAAAGATTGAGAAGTTATAAATCAATTCGTTCATGTACTTCTCTTCGATCAAGTTTACTTTATCGACGTCCAGATTTCATCTGGTATGTCTCTTTCTTTTCTCCCTCTATCTGTACGATTAAGATGTATCTCAAGTTTAAATCATCTCTGATCTATAATTTGACGTGATTGATTTCAGTATTTTCGAGTTCAAAATTACGCGATTTTTAATTTGTTTGAATCTGGATCGGTTGCAAGTTTAATTTAAATTCTTTTTAGATTAATCTGGATGACAAGTTTGGTTCAATGAAAAACGAGTAGATCGATTAGTTTGTTTGAATGTTTTGAGTTTCTGTTCCGATTTTTGAAGTGTTATACGAAAATTTCTGAACCAGATTTCTAGAACTAGTTGGAGATTTGACCAAGTCTCAGAAAATCTTTGAAATCGGACTTTTCACACATCCACTGTTCATGTTTTACATGATTAAGCTTAATTTAGTTAGGAGTTACCGTTTTGCTTCTTCATATTACTCTGATTTCATTGAATTTTAAGAGATACAGTTTTGTTCAATTTGAAGGTATCTTAAGCATTAAACGTATTTATCATTTAGCTGAAATTTTAGTTTCACTGGATTTTGAAAAAGTTTCGCCAAATCTGAATTTAACCTTCCATCTTAAGTGTTCTGGATTAGTTTCTTCTTCGATCGTCCCTCTTCTATCGGATCTATTGAACTTCTTTAGTCATCACTGTTTCAAATTCTCATCAACTCTATTGTTCGATTTTCTTAACAGGTTTGAAGAGGATATTTGGACCGAGATAGCGAAGTATTTAGACAGGAAATGCATGGTGATGCTTGGATCATCTTGTCATTGGTTCCGTCGCCTAATTTCGGGAGAAGACAGTGTACGGAAATTCGCTTGTCTACATGATCTTCAAGTTCCTTGGTTCCGCCAACAAGTCTCTTTTAAATGGATCCAACTCTACGCTTCAGCATTCGGTAAAATTGATTCAACTTCGCATAATTTCCCCAAACATCAAAGCTGTAATTTAATCAAAATCCTAGAGAGAGAGAGAGATTATACTGATCTCTGTTGTTGAGATTTTGTCCATCTCAGATGGGAGTCATTCATATATGTTCAGGCAACAAGAGAAGCACATTGGTAACTAAAAATTCCTTACTCTTCCAGTTTCCATAGGTAACTAAAAATTCCTTACTCTTCCAGTTTCCATAATAAGAGCTAACTTGAAGTACTAGCAAATTTCAGCAACTAGGATTTTGGATATTTTTGAAAAGCTTTCAGTAAGGATACAGTTATCCAGTTATTTTAATACCGTCCATTTTGATAGTTAGTGTGACCTAGAAGGTTTAACATCCAGAGAGTTTCGGATATACACTTATTCATTTTGCCATTGCTGAGTTAAAATTGTTGAATGAGTTAGCTTGGGTGAGAATCGGTGCTTTCTTCTTTGACTCATCGGCTGGACTCCAGTCCCGACTGAGAAACTACCTTTGCTTCCAAGACTTCCAAGAGGAGAGTCTGTAGAGAAAATGTTGCAGAAAACTGGTTCTTGCATCTTAAATAATATTAAAACTGGTATCTGGATAGCAAGTAACCTTTCTTCTTCTTGGTTTTTACATATTTACTCTTGTTTGATCAGAGAATATTTGAAATTTCATTTCATGTAATCAAGGATATCATTCTCAATGGCTGTATCTCATCTTTCTTTTCTATTTTCAGACCTTCAGCTGGTTCGCTGTCCCTGTTTGCAACTTAGACACATGTGAACGTGTGAAATAACAAAGGAAAAATGAACTTCACAAATGCCTCTTTATAAAGTTGACATAAACTTATCACCGCTTTTGGTTTTATCACTTTGAACTGTCAACTATGTAATGACTAGAGGAGGGATATGTCATTCATCGAGTCTCATCAATTTTCGTAATGGGTCTTCAATCATCATTTTTTTTTGATGTTTTTACAGGGACAATGCAGACACTAGATGCAAGGCACGTAGAGCTGTTTTTAATTGAGGGATACAAAAGTGGGAGCTGGGACTACAAAGAGATTGGATCTTATCAAATCAGGACACACTCTGACAGAGCTACAGGGGCCATTTTCGACATTATGCACCTAAAGGAAGGACCCGGCAACTGCAGGTAACATAAAACCTGCTATTATCAGCTAACTGAAACTATATATTAGCCTTCTTCAACCATGCATTCAAACTGAACCAAAACTTGTGCCACCAGTCCCAAATTTGATTCCACCTGTGGAATACAAACTGGAACTATTAACATTATAACCAGTTCCAGTTTGCAAACCTTAATACCTAAGAAAACTAATACTTGAGCTTAGTCAGAAAGGACTAGCTTAAAAATACCTGTATACCTATTTATATAAGCCATTTTACATTTATATGCATATACTAATCCATTATCTAAGAAAGAAACATCAAATAACAGAATGTGAACCATTTGTCTGAGAACCAGAACTGAAACGAGGGCTGGAGTAGTTTCTAGCTCCAGAAAACTTCAGCAACCAAACCTAGAGTACTCTATTGACAGCAGTAGACTATAGCCAGCACTTCACTATTGAGGATCGCATCCTATTTTGAGTTATACACAGGCATCAAGTCTCTCCAACTTTTCTATATGGTATGCAAAAGAAGAAAAAGGGAAGCATTATTGTATCACCCCTCAAGTGAAAAAGTACTTTTTCAGTCATTTATTTACTTGGACACAATCTTTTGAATTTGATGGAGCAGAAGTGTTAGATTTGAAGAAATGGGCAGCAAAACCTGGCAACCAAAGGCTCAAGTTGCTTGTCATAATATAGAGCTGTCAACACCAATCTTCAGCAATGGTAAACACAGAGCTCCTTAAGCACTACCTACTTATGCAGTAGCATAATATAGCTCTAATCACCATCCCCCACATTTATCATCAGCATGAGTTGCCAAACAGGTAACCGTCATTATTTACCTAAATGTAAAACTTAACTGTCGAGATATATAATCTAACTAGTTTTTTCTTATCCGAATGTTTAACTTTTTATAACTTAGTACTGGGTTTCATTGCAGGACTTCATGTTAGGTACCATGCAATGAGAGCTGGAGAAGAAGATGATAGTGAAGTTATTTCCATTAGAATCTCTCAACAACTCCTTTAGTTCCTATAGCTCCAGATTATACTCATCATTCCCTCAAAAAGCAAGAGCAGAATATTTCATATTAAGTTTATATTTTCAGATCTATCCACACACTCACACACACAGATAGCATCTATTCCATTTGTTGGAGCATAACAGAAGTATTCATTAAATGAAAACTTACATAAATAATACCTATATGCAAGTAGTTAAATCGTGTACTCAGATCAGAGATCAATATTTCAATTTCCGTCTATTATCTGTTCTTCATTTTATTGGTTACAAAAAACTTCGTTATGGAAGCTTCGGGAGGAGAGAATTGTACGACCAACATACCTACAGTTTACGTCTCTTGTCTTCAAACAAAATGATCAGAAGATCCCTCCCAACTGCCAAACAACAACATTCAGTAAACACAAAAAAAAAAAAAAAAAAAAAAAAAAAAAAAAATGATGATCGATTTTCCAATAAACAACAAAACAAAAAACATAATTGACAAGACAAGTTCAAATTGTTTCCGAATTGAGTCATAATTCTGAATATATCAGAGCGGGAAAGAAATCTAGAATAGGGTTAACAAAGGATTTACTAAACGACGGTTATGCATGAACAGCCATCTAATGTAGCAGAAATATGGATATCATAATAGTTAATGTAATGTAAGCAAGCAAATGAACGAGAAGAAAAGAGTTATAACAAGACTGAAGCAAATGCTGTAACTGAAAACATCAAATCGGAACTTCACATACCAAAATAGCTTCCATCTCTTTGTCCGTAATTGGTGTTCGTTTTGGCTGCTCAGAAGCTTTCCCTCCAACAGAGGAGTTGGTAGAAGACATAGAAAACAATGTCTTAGGAGCTTCAACAGGTTTCGATACTGCTGGAGTCTCTGTTGCAGAACCTATTTATTAAACATGTTAGGTTCAGAAATTTCAATACTCCAATAGTCTTATAAACATATTGCAAGTACTGCATCCATTCATATCTCTAGATAGTGCAGAAAAAAAGAAGGTTATACCCTGTCACCTATGAAAATGTACTTCATAAACACAGTGTTTGATAACCGATAGAAATGAAACTAACGTGAATAACACCATGCGTTTCATTTTTCGTGCGTCAAATATGTTTGACAGGAAAAAGTTTAGGAACCAAAATTAGATAGAATGCTACGTTTCTAGGACTGTCAATGACTATTAACCTTCAAGCAATTACCATAATTGACTTCATAAATTTACTTAGTAACTAAATTCTACATAGTTTAGTGATACTATTCTCTCCAATGAGCATATCAGGTAATATGTGATCCAGACAATAGGATGAATCCTATTTTGAGATTACCGACGACTACAGGATTGCCCGAACAACAACTACTCAATGTGAAATTGCAATTGAGAAACCCCAAGATAATATATGTAACCTATCTGATATTGCACTGTAACTAAGTTATACCGGTTATTCAGAAACAAGCATCCATGTTTACTCACTAAGATGATACATAAAACCAAAACCAAAACCAAAACCAAATCCAAAATCCTTCTTTAAATTATTAATTATCTCATCATAGTAGCTTAAAGAATAGAAAGCTCTCAATCATAAACTCATGTTGATCATTAGTGTCAAATCTCGTGTACTCTACACAAACACGCATTTAGATAAGAGTTTTTTTTTTTTTTTTAATAATCAAGTCTCTATTCCTATCTCTCTTCAACAAAGGCCATACAATTGGAGAACACTTAAGATGGTTTCCCTTCATTTGTGCTCCATCCCACCTCGGTCTGTTTCTACGTCCATATTCTAGATCATACAAGCAGTACCTACACAATTTACTTGCTGCTGGATTCTTCAAGACTATGTGGCCTCTCATTATAACCCTCCAAACCCAGATTTGGAAACTGAATTAAGACCCCAAAAACACACCGATTCATATTCACGATTCACAGCATAATCCCTTCACACCACATTCAGTCAAACTTCTTTTTTTTTTAGCCATGTACTAAATATTTAGAATTTTCTAACACTAAAAACATCACAGGACTAGTTCAAGAAAAAGGAACGGGCTTTCCTAATTTTCAATATCAACGGCATATTACAAGAATAAAATTAAAAATAAATAAAATAGAGAAAATTAAACGCAAAGATATCAAAGAGTGAGAGAGAATCGATTGTAACCAACCAGAAAGTTTTGGATGTCTTTGGGGGAATTTGATAAGAGGAATCCTCTTAAGCAACTGTGCTCCACCCATCTCTCTCTTGTATCTCTCTTTCTGTGTTCTCTAGGTTTTGATCTGTCTCACCGAGTGTCTGTTTCTCAATCTGTGTTGTTTTTCTTTTAGAAACCTATTACTTGGGGACAATCGAGGACTGAATAAGGGGAAAAGAAAAATCATGAAATAATAAGAGCAGACCTCACACAAATTACCTATTTCATGAAAAGGTGCGCTCACAGTCGGACTCTCTCAAAACCTATCAACCATGTGCGAGTCCAACTCAGTCCAACTCACACACTGACTCGTTCAAGTTCCTACCTAATTTACCCTTCCCTAGTCAGTTAGTTACAGTAGTTGGGTTAGGTTACTCCGCTAGACTTTCTGTTTCTTCATCTACATCTCTTTCTATCAGCACCACCGAGTTTTTTTACTCGGTTACTATTACTACTTATACTACTTCCATTAACCCTAACAGTTTTTGCATTTGTTCTCCAATTGAGAGGTGGTTTAATCAACGATCCAACTACACGTTGGTCTCCTGATAAATATCAATTTCCTGGTGGGATGGGAACTTCAAATCCTCCATTAAATAATGTTTAATCTTCTTCTTCAGATTGTTTTCAACTTCTTAGTCGAGGTGCCTCCCCTTCATTTCCATATTATCGTGATTGGAAACTAAATTTTGATCCAATTCTCAAACCAAAGGTAAGTCTAAACATTGTGTATGTATTCTTTGCTAATTTTGTTCAATTCGATGTTTTAGTATTCGGTTGATTTGCGGATCTGGGTTGCTTTAGTTGGTAAAATGTTTGATTATTTGTTCTATTGGTAAAATGTGAAATGGAAAGCAATTGAACTCGCTCAGAAGTTGTTAGATGAAATGCCTGAAGTACATCAAAATATATTTTTTTGACCGTCGGTTTTAGCAACTATCAAATTGATGTACGTTGATGTCTCTTGTATTATCTACTTAGGGGGATACATGAAGGAAATAAATAATTGTTGTTTCTTGTAGCTCTGGTATGCTCGGAATTGTTGAAGCCATTATGAGAACGCTAATCTTTTAGTTCCACTAAAAGTAAGCTCTTTTAAACTGATCCTGTCAATTTTGAAACTTTTAGTTCCAATTCATGTTTGTCTTAGTCATATGCTTGTTAGATTCATGAAACATTGGATCTTTTAAGTAACCAAAAATGTTAGAGTTCAATGATCCCTAGCTATATCGACAGTTAGATTTCTTGTCTATTTTTCATTAATTTTAATTATGTTTTCTTCTCTCAGATGTGGTTCATGCTAAATCTACTTTTTGTTATTTTTCTATTTCCTTGACATGTTAATGCAAAACTAAGATTTTTCTTTATATTGAAATCGGAGTTGGAGCAGGAAGTTTTGGGAAGAACATAATGAATTACATAATGCTGAATGCCCCTTCAAGAGTTTATAATAGCATGACATACATGTACGTGTATTCATTTTTCAAGAGACTGATATGGCTTTTATGGTAGTACTTACCGTCTATCTTAATTTTGAATCATCTTGCATTTTCCTGAGCATGAAATTTTAAATTAACAATTGGTTTTGGATTAAGAGAGATTAAAGTTGAGCTCTAACTTTTACAGTGGGCACACAATATATTTACAATAATGGTTTGTGTGCTTCCCGGGAGTTGCTAAGAAAGTTGTGATTCAGTTTTTCAAAATACAAAAGTAATTTAGGCTACTTCATCTGTAGTTAAATTACAAATTTTCTGATGATAATAAAAACAACAAACTCTGTTTGTTAAATCAGTATTTAACTCAAATCCTGTAAAGACATTTATCCGGCCATTATAATTAGTTGGTATTTGTTTAATTTATCTTATGTGTCTCTAGCAGCCTTTTCCTTATATATTTGTTATGTGAGAATCTAATATTCCAATATTACTGTCTTCTTGTACCTTGGGTTCCCTATCAATTTTACTAAAGCGGATTCTTGTTTGAATGTCGTGATGTCTTCTTAGCTCCGTAGAAATTAGTTCTTCATTGGCCAAGAAGCAACTAGAAAACATTGGAGAGGTTCGTAGTTACTTGTCAAAGTATCGAGTTGAATGCCGTGATGTTGCAGACCGAATGGGATGGGGTGTGTTAAATTTAACTCAAATACTTGATCCGTGGTTCATTTTTTTGACTAATTCTTCTTTTCTGGTGGAAAGGGATTTTAGGTGTAACTTCCATTTTGGTAACAATTGCGAATTCACGTGACTTAATTGAAGATGAACCTCTGCCTTTTGATACTTCATATATACAAAAACTTGAAATAACATAATTTCTGTCCTCGGATATTTGATGATATGTAAGACTATTACTAGGCAATTTCTTTTTGAAAGGCAGTAAAGAAAAAAGTGCTTGGTTCTTGTTTTTGGCATAGGATTTTCTTATGCTTGTCAGAGTGTGTGTCCCAAGGCATGCTAGTCTAAGTACATTGTATGTGTTGAACTGAAATAGCAGTTGCAATGGTAGTGCAGTTCAGTAGAATGTTTGTAGTGAAGATTGTAGCAGAGTTGCAGTGGATAGTGGTACTGTACTTTGAGCTGAAATGCAGTGAAGGAGGATGTGTGCTGGTATGTGTTTAAATGGAGTTGTTGTTGTTGCAGGTGAGATCAATTTTGATGTGATAGTACAGCTGAGCTGAAGGTGCTGGAAGGGTTCAAGTCAAGATAGGACCGTTGCGATGAAATTAAGAGATGCAAAGAATGAATTTCAATGGTGTTCGCTGTGTCAGGTGGAATGAATTATGGGCATTGACAACAAGAAGATGGGTTGTGCAGCAGTGAATAGTTAGAAATGGAAATGGAGTCAGCTGCTATGTGGATGTATGGCAAGGAATTGAAATGCAATTGCAGCAGTGGTTTGTTCTTGAGCTGTGGTGAATTAGAAGCTAAGATGGAGCTAATATGGTGATGTAGTATGCTGGAATGAGAGCTATGGATGTGTTTAGGGTTGAGCTGTTGCAGATTGGTGTTGTAGGCAGTGTTGTTGAAGGTTATGGCAGAATTGGAGGAGTGTTATGAGTAGTTGGTTATGATGCAGCTAAATTTCTGGCGGTCAAGATAACAACTGCAAGTCTTGTGGTTGTGTTATGCAGTAAGCTGTGTTGGAAGTTGAGACTAAAAGTGAGTTACATAGAAGGATTTAAGTGCTAACATGGCTGATGTAGAGAAGAATCACAAAGGTAAGACAAACGACTCAGTTCTTACCCCTTATCAATTACACTAAAAATTACTTGCCCGTTGTAATTTATGCGACCTTGTTAAAAGAGTACCCAAATATTATTATTGGACCATGTTAAAAAAGTACCCAACTTATATTATGCAAGTGTGTTGAAATGATACCCAATTTATATTATGCGACCATGTTAAAGAGGTACCCAATTTATATTATGGGATCTTGTAAAATAGGTACCCAATATATTTTTAGGACCGTTGCGATGACTTTTTTGATAACATCTTATGTATGATGTGCCGTTTGTTGATGATGAAACACACTGCAAAGGTAATAATTTTTTTTGAACTTACAGATTTTCTCTTTACTAGTCTTCTAGTACATGCCTTATTTGTATGTATTCACTTTTTCCGCCCAAGAAGGTCTTGTTGCCTTGTACCACTGTTAAGCATTATGTATCAGTTCCACCTTCCCATTCTTTGTTTCCCAGTGATCCCTCATGGCATGAGACCGCTTTTATCCTTTCTACCAAATCCTTAAGCTCCCATAGAACAGCTGATGTCCCTCATGAGCTCCATTATTTTGCCTGAATTCGAATTTCGTCTATTCATTTCAAAAAAGTAGAAAATGCATGCTTTTGATTTCTGATTGCATAGTTCCGTTCAGTCAGGGATAGCTAACTACAAACTTGATTCTCGGATTCTGAATCTTGAGGTTTATATATGGGCTGCAGTTAAGTATGGGCAAGTACTATAGGCATCTTCTACTCTGCCGAAATTCACCGGCGTATAAAAGCAATTATAAGATGCTATAATAAAAATTAAAAATACCATGTTATTTAAACATATCTAATTTTAAACAGAAGTTGTGCAGCATAGAAAGATCGTATCATTCGAAATCTACCCCAGAATATGAACTTTGTTAATGCAGGGGTTAGAAATTTGACATCTGCGTCTTGACTGATTAAGCAGTAAAAAGATAAGACAGGAAAAAATGATTTCCAATTTTTGATAGATAGAGTTTTAGTTTCAATCTAAAATCCGTTCTTTCGAAGATACCCGGAGAAGAATGATGGCTCCTTCTTTCTGTTCCCTAAAGGAAAACTTATTTGTTACCCGTAATAGATAGTAACCGAGTAAAAAAGCTCGGTGGTGCTGATAAAAAGAGATGTAAATGAAGAAACAGAAAGTCTAGCGGAGTAACCTAACCCAACTACTGTAACTAACTGACTAGGGAAGGGTAAATTAGGTAGGAACTTGAACGAGTCAGTGTGTGAGTTGGACTGAGTTGGACTCACACATGGTTGATAGGTTTTCAGAGAGTCCGACTGTGAGCGAACCTTTTCATGAAATAGGTAATTTCTGTGAGGTCTGCTCAAATAATAATCTAATCTCTATATAATAACACAATTTTTTTGAGGGCTCTCATTTACTTGTGGTCAATTCTCGGTTTTTGATTCTAACCCCACCGTTATTAATTTGGCAGGAACCTAAAATTTTGGTAATAAAAGGAACCTAAAATTTTGGTAATAAAATGAAAAAAATATCTTTAAGCTCAAAATATATTTTTCAATTAATTTTCCTAGTATTTTTAGGGGCCACCCAAAAGGAATTAGGGGCCAACAATAAGACAAAATAGGGTCACCCAAACTTAAATTAAAGCTAGCCCTTATCTCACGTATTTCGTAATGGCAAAATTGCCCTTCCACAATCGGTAGTTTAACTACAATCGGTAGTAAAGTGTATTACTTTAACCTCCGAATATACTCAATTTTCGAATTTTAGCACTACCATAATCGGTAGTAAATTTAACTTCCGAATGTATATTGGCCCCAAAATGAGATTTTGCCAAAATCCTAAAATTTTCGAACTTTGGTACTGCCATAATCGGTAGTAAAGTGTGTTACTTTAACCTCCGAATATACTCAATTTTCGAATTTTAGCACTACCATAATCGGTAGTAAATTTAACTTCTGAATGTATATTGGCCCCAAAATGAGATTTTGCCAAAATCCTAAAATTTTTGAACTTTGGTACTACCACAATCGGTAGTAAAGTGTGTTACTTTAACCTTCGAATGTATTCAATTTTAGAATTTTAGCACTACCATAATCGGTAGTAAATTTAACTTCCGAATGTACATTGGCCCCAAAATGAGATTTTGCCAAAATCCTAAAATTTCCGAACTTTGGTACTACCACAATCGGTAGTGAAGTGTGTTACTTTAACCTCCGAATATACTCAATTTTCGAATTTTAG